>OY748307.1:10145164-10200585 GCA_963556515.1 Nudaria mundana | reverse complement strand
ATTGTTCCTCGAAGACATAGCCCCCGGGCTATGTCATCGAGGTAAGATGTGTCGTCAGGGCGACGTATTTGTGTCTCCGTGAGGAACATCACAGCGGGCCGTGCCGTCTCAAGGTGATGGTGGACGGCATCGAGGTTCGCATGGAGTCCACGGACGTTAGTGAACTCCACCTCGAAAAGTGAAGTCGTGGGGTTTCCTAGGGCCGCTGTGTAACGTTTACTTTTTTTTGTTGCACTGCCATTGTAGATATTGAAGACGAAGAAGCGTGAATACAGGGTGACATCTGGTGCAGCAGTAAGTGACAAAGCGCAGGGGCTAACTTTGTCTAGAACCGTGTGGTTAGGTCGGAGCCGACTCGCCGGACGGAAGGGCTCCCAAACCCCCCTGATGCAAGGCTGCCGCTACCCCACACCGGTTACCACCCGGAGCGGCGATCCCACATCAGGATTATGCGCAACATGTGGGGCAGCCTCCTGGGGTGGTCGGTCCCAGGCGGGCCCCATGACTGTGTTGCGGGCGGCCGCGGCAACGCCGTTGCTAAGGGTCTCCCTGGCCGGCGAATCGACCCCACACCACCCACACTAGACTCCGTTTCGCCCCCACTGGTCCCATGCCTGCTGCACCATACATCGCCCCGGGCCCGGTGGTGCATCTGCTGAACCCCTAACGCAACTCAGCCTTGGCCGGGTTACTTGGGGGGCTTTAGCACAGCTGCACGGTGGTACCCCCCCGGACCAACACTGTAGTACCACCTGGTACCCATGTAGGGGCCGAAGCCACTCCATAGGTACCATAAATTAACGAGCCTCGTCCGTTGATCAGCAGGTGCGCCACTAGCAGGTGAGGTCGCTGGGGCCCTAAAGATGTTGGTAGAGCCCCTTTGCACCCAAAAATAGTTATAAAAATCTAAAAATACATTAGGGACGTATAGGCAGGGGAAGTAGCTATGAAGTGACTTTGTTTTATACTCAGTGTGACTAGCCTTCGCCCGCTCGAGAAATTATAGGTATACACAAAAACCTTCCTCGAGAACCACTTGGTGCAAACCGCATCAAAATCAGTTGCATAGATTTAAAGATCTCTAAGCATAGATACGGAATGAGTGACTTTGTTTTATAGGTACTATGTTATGATATTATTATGATTATTCATCAAATGGAGTGCAGTTGTCGATGTAAAAAGATTCAGAAAACAGGTTGTGTTGCGATTTTCACAGATAGTAAAACCACAGATATAAGAATACTTTACTATTGAATGGAATCAGGCGTTACCTGGCGAAAATCCATGATTTAATACTATAATAGTTTAAGCCAACAATTATGCTTTGTTTCATCGTAATAATGTTAAGAAAAGTTATCGTCATATATATGTCCGGTGAACAGGAGATAATAAGGCCATCGAAGTTTATTCATAAATAAAATGAATGTATATAACCAAAGCAAAGTGTGCACGATTCACTAGCTATTACTAAAATGTGAGTGTAAAAACTTTCAAGGATTCTGTGGCTCAACAATTACACTATATCATGGAGCATATTATAGTAGTACAAAGTGAAATAAACGCTTTAGAAGACTTCGTTTTCTATTCTAACACAGAACAAAGTAGGTATGTATAGTTGCTCATCGCACAAAGTTTTTTGGGTGGGATTTGCATCCTCAACCTATGAATATACAGTAGTTAGCTTTAGTCGGGGTTTCTCACAACTAGACCACAGAGGTCGACACATTTTCTAAAATTATCTCACATTCTATCCAAAGTGCTTTGTCACAGTCGAGTAAGATTTCCTTTCCCTGTATTTATCAGGCACGTAGTAAATGAAAGTCGTATCTTTTCAACACTCAGCCTTTTCCCAACGCAGTTGGGGCCGGCTTTCTAGTATAACTGCAATTCGGCTGAACTTTGATATTTTCCGTGAAGCGACTGCCATCTGACCATGGGCGATATCGAAGTTCTGTAAACCGGTCGGATTTTTGATTTAGGGCTCCAACTAACGACTGCCATAGATGTTTGTATGACAACCGGGACCGACGGCTTAACGTGCTCTCCGACGCACGGAGGGGTCTGAATGTCTTAAGAAATTGTCACCCATCCTAAGACCGGCCTGAGTCGAAATTGCTTAACTACTGCAATGTGTTTACATTTTCGGTTACCACTAGACCGCGAGCCCCGGGAATTTATTAACATTATCCTCAAATTTTACTAAGAAAAACAAAATTTGGTGGAATAAAAATTTTACAGGTATTTTTAGGGAAAATTTCCTGAACAATGAGGTAGGTAGGCTACATCCTTTCGTAGTATTTCGTACGAATCCCGAATCACAAAGCTCCTTGTGATATTCTAAATATTTTTTATTATATTGTATTACTCGTAGGTTAGTGAAGGTTAAGGAAAACTGGTAAAAGGAACTATCCCTTCCCGTCAGAAGCGTTTCTTATATGTGATGATATTATTATTATGTGTGATTTTATTATTATTTTATTATTTTTGACATTTTGTATTTATTTTTTAGTTTCAAATACCGACTTACTGACATCTTAAATTTATACCTAATTAATGATGTACCTGATGACATTTATAATTTGTTATCTATTAATGTGACTGTGATATTGTTAATGTTATTTATATGAGTCCATGTTACTCGAAATAAATGAATTTGAATTTGAATTATAATCACATTTCGCCAGTCACTGTTGGTCCCACAGAAAAGGGGGTGAGCCTAATACTGTTTCCGGAAACTTTGAGTATTGCCCGAGGCTCGTTTGTCTGTCAGCAGGTGCCTTCTGTGCAGGTGAGTATGACTTGATCTTTAAACAGGTCTCACCTTTTTACGCCATCGATTGGATACACAGAATGTCCCACGACCATGTCACATGTAGGGAAAGTACCTTAAATATTGTATAATAAAAATAATTTAATGAAATACTGATGTTGTTCCTTTATAAATGAAATATTTAATGTCCTTCTTTTTATTTAAGATAATAAGTTTCTTTTAAATAAAGCCTTTCAATCGGTCTCTTAAAAAATAAGTTTTGTTTTTTTACCATTTGGTCGGTTTGATTCCTGGTTCACACAGGTGATTATTCAAAAATCTATGAAAGCAGTTAGAATTGTTTTTAAAGATAATATAAAGTCTGAATGGAGTAAGGCGTTACCTGGTGAAAGTCCATGATAAAACAATGGAAATTTTTATAACTTAGCCTGGAGAGCTGTGCTTGCTGTTCTTAAATACTGAATGGAGTCAGGCGTTACCTGGCGAAAGTCCATGATAAAACAATGTAAATTAAAATTAAATTGCTGTCTCTTTGAGACAGTCTTGATAATGCCTCGTGAGTAGGCGAAACATATGTCGACGTTTAACATGTCTTCTAGTTAGCGAAATCATTGCGATTATCTAAAATTTCCATTGTTTTAATATAAAGTCTCCTATCAGTATTTTTTCGATCTACAATATTTAAAATACTTTTCCTCCATGTCTTGGGACCTCCATGTCTCCTGTCTTGGGACACACTGTATAGCTCTAATAGTCACTGTACGGTGGGGGATCATTATATCTCGAGGGACCATTTTATACACACTCCCGTGCAGTGTTTCATAAGAAGGGTTATTTAATGAATTTCTTTTTAAACTAATGAGTCAGGAAACATTCTATTTTCACAATTTAAAATCGCAAAACGAAAAATGTTAGTATGTAAAACTGACGTTGGTTCAAATCCAGTTTAACATTTTTTTTAGTATATTGCCGTGTAATACCAACGCTTCATATCATTGGTTTGTTAGTTACATATAAACCTTATCACTGGTAAACTTTAAAGTTCTATAAGCTCCATGTATTCCATCGTCCAAATCTTCATGCTTGTATAGAGATTTGCATGAATGTGTGCGTGTCACTATATCGTACGAAGCAATGGTTCCTCGTAGACCGCGGACAGCGCTTCGATGACGAGTCTTCGCTCGTATTTCTGGTTTGAGATCCGTTTCATAGAATTTTCTCTCTTCAATTTGAAACCATTTCGAATTTGATAGAAGTTTTTTCGTCCATTCATCTGAAAGTACAAAATAAATATTTGTATTACATTTTGTAAACACGTGGTCCGTACCTTCCTCATGATTTTGTGGTTAAAAATGCCTATTATTTTTAACAGAGCATCATAAAACTCAACTGCGTGAGGACAGTAAACTGTATTATTTCTTTTAATAGCAGCTAATGTCTGTGATCATGGATCAACTTGTGTGTTATATTGTGCCCGTTTCTCACAAGAAGTTGTTCCCAGGATGAAAAATTATTATAGACATCTTGTAAATAATCAGGTAAACAAACAAACATTCACACGCTAAAGTGCTCTATTTAGAGATCAAAAAGACAAGTCTTAATTTTTAACCAGGTTCCGAAAAAGGAGGTTCTCAATTATACTGTACGTTTTTTTATATTTGTTACCTCATCATATCTTTGGACTAGGTGAATCGTTTTTTTTAATTGCACGTTTTTGCTTTCCAAATGGTCCCATTTCAATTTGGTCCCTTTTAACAATTATTTGGTCCATTTCGGTAATATGAAGTCGATTTTTGTGTCAATTTTTCAAGCGTTCAAGAATTTAACACACACACACATATCGCGCCTATGTCCCCGAAGGGGTAGGCAGAGATGCATTACACACCCACAATTTGCCAGTATTTTAGTCCCACGTAATAGGGGGCAAGCCTATTGCCGTCACTGGAAACATTTATAATGGGTTATATCCAAAATGGCCGAATGAATTTAATAAAAAGTAGCAGCTTTATTGTAAATTGGAAAAAATAATTGAAACCAGTTGCCTTGCGATGAAATGTTGTTTAAAGGCAACAAAATCTTACGTGCCAGCCGCTATGGCACAGCCAATTAAGTCGCGTGGGCGTCTCGGACAAATTTTTCAAGAATATAAATACCATTTAAATCCTTCATAGCTCCAGCTCTACCGCCATATTCAAACGGGAGACCATCAAAAGTAAATCGGTCTGGTCCCAATGCATCTTCTATACCGTCCGCAGTACTATGAAGCTGCACGACTTTGCGTCTCCAAGGATAAAGGCCTATGTGAAGTAATAGTAGGGATATGGTCTTTAAACGTTGAGTGTTGATGACATGTACTTCTGAGATCCGGGTTGGGTAGGCAGTCTGGAAAATACAAAAACACGTCAAAAATTTACACAAAAACCGACTTCAAATTACCTAAACGGGACCAAATAGTTGTCGGAGTAGGACCAAATTGGAATAACTACTTGGAAAGTAGTAGCTTTCAATTTAAAAAAAAAAATCAAAATCTGTTCACGTAGTCCAAAGATAGATGAGAGGTAACAAACATAAAAAAAGAAACCATACAGTCGAATTGAAAACCTTCCTCCAGTTTTGGAAGTTGTGAAAATGTTTTGCGGATGAACACACACATATCACGCCCATATTCCCGAAGGGGTAGGCAAAGGTGCAATACACACCCACAATTTGCGAGTATTTTAGTCCCACGTAATAGGGGGCAAGCCTATTGCCGTCACCGGGCACATTTATAATGGGTTATGGCCAAAATGGCCGAATGAATTTAATAAAACGAAGCAGCTTTATTGTAATTTTGAAAAAAAAATTGAAAGGCAACTAAATTTTACGTGCCATCCGCTATGGCACAGCCAATTAAAGACCTGGCCGTCTCGGACTTTGCGAATGAAATCATATTTTATTGGGTATGGCTCAAGATCGTCAGCTGACTGCAGTTATGAGTTGTGCGTATGAGTTTTTGCACTTGCATATAGGTGGACGAGGCTTTGAAAATGTTGTCAAAGTTTTTAAAAAAGGGCGAGAAGCAGTCGCCCTATTAGGTACAGGAGTCCTGCCGAAATGTGGATGTTTGGAACGCCTATATCACTGCACAGTGACCAAAATGGCAAAGACATGTATTATGCATGGAATCTGGTTTGCCGTGATATGCCGATGATAAAACATGCTTAAATACAAATTTTTATTTGACCTAGATATCACCGATTTCCTTTATTGTATTCATTAATACCTTTACTAGCGGACGCACACGGCTTTGCCCTTGACAAATGATATACTAAAACCTTCCTCCGGAACTACTCTATCCGTTAGTTAAACCAGGTGCAGAAGTTTTTGAGTTTATTGCAAACAGACAGATTTGTTTTGGGTATGTACTACGTAGTTAAAGTAGTTATCTTTACCATCGAGAAAATGTTTCAAATACCAACTAATTATAAACTTCTTACCTTCATACACTTAATGAAGTCTTTCCAATACGATCCCCTGAAATGGTTTTTGATATGAACCGGCTGGAGATCTGCGACATCTAAGAATATAACTTCTTCATCAGGAGTTGGGTCTTCACGTAATCTGAAATTCAAAAGAAGTACCTACTTAAATTCTTGTAGCTTGAATATTTACTTTTTAACGCTCATTAAAAATATATGTAGTAAAGCTCTCTTCTTCTTCTTTTTTTAAAAACGTGGCTCCATCGGTACCTTTTCATCGATGATTTCGCCAATGTCAAGGTAATGCTTGATTATTCCCGCACAGAAGAACTAGTTACTCTGAACTAGTTATCGGTGCGGGACAAGGAAACGTTGTTCGGTATTGCAATTGAGTGTTTGTGCCTGGATTTTTGCCCAGCGCCAGAGGTAACCTAAAAGGCTACCTGCCACTCGCTCCGCAAAAATCCAAGTCCAGTAAAGCTCTCGTAGCTTCACGTAGTAGGATTTTGGTGTTTCGTTCTTACAACGTCAGGTCGACTTCACAATATAGGTACCTATAATAGGTATATTAATAATCGAAGTTACAGAGGTTCAGTAGGTACCGTGTTTGAAACTTTGAAAGTACCTGGCAAGGGTAAATAGCCTGGCATAATGGCAATGTTGGCAATTCACTTAATATTTATTTGTATTTATCTATGGGTCGTAGAATAAGTTTATACCAACTATAACTTTTCTATTTATTGCTTGAAATAATAAAAAAAAAAAAAAATATATTTTAGATATAAAACTTTACTTTAAAAATAATTCCAAGTTGCCTCAAATAGTTCCCTACTTTAGTAAAACAAAGTCCGTTTGAACCCCTATGGGTTGTAAAAGAACCACTACCCTCCAGAAAGGTCTGCGTTGTTGTGTTATGATATTATAAAATAATCATAAAATATCAATTCATAATATCATAATGTGTTTTAATATCAGTTAATCAATAGAGTTCGAGATAGAGATAGAAAGATCAGATGGCAGTCGCTTCACGGAAAATATCGAAGTTCAGCCGAATCGCAGTTAGACTGGAAATCCGACCCCAATTGAGTTAGGAAAAGGCTCGGTGAATGATGATAGAGATAGAAAAATATATAAACCATCGTTTAGCGAAATGCGAATGGAGCTGAGTAAGTGCCATGAGTCGCTTAAAGTAACTAGTCGAGCATACTAAATGATATAAATAGCGTCCAGAATACGCCGAAAAAGTTGACCAACATTGTACTCGTAATAACCAAGTTTTTTCTACACATACAACAGCGTAGTGTCACATTTGTTTTAGTTAACATTGGTGCTTTATTATTCAGACTTGATTATACATAACATCCATTTTATTTATTTAGCTGCTATTTGTCTTTGTATAATGTGAAGTTAATGAATGAATGAAGTATTGAATGTTACTACGTAAGATAATATTTGAATAGTTGACATTTATGGATGGTATCCTTATTTGGATTCTAGTAATATTACGAAAATACGTATGCGTAGTTTTGTAGGATATGGAAAATTAATTCATGGATGCATTGAAGTCAACAGGTTAGATGTCAAAGTCAAAAAGAAAGTCAAAGACTTAGTATAAAACAAAGTAACTCAGTCTCACACACACAGACACACATCTCACGCCTATATCCCGAAGGGGTAGGCAGCGGTGTTTTACACATCCACAGTTTGGCAGTATTTTTAGACCCACGTAATAGGGGACAAGCCTATTGCCGTCACCAGGCACATTTATAATTTATGTCCAAAATCACCAAGTGAATTTAATAAAAAGTACTTATATTGTACTTTTGAAAAAAAGAAATTGATACCCGTTGCCTTGCGTTGAAATGTTTATGAAAGGTAACAAAATCTTACGTTATAAACTTAAGACTAACGGGTCTTTTACGCGATTATTGAGATATATACATACCTCTTTATTACCCGACGTTTCGGCCCTGTTACAAGAGCCGTGGTCACGGATGGACTCGAAAATCTTACGTAGCAGCCGCTATGGTACGGCCAATTAAAGACAGAACGCAAATTATTAAAGTCCTCGGAAACCAAGTCTAAGTGGACGAAATGGGAATTAGACATGTTATGGGACAGTGAACGTTTTGGGAAGTTGCCGTTTTGAACTTTAACTTTTATTTCAGCAATAAATAGAGTGATTCAAGAGAAATGTTTCGCAGACTAGCGGACGCCCGCGGTTTCGCCCGCTTGACAAATTATATACTAAAACCTACATCGAAAATTCGTTGAGTAGTTTTAAAGATCTTAGCATACATAGGGACAGACAGACAGTGCGAAGCGACTTTATTTATTAGACTAGATTAAACATGCAAAGTAACATCAAGTAAATGAGATAGCATGCGCAGTACATTATTGCCTGAATGTTACAAATTGTGCTATCTACGTGACAATAAAGTTGAGAAATGAAGGACATTTTGTAAGAAAACAGTTCCAGAAAAGCCATTAGCCATCTAGTGTTTTGTGCCAATCTTTTATAACCTGGTAATATTATTTACCTGATATCCAGGATCATGAGCCACCTGGCCAGCAGAGCCCTGGCAGATATTGACCTGTCTTGCGCTGTTGGACTTGGCAGTTTTAGTATTGTCACTCGTCTACCACTTGCGCACCGACAGTGAAGTGGGACGATATAACTGAAAGTAGTGAATAAAACTTTTCATATATTTTCCAGTTACTTAAAACGGGTGCGTGCGCATTGTCTTACATAACTTTTCAACTCCTATCATCGGAGGTCCGAAAATGTTTCTGATACTCGTACCATTTTAAAATTATAATGATCGTTATTCATAAAAAAATTCAAACTAAATATTAAAAAACATAATCATTTAAATTCATAATATCACAAATTATACACTTAGTTTTTACTAATATTTGTTTTAATATATTTGTTTATACTAATGATCGAAACTCATAATCATTCGAATAAATAACTATAATATTCATAAATGTGTAAAATTTGTAATATTTGTAAACAAAAACGGTAGGTTAGGTTAGGTTAAAACTGTGAAGGGGGGCACTTCGAAGAGGCGGTGCGCTTAGCCAACCTGGGCGTCTCCCAGGTGGTTGAACGCATTGAAGCGCTGGGCTTGCGGGTGGTCCTCGAGAAGACTGAGGCCGGATTCAGTGCGCCGCGGACAAACCGCGCGCGGAGCGCATTCGCCCGTCGCGGATGGATTTGTCTCGTTCAGTTCTGTGCGGACCGTGATTGAAAGTGGTACAGTCATGAATAAACAACTTACATTGGTGGTTGCTGCCTATTTCTTAAACGAGAGAAAACATCGCCATGGTGTTAGAAGATTTAATGTTCATCCAATCGTTGCGAAAAGGCTTCTTAAAGGAGAATTTATAGCTTTATTTTCTGATTTGCAAGAAGATGAAACTAAATTTTTCAAATATTTCAAAATGTCCATCAGGACATTTGAGGAGTTGCATACGAAACTAGAGTCTTATATGATTCGTTGTGATTTATATAAGAAGCCCTATAAGTTCAAACAGCTTCACAAACCTCTAACCATGCCTTTAGTTTTGCATCTTTATTTTTATAAAGATTATCACTGAGATTCCAAAGACATGGTCGAAGTCGTACTTCTTGGATAACCGCCTCAGTTTGCACGTTTGCAGTCATAACGACGACAGTACTTCACGTCCGCACCGCACGCTCGTCCGCCTAGCTCTGAACAACAACATTACGAGCATAATGCGTCCGCGCGCGTACGTCCGCGGCGCGGAGGAGCGGCGCGGACGGTTGTCGCGGACGAAGTTTCGCGCGGAGAGATCCGCGTAACACTGAACGCGCTGCATAGGATCAATAGGTTTTACCGTCCGTCGCGGACATCCGCGTAGGTCATCCGCGGCGCACTGAATCGGCCCTGAGGCTCTCTTATTTCATGGGCCTCGTCGCGGTCCACCCAGTGGCGCAAGTCTAGATGTACGTTCGGTTCTCGTACCGATCCGGCCCCAGATGAAATATCTGGGGCTCTTGTTAGACGGCGCTTCGACGAGCACTTCATCCAGCTAGCGCCGAGGCTTGTCAGCGCTGCAGCTGCACTAGGACGGCTCATGCCAAACTTGGGGGGACCCAGTGTTGCTTGCCGTCAGCTGTACACGGGGATTATCCGGTCAATGGCATTATACGGTGCACCGTTGTGGGCAGCGACCTTGAACGCCCAAAATAGGGTTCGTCTTTGGCGCCCCCAGTCGGTCTGTCCAGCTTGGGACACGCAGCGCCTTGGCCTTGTCGCAGTCATCGGATCGGATCTCTCACTGGCAGCTATCATACGTTCCATGGTTGCTAGTGAGAGATGTTTCACCGCAGTTGCATCCTTCTGCGAGGAGGTCGTCTCGCAGAAGGAGAGTGCGGAGCGGGGTCAGGGAGAGCAATGCCTTTGCACGCAATGACCCGCTTCACGCCCGACGCCCTGGACGGAATAGACGCGCGTATGCACGCCTCATGCCGCCATGCCGCCACACCGCAGGGGTTTTAGTATGTGCAAACCATACATCACCGCGCGGTGTCCTCGCACCGTGCGGTATTCGTTAGGAATCACCCCAGCGTAAACAAAAAAAAAAAGGTTAAAACTGTGACCTCCTATGCACGAGCCGAACGACCGAAGCGAGCGGTGCCGCGGCAGCGGCCGACGAGTGCCAGTGATAATTACTTAGTTGAAGATGTTCGTAGTAACAACATTATTAATTAAAGCAATATGACTTAGATAATAGAATGTTATGAAGAAAAAAGATCTGAAAAAAAATTTATGGATTTAAACTGGTTCTTGGTAGTAACAGTATTAATTAAAAAAATATAATCACTAACTGTTATGAGTTCCGATGATAGTAATAAAAATGTATGAATAAAAAAAGTATGAAAAATAAAATTATGAAGAGTGATGATTATGAACACAAATCGGTAGTAAGAAAAATAATAGGATTAAAAAATTTATGTGCGCCAATATGGACCCACTTAAAACTTATACTGATGAGAATATTATAATATTAACAAAGAGAATATAGGATAGCTACCTCACTTAGTTTAGTTTTAAGGTGAATAAACATAAAAAATACTTAATAAACTTTTAAGTGTCTAGAAATCTACATATTATTATAAATGTACTTCGTGATATCAAAAAGGAAACTCAGGGCCACGTCTCGATGACCGGTGCACCTGCTGATAAACCTACAAGACTGGTAAATTATCCAAAGTGCCCGGAAACAGCAATAAACTCGCCGCGTAAATAGTAAAGTCTCGCAAGTCTCTGATGGCTCCTATGATTTCATAGGAGCCATCCAGACTTGCGAAATGTGGGCGTAATGAAGGCATCTCTGCCTACCCTGTCGAGGATAAAGACGTCATTTTGTGTGTTTGTAATCTCGTCAATACGTTATAAACTATTAATATGAGTGTCTTTATGTGTCTGTGCTAGACAAGCTTCTGTCGGGCATTCACATTATGAATATGACCCTACATGACAAGACTATCATCATTCGCCGAGCCTTTTCCCAACTTAGTTGGGGTTGGCCATCTGACCTCCACAGCCCATGGGGGAGATATTGAAGTACTGTAGTTAGACCAGTCGGATTTTGTTTAATGACAAGCCTATGCAAGTCTATAATAAAATACTCACACATCTTGACTGCTGGAAAGTATGTCTTCATCGTCGGGATGTCTCTTATGCCATAGTTCTGTCAAACCACCTGGACCTCTAGCACTGTAGTACCTGCGAGCTCTCTTGGATGCTTCTGCTTCATTCCCTTCACAGGTGATAGGAAAAAGGTTGAGAATTAGCAGCTCCTGTGGTGTCACCTTTCTGGTAAGGTTGTCACGTGCCCATCGTTCACCAAACGACGCTGCCGGTGACATCCTTGAACTGGTGAAGAAAATAAGATGTTTTTTGAATTACGTAAGTAGCACCAAATTATTATTTTTTTCGTTTTAAGTAGATCTTTTCGTTTAAATTTAATTTGTACGCATCTGAAAAATGGGTGTCAGCTTGTGAATATTAATAAATTAACTTCGAGTACTTTATGTACGCTCTGGTGCATTTAAGTACGTATCAAATTATTATAATATTCAATTCTGATTCACGATGTACTTTAGGAGTCACGTTTATATTAAGTTTTGTCAAATGTATCAAAATGTTGACCATAACTATGTAGATAAGTACGTCTATAATTTACCGTTAAAAAACAATAATCACGTACTATCCGAGTACCTACAAATCAAACAATAGTAACTAACGGTGATACGAAATCTATGACTAATGCAACTAATGTCTGGTCTTTAGTTTCTTTGAGCGTGCAATGAACTCAATAAGTAGGTTTGGAATTTTTTTTGCATACTCTTTGTTTGTGTTCTTTACTTTAATGATAAAGAAATTTTTTTTCCAGATTTAATTACAATTTTTAGAGAAGGAAAAATCGATTAGAGAAGGAAAACTCGAATTAGAGAAGGAAAAACGACACAAAACCCTATACCAGCCCGTCTTACCAGCGTTGCATATATGTAGACTGAATTCTCTCCCATTTGGAGGAGGTCTATGCCCAGCAGTGGATGGCAAATGGGCTTATAATTACAAATTGTTTTTTCTTATTTACCTAATTTTGTTGTTTTCTAACTTTTTATATATTTTAAGTAGACCAAAAGCTTTAATCGTACACAATTACTAGCAGTCCCGTTAATCTTTCCAAGTGAGGAACAAACGCCCATATCAAGAGTGGGATCAAGTCAAAAGTATGACAGCCACGATCTGGATTTGCGTCGCCTAACGCGTTAAGCAGTTCAAAATTGGCTATAAAATCCAAGCAAACTCTACACGTTCTTTTGCTGTTCCAAGGTTATGTAGTTTTTACACTGACTCATGGACTGTCCTTGCCTCTGCCCTCGCAGGGTATTTCAACCGCACAATGTGCTCAGTCTTTGTGACGTACAATAAAATGATTGTTTTGGTTAGAAACTAATAAGATTCTAACCAAAACAATAATGTACAAGTAGAATTAGCATATCAAACAACAACAAAGGTTACCATAACTCCAATGACACAAGGACTAATACAATTTATGCTTTCGATTGTCGGTACTTGGTGGAACTTATAGTAATACATTTTTGAAAAAAACTCACTTGTTTGCTCACCATTCCACAAATATTTTATTTTCTGACCGGTTTCGCCTTATGGCATCATCAGAGGTGTTCACTCCTACTTAATCCACACACATAGATATAGAGATAGGTCAGAAAATAAAATATTTGTGGAATGGTATACAAGTGAGTTTTTTTCAAAAACGAAGGACTAATACGTCTAATGACCATTGCTGACACTCCTTAGAGTTAGAACTCGTTAAAATAAAGGTAAACTTTTAGGTTCAGTGGTCTCACCAAAATTTTAGAAGCCTAAACCTGCTAGTAGCACACCTGTCGCACAACCAAGGCCGCTCTGGCTCACATAAAGTGCCCAAGACAAGTTAGTAGCAAATAGGTTCGCCCCCTATTACGGAGAACCAACAATATCACTGTCGAAAAGTGAGCAAATAATATTTTGCATCTGCCTACCCCTTAAGGAAAACAGGATTGAATAAAATATGTATGTTTGTAAACATTTTGGTAACTGTAGATGTAAATAAAAGTAGTCTTATTCAAGGTCATTCAAATTTTGATTTTTTCATAGGACATTTTTTGGTTATTTATTTGTAATTAAGTATTGCTAATTGCGTGCATTCTTATAAAGCAGAAGCTATGGTATTAATTTTAACAACATACTCATAATTAGACGTTAAAAATCGATGAAAAGCATGTATCGGAGCACTTTTTTTCAAATATATATTTCTCCTTTTTTTAAATTCTTTTCTTGACTACAAACCCGGCTTTAAAAATATCAAACTCAATTTAAAATTTGGTTCACTAATTACCACTACCTTATGTTTCCCTAGTTCATAGAAAACAATCTTATTTCGAAATACTGCAAAATGTACCATTCACGAACAATATACTTAAACGAAATATTACTGTATCCTATCACGGATTTTCCTTGACATTACCCGACATAGAAAGAATTTATGTAAGTATCTATTTGGCAATAACATATTATAATGTCAGAAGGTATAAATATTAAATTGATGATATTTTTATGTTTGTCTGGAACGTTTGATGACTGGTAATTAACCAGAAACAATGAAATTACCTAAATGATTTAATTACGTTTTTGAAAGCGAAAATGACATTTGTGACCAATTTTGTCCCGGCGGCGTTGACTCGCCCACATTAAAGAATACTAAGTAATACAGATACCCATCTGATACAAAGAAATGGAGCCCTTCTTACGAGCCTCATTACGGCACAGCGGTTTTTTGACAAGATTTTGTATTCTAAAAATCTTAAGTTTATATTTAAATTTAAACGAAATTAATAAAGCAAATTATTAGACAAACTATTAGTACCTATTAAAATATTTAAAAATGTACTACGTTTTAGAGCTATTTTTTTAACTCAACGTTAACGTGGCTGCTTTGAGCTGTCCTCTCCTACATAACGACGCCGCCGCAGGAGAAACGAATGAAACGCCATTTGACAAATTGTTCAGCAGAGCTGCTTAAAGTTTATATTTTAACAAAAATGATTTGTTTATTTGTTTGATGTGGGATCTTTGTAGAAAAATAGGTTCGGTCATAAACTTAAAAGTCACTTACAATATTTTAAAATTAATTTACTTACTGACATTGTTAAAAAAATATATCATATATTTTTAAAATGCCAAAAAGTGTTTCCGATTGACTTCTAACCTAGACAGATCGAGTTCGATTTTTGCTGAGCGCATGGCTGGTGACTTTTTAGGTTACCTCTGGCACTCCGCAAAAATCGGGCTCCCAGATACTCACATACCGAACAACGTTTCTTGTCCTGCACCTGGAGCTAGTTAGGAATAACTAGTTCTTCTGTGCGGGACTATCAACTAATCAAGCATTACCTTGACATTGGCGAATCATCGATCATTATCGATGGAACCACGTTTTTAAAAGAAGAAGAAGAAGAACGTAGACAGATCGAAAGAGAATTCAAAACTCTGTAAAACTGTACCTATAACTAATTGTCGACCAAAGTGGCGTTTCATTTTGTTTTGCCTTTCCACCGTCGATAATCCTACTAATATTATAAACGCGAAAGTTTGTGAGTATGTATGTATGGATGGATGGATGTTTGTTACTCTTTCAAGTAAAGACTACTGAATGGATTTTAATGAAACTTTCCAATAATATAGCTTATACATCAAAATAACACATAGGCTACAATACAAAGATATTGTGTGAATTGTTCAAAATATGACGATAAGTGTTAAGTAAGTAGGAAGCGACGATGACAAACCGAGTGCGCGATACTACGGGAACGGGAAAAATCCAAATTACCACGCGAACGAAGTCGCGGGCGACCACTAGTTGTAGTATGTGTGGATGTAGTATATATTAACGGTCTTTTGACACAGGCGCCTGTGTCGGCGCGAAGAATTTAATATTTATTTTTTAATGTCCCGTATGGATAATACCTACTGCCAATGGGTGTTTTCACATTGCACGATATCGTCCACAATATCGTGACGATATCTTTATTAAGTTATTTTATACCTTTTAGTTACGAAGTTTTTTAAACGTAGTATTATTTTTCCATTTTATGATTAAAATAGTGAGTTTAGGTACTGATTTACATTCTTACCATAAAGTTACTGTTGCTACTTACGATATCGTGCACGATAACGACACACAATATCGTAACGATAACGACACACGATATCGTCCATAATATCGTGATATTATTTTGATATCGTGCCAAATAGGTTTTTTATTAAATTTTGATGATCTCGTCATGATATTATGGACGATAGCGTTACGATATCGTGTGTCGTTATCGTGCAATGTGACATATCTTTTCGACGAACGAATATGAAAAGATATAGATATAGATCGCTTCCTATAACAGGGTTATAACAAATAGCTATAGCTTGATAGACGGTGGTGGATATGGGGTTCGCTATTTAAAAAAAAGTACCTGTAGTTAAGTAGATAAAATAATATTGATATTTAAGAAACTCGTCTCGTCTATTGCCGCATTATTCTAAAAGGAACCAACTTGAAAATCACATTTTCTTTAACGCTGTAATAAACGAACGCGTTACTTTTAACATCTTAGCATTAAGTACAGTAAGATAAGCTGAATAACATGTAACCACGTGTTTAATGAGAATATTATAAGGCTATCTCACGTTTGCACACTCTTTTAGTATAGGACCTATCATTATTCACACATTTAACAGTCCTGGCTTAGTATGTTAGGATAAAATATAAATATTGTATCGAGAAGGTCATCTCACACAACGTCATCTAGCCCAAAGCCTACTAAAATAATCTGTGCCCAAACTAAGCTACATAAGCTTGTGCTATGAGATCTAGACAACTGATAAACAAACATATTATATTTCTAAATACATACATAATATACATAGAACACATCCAAATTCTGATACAAACATTTTTGGATCACACAAATATTTGATTCGGGAATCGAACACAAGACTCCAGAGCCGGAAGCCGACGCACTCCCGATCAAGTCACTGAAGCAGTTTAAGTCGTCTTATTAAGATCTTCAGGGTTCATATAGGACGAAATCCTCATAAACTGCTTGCTGATGTTGGCTATCAGCTCGACAGAAGTCTGTGGGACTTATACTCATTTTACCCGACTGCGTCAGCGAAGGGTCTGTCTGATTTAATGCTGGAACACCCAGTAATTTCCTTGACACTGGAACCCAATTTAATATCCTGAGATGTTAACTCCTTAAAAAATCCTGAGATACAAAGCACAACATTAATTATTCAACTACTATATAATTGCACGTCACCGTTGTCGGTGGTTTATTTATATGAAAAATGATCGACTTCTATACTTAGCGGTTAGCAATCATTTTTCCATGAAGGGAAGTGTATGTATAACCTATATCTTTCAAAGTTGTTTATCATTTTAGAAGTTGATGGTGTAGAGCAAAGACTTTTAATACATAGACACAAAGAGTAACACTGAAAAATTGCATACGTTGTAAGTAGTTCCCAATTGGCAACAACTCATATAGTCAATTGGGTGTATTTTCATATGAACTTATTTATTTAAATTTTTTAATTTCTATAATATTTCTTACATATTTATTACGTGATTTAATGTGTATTATATTACTATATTTCGTAATTTTTCACGTTTCTGCAATGACGTCTCCTTGCGCGCCCTCGAGTACGACACAAATTTTATGTGATACGCCGGTCAATAAGTTGGAGATCTATGGTTTAGAGTTTAAATATCAGTGATGACATCACACATCATCTCAATAGAGTATTTTCTGTTCATCACTGTCATAATAACGTAGTATGTAGTTATGTATGTATAATAATTTCTAATACTTTTAGGCCGATACCTCACCGAGACGCCATGGCGACGTGGCCAGCGACGTCGCCAGTCGGTCGCCAAGTGAGTTAGCCGTCATATATCTCAATGAGAACTAGTTGGCGACGTCGCTGGCCACGTCGCCATGGCGTCTCGGTGAGGTATCGGCCTAATGCACGGATATCAGCATTTTATACTAAACATTTACATTTTAAACTACCTAAGCTATTAATTTGTGTTAAGTACTTACGTAATTAACATTAATAATTCTTTAAATTCCCACAGCCGCACTACCTATGTTACGACGTCGCTGGCCACGTCGCCATGGCGTCTCGGTGAGGTATCGGCCTAAACATACACAATTCATTTCTTTATCCCCAAAGGAATAGACAGTGTCTATTTGATGTTAGAAAGTGCTGCCATTCAAAATTAGGTCTCTGTATTGTGAAACAGAAACGGACAAGATTTCAGCTCAAATCATAACGTGGCTACGTGTTTTTAGCTCATAACCATAAAATAAATGCATTACTAATAAAAAAAATTGGAGCAAAATGATATTTATTAACGACTTCTGAAAAATAGACAAGTAAGGTACTACGTACCTACATTCGGTTGTAAGTATATTGTTACAGTTAAAGCCCGGTTTTCGTTAGAATTAGTTTTTTTCTAGCTAAATACAAAATGCTACTAGATAGAATAAAACTAGATATACCTAGTCAAAACTTAAACTGATTACCTACTGAAATTACTGATTAATTGGATTTTCAGATAAACTTACTTATCGCTTCGAATTTAACCGTAACCAACTTAAATGGTTGAGGACGGTTTGGGCCTGTTCGCGTTTAGGCCTGCATGCTCAACATATCCTTTCGCGTTTTGGTCCGTTCGGTATGTACTCGTATACCAATAATAACATACCTACACTATAAAACAAAGTCACCCATTCCGTTTCTCGTTCGTCCATTTCGTGTTCGCTAGTAGCTTATAAAATAGGTTTTTAATACACAATCATGATTTTGCATCACACAAAACAATAGGTGTTATAAACCCCCGTTTTGTTTCTGTACGAAATCACTGACGCTTAAATAGGTACTCCAATTCATTTGTGCAATTTCAGGTTTGTAAATTCCACGAATAAGGCAAGTCTAATTGGAGACCTTCGTAGACACAGACCTAAATTTCCGCTTGGCAAAGCTCTTAGTCAAACATTTCAAACCGGTTAATCTCACACTAAGCTTAAGTCGTGCAAGCATCAATCTTCCTATCAGCCAGGTTGCGACATTTTGGCTTATCTGAGTCTTAGATTAACCAGAGAATTATATGACTAATCGTGCAGTGATTGCGTATTAAGTTTGTATGGAAAAATTATACTCGTTCTATTATTATTTATTTTTTACTAGCTGTCCAGGCAAACTTCGTGTCACCTCTCAACTTTTAAACCTTTCCTGTGTTACAACAAATATTTTAAAACCAAAATTACGAGTAGCTTAATCGGTTCAGCCGTTCTTGAGTTTAACGAGATAAACGAACGCCAATTCATTTTAATCACATTTAAGAAATAACATAACATAGCACACGCCTTTTTCCCCGAAGGGGTAGGCAGAGGTGTGCAAACACACCCACATCTCGCCAGCTATGTTAGGTCCCATGTAATAGGGGGCGAGCCTATTGCCATTTACCGGGCACATGTTCCAGACTCTGGGATAATTATCTGGGTAAAATTCTAAAGAGAATTATACATTATCCACCAGACCCGGGAATCGAACTCGAGACCTCGAGCGTGGCAGTCCGTACATAGTACCATTGTGCCACCGAGGTAGTCACATTTAAGTAGATAAAATATATGTAATAAATCACATTACAATAATTGCCAGGTTATAAATATTTATACTTTTGATTGATGGTAATTAGTTGAACTCACGGCTTAATCAAATACTATTTGTATAGTAATCACACTAGTTATTACTCATAATCATCATAACATAAACTCATAAGTCCCCCGTTCCCTATGTATGCTTAGATCTTTAAAACCTTGCAACGGATTGTGATGCGTTTTTCACCAATGGATAGAGTGGTTCCCGAGGAAGGTTTTTGTGTAGAGATATAATTTATCAAGCTGGCGAAGTCGCGGGCGTCCGCTAGTATAATAATAGTTTAGGATATAAATTAAGTAAGTACCTAAGTGTGTTTAGGTTGTACCAATATTAATGTGGCCTTTTTTTTTAATTCCGCGGCTCAAGGCCTCGCCCGATCTCACGTCTCTGATTCACACGCAGAAGGTATTTCCAGTGGCGCCCGGCGGACTTTGACCACCTGTGTGGTCTCTACAGGGGGTTTGGTAGGGATGAGAATCCCGCGTCGTTGATGGACAGCGAAGTCTAATATGGTTTCTGTTTTCCTCTTTAGGTAAGGAACTCTTAAACAATACTTAGATGATAGTAAGTGCCCACGTATGCAATCAAATTAATAATCTCACGTTTATTAATGTAACTTATTTAGTCCTCTATTCAATATCAATATCAAACTCGTTTGACTATTAGTAATTCGTGATAGATATAATACTCACGTAGGTAAATGCCAGAGACAACGTCATTCAATTTCGATGTGAAGGTTGGAACGTTGGCAGACAATCACAAAAGGTTCTGAGAGGTCGAATAGCTTGACGTGGGTGCAGAACCATTTTGAATAGACTGCCTTTTATACCGACAGAAGGGAATACTAAGAATTAACATACTTGAACCACACTTGAACTATACATAGGTAGGTATAGTTTGAGGCCAAAACTTTTTACACATTTTTTAAAATAGTAATGAAATTTAGTATTAATTTCATATTCTATTATACTCGTACCTAGTTTCTAATTTAGTTTTATAATTTTTATGAATGTAAATATTAATAATTGTAAATGCGTATTATTTAATAAAAATGATTATAGGTAGGTATGTACCAATTTCTATTGACGACATATTAATTTTAACTAGATAAAAGTAACTACCATTTCTTTACTACTTACCTAATACCTATTTAAAAGGAGGAACAAATTCGTACTTTTGTATGTTTGTAATGAACAAACTCAAACACTAGTGCACTGATTATACTTTTTTTTTTTTTTAATTCCGCGGCCCAGGTCCGCGGCCGCTCTGGTTACTAGCAGAGGGTATGTCCAGTGGCGCCCGGCGGACTTTGACCACCTCTGTGGTCTCTGCGGGTGTTGGGTCGGGACGAGAATCCCGCGTCGTTGGGGTAGGGTTTTATCCCGCGTCAGTGAGTGAATCTGGTTGAGTGCTATGGGGGCCGCATATAAAGGCCCCGCAGCACGCAACCCTTCTAGCCTGCTTCTGTAAGGACGGCGGGTGGCGATCCCGCCGTCCTCAGGCCCCGATCATGGAGGTCGATAGTCTTGGGCGTAGTCGCGTAGTCTGGGGCGGCCTGGCCGCCAACTACGGAACTCGGCGGGGAGGGTACGCTCCCTCTCCCTCCCGGCCGCCTCCTTCGCAAGCATGACTTGCTCGCAGAAGGACACGGCCGCGTTCCACCTACTCCCGCTGGAGACCATGGCTTGAAGCATGGTCTCCAGCGAGAGGGTATCCACGCCCAGACCCACTACGAGGTCCCGGCGCTGACTCGCCCACGCTGAGCACTCCACCAACGTGTGGAGTGCGGTGTCGTCGCCGGAAACCTCGCAGTGTTGACACCGCGGTGTGACCTCACGATGCATGCGAAACAGATAGCTACCGAAGCATCCATGCCCGGCAACGATCTGCGTAGCACGGTACGTGAGGTCACCATGCTGCCTCTGCAACCAATCGTCCATGATCGGTCTCACCGCCGCGATGATGGTGGTACCCCACTTGGGTTGCTCAACGCACCCTCCATGACTCCATGAGATCCTGGCGGAGTTGGGACCGCTGGTCCTCGATTTCTCGAGACGCAGGCCTGTGGTCCCGCTCCAGCGCCTCTTTTTGAATTTAATTGAAAGCTACTACTTCCCAAGTGGTCCTCATTTCAATTTGGTCCCATTCCGACAACTATTTGGTCCCATTTCGGTAGTTAGAAATCGGTTGCTGTGTCAATTTTTGACGTGTATTTTAATTATGTACAATAAAGAAAATAATTAAATATGAACCAATAGGTAGGTATTTATTATAACGTTTATTATTTAAGTACCGTTTAAACATTACATGCTTCATCAACTAGGTATTGAAACCATGTGCTACTTAGTGCTAACGCATAGTAGGTACATAGGTAACTAACACAAACTCATCACTACATCCATACAGATAAATAAAATTGAAGTATCTGTGTGTAATATTAAATTCACAGCTTTTCACTAAATGTATAATTATGAAAGTATACAACAACGCAACGCATAGGCCTTGAGTCTTCAAAATCGATGAAGAGAAGAACCGACCAGTGCATGTCGGGCCACGCATAGAATAAGGTTCTGTAGTCACACATAATACCTCTATAACTCCAGAACTAACAGTATCTGGTCCGTTATAGTTTTTTAAAGTTGCTTTTTTCAAGCCAGTCGCGTCGTATAGGTTTTAGAGAGGAGGGGACGCTCTGTTAAACCAAAAAAATTAGCTATAAAGTTAAATATCTCGCAAACGAATACTTAAATGAAAAAATCGTCTTAGCAACCTGTCTAAGTTTTTAAAAGACATATCTAATGATACCCTACACTTCGAGGTAGACGCAAGAACAAAATTACTAATTCTGGTTACGTGTACCCTCAAAAAAAATTATTTTCATAATTTTCTTTTAGCACTTTGTCAACGTAAAGATCCATGCTAAGTTTCATCTTTCTAACACTCACCGTTGAGGAGGAAAGCCGAGGACAGACATGACGAAACTATAAGGGTTCTGAAACTTGAACTACGGAACCCTAAAAATAGCTTTGGTATTAGGACGGGGAAACTATACTACGCGGGTGGAGCCCTGAACATCAGCTACTTAACAATGAGAACAAGTTTAGACTATTTAAAAGACACGTCTGTACAATGTTCAGTACATATAGACGTATTGAAGTCGTTTGTAGAAGGAAGTGTTCGACGTTCGCTTCGAGGTAATTTCCTGTACAGTGTTCATTTAGGAATTATAGTTCATCGAGATGAATTATGAATATGAGTTAGTAGTAAGACGATGGTAATTCATGAGATCATTTAATTTTGTTTGCAAAATCCTTACGGTAACCATTAATTGAGCACCAAAACACCACTTAATTTTATCGCGTACCACAATGAATAGTTCTTCTTTATGACTGTGACTTCGCGACACTAGGTCCATGAGGCCACGGTGAGCATCAGCTCTTCACGGAACTCAGCAAGCGTCCGAGGGAACAGATTGGTGATCCCCACGCAGGCAGCTTGGCAATTCAGCGCGGGAATGCTGCCTGTGTTATGGGCACTCTGCCTAAGACTACCTACTACTATTTATTTTAGTTTTTAGTTTTAGATAGTATAGTTGGTAGTTTATTTAAGTCTTTATGACATGGGCAATGGGTACAATTGGTATAATATGTACACTTCAGCCTTATTTTGGACGAATATTAAAAAAGATTCAGCTCTACTTTGATTTTTTCATTAAACTGGAGCAGTACGAGTAAGTATGTACCATTTTTTACACTAAAAAGTTTTTCTGTGACGTTATAATCTAAGTAGGTATACCTATAGGATTAAAAGCTTACGTTTCTCCTTATAACTTCAGCTATTTGCCAGTGAAAGTCACGAAAGGTTGCTCAAGTGGCACCCTCCATGTCGCCATGAGATCCTGGTGGAGTTGGGACAGCTGAGCTGTGATTTCTCGGGACGCAAACCTGTGTTCCCGCTCTGGTGCCTTCTTGAGCCATTGAAACAATGACGCAAAGGCTCTCGCTTTCATGCCCCATGAAGGGGTCCCGGCTAAGAGACACGCAGCCTCTAGGAGATCGTGCGGAACCCCCTTATTACCTTGACGGTAAAGGTCTTCAAGGGTCTGTTTAAAATAGACACATTGTTGGCCGTCAATCAATCTCGCCGCCTATACCGGAGCCCATAGGGCCATACTTCGCACGATCCCCAGGTGCAGTCTCCTGCAGGAAGCAAACCAGGAACCAAACTTCGGACATTTCCGAATTTCCGAAGAGGGCTCGATGCCGATGCTGAAGCTTCCTAATGCTTCTTAAGTTCAACAAAACTTCCATTTTGTACCGTACTTCCATTATGCGAGATAACAAAACTTCCATTATCCTACCGTTGACGCACAAAATTCAGACCCAATTATCGTTTCATGAGTCCATAATTATGTTAGAAGTTATTAGTGCTCAATTAATAGCTTATGTTGATATTTATCGTAAATGTGCTACTACAAATTATGGAGTATAAACGGTTTGTTTATTGTTTCTGAGCATACAATTTTTTTTATAGCACTCTGGTAGTAATCAAGCTTATGACCTATCTTATGTTTAATGGTCATCGTGACCTATAAATATTTGTAAAACAGAAGTATTACAAGCTCTTTACTTTTCGGGAGATAAATAGGTAGCCCTTCTTCAAATAGGAAAACATGGAGACAGTTAAAGTGGAAACCATTCAGTGCTGAATGGATATATGGGTAATTTTAACTTATTTTATACATTAATTTCTCGTATCCGGTTTCTCGTTCCCATGGGAACACATCAGCGGGATAAGAATAGCATAAGCCGTTCTCAAGTTACATAATTAGAATAAATATAATAATTCATAGGTTTTGGCCTATAACTTTGGACCCCTTAGGGCTAGGTCAAATTTTCTATTATTGGCTTGCCTCCAGATCAAGGGCTATCCAGAGAGGGGTCAATCATCATTGTAGCATAAGCATTTCTCGAGAGCTAAGGGGGACATTCCCCATATCTATTTGGCCTATAACTGTGGACCCCTTAGGGCTAGGTCAAATTTTCTATTTTTGGCTTACCTCCAGATCGAGGGCTATCCATAGAGGGGTCAACCATCATTCTGCCCTGCTTATTGCTTATGCAGTACTTGCATAAACGCGGTTTCGAGATAAGCGCGAAAAACATATATTTTGATATCTGAACTACAAGTCGTTATTATATAACATTTGAAGTTTACCTAAAATTAGCAAAAAAATCTAGCTTTCTACTGATATAGTTTTCTATTTCCTTTGTTGTATAGTTTGGACATAATGCGTATTACTGCATTTTCATCTACCATTTTAGCTTAGGATCACCACAGTATTGCTATGGGCAAATGCAGTACTTGTGCTTATTACTGCATGATTGCCGCACATATTGAATACTACGTTTCTTGTTAGCAATCATGTAATATTTTTATGCCGGGTGTTAGTTAAAAGTGTTAATATAGAACGTAATATAGTACAATGCTACGTTTGACATTAGTATATGTTATGTTGTATTTGATACAGTCTATCGCAGTAGCATGAGCGAACATCTTTTGTTGTACTTACTACATCCAAAAGTAGTCAAGTAGAGTGCTTCGTTTGGCTTTAGTATGTAAACGTAATAAATAATGATTTGCCAAATGAATTTGTAGTAAACGAAGCAAGTACTGCATAAGTGTCTAGTATATGCTGGTTACTGCGTAACTTGGTATCAATTGAAGCATTTTGGTGCAAGTACGGCGTATTTCAAGTAAAACACATGTTTCTGGTAAAAAAAAATGAAAATATTTTTTTTTACATTTACATTTCCCTTTAGTATATATTATTATAGATATCTCAGAAACGGTGGTTCGTAGGAAAAAAGTATTGAAACATTTTTATAGATAATTTTAAGATGTTAAATTTTTGATTAGGGTACGTTTATTATAAAACTTACCGTTTTGCTGAAAATTGCGAATAAGTAATTTTTTGGACCTTTGACCTCGAATAAAAAATTTTTCGCACCCGGGAATGATGGGGAACTTTTAAATTTTATTTATAATTATGTTCTGAACAATTTTATTGATTTTCAGCTTGTTGGGACTTTATGCACCTTCACTCTCATTTTTTGGTCTAAATTGACCGGACTATATAAATCAATTAAAAAAATAAAATCTATATCTGATATAGATCAATAAAAAATAATAATAGGTATCTATAAAGTTAATACATATTTGTATTATGTATGATATTTGACATTTATATTATATTTTATTTGATGTGATACTTTACTTTAATTTGAGGGGATTGTGGTCGCTAAGTAACCGACAATGTTAACACATTTCAAAGATTAAGCAACATCGACTCAGGCCGCTCTTAGGATGGGTGACCATTTCTTAATACATTGAGACAGACCCCTCCGTGCCTCGGAGAGCACGTGAAGCCGTCAGTCGCGGTTGTCATACGAACATCTATTAAGGGGTAGTTGGAGCCCTAAATCAAAAATCCGACCCGTCTAACTACAGAACTTCGATATCGCCCATGGAAAATATCGAAGTTCAACCGAATCGCAGTTAGAAAAGGCTCGGTGAATGATGATGACTTAATTTTATTTTTAAATATTCTCAAATTTGATTTTGGTGAATACCTTTACCAAGATAACCTAGGTAGTTACAAAGCAGTTCTGATTATACATAAACAGAATTACTCTTTAATAAATATAATAAAATTGCACGTTAATGAGAAATTAATGAAAACCATAATTGTAACATAACTTTTCATTTACGTCACTTTAATATTGGTAGTAATAAAATCATTAATTTT
This sequence comes from Nudaria mundana, assembly GCA_963556515.1. Taxonomy (NCBI): domain Eukaryota; kingdom Metazoa; phylum Arthropoda; class Insecta; order Lepidoptera; family Erebidae; genus Nudaria; species Nudaria mundana. The sequence continues at coordinate 10,174,221 of OY748307.1, read as the reverse complement.
TTATTGCTACGAGTGCATCATAAATTGGTTAAATTTGAATAACGTTATATACTAACTTTAATAATTTTAATAAATTCGTTAGGTACTCCCAACTGTGTCCAGCAGCATGAACATGGTATCGGAAGAGTTTGTCTATAACCAATCCAATGATATCGCAGAAAATGTCGATGACCTAATCAACGAATTTCCTGTCATATAATTGGTTTTCGACAAACTCTTCCTACCGCCATTCTTGCCCTGCTGTTCAGTCTTCAGGGTTCTGGTTCATAAAAGGAGGTCTTAAACACATATAATGCCTCGTCAGTCACGTATGGATGACATTTTCCAAACTAATTGAGCCATGTCAACCACACAAGGGACTTCGATTTTTGACGAGCGCGTGGCTTGTAGCATTTTAGGTTACGTCTGGCGCTGGGCAAAAATCTAGGCTCAATCGCTCAATTGCAATACCGAACAACGTTTCCTTGTCCCGCACCGCGAACTAGTTCATAGTGACTAGTTCTTCTGTGCGGAAAAATCAAGCATTACCTGACATTGGCGAAATCATCGATGAACATCGACGGAGCCACGTTTTAAAAAAGAAGAACCACATCTGGCTGACTGCAGCTTGTTGCCAGCATGCTATTTTATTTGGCGTAAATCACATTTCTCGCCAACTAAGTAGTATTATGACTGACATAAATTACGTAAATTTTAACTATAGTGTAGTGCTGGCATTGGTACTTTTACATATATTTTGGGATTTATGACATTTTTAACGTGAAAATTACCAGTTCATTGCATGTGTTTGCATATAAAAGTGGCATGTTAATGTTTAAATTACTTTTATTGGAAGAAATTCTAAACGAGGACGTCACATACTGTTTTCAAATCGGTACCTAACTAATACTGCTATTATCTAGTGATGAAATTGATTATCAAAAATAAATACAAGAAAACTTCTGAACTTGAAGTCGGAACGGAAAGCCGACTTCAACTGGAAAAGGTTGGCGGATGACAAGAAAGATTTGGAACTCTTTGGAATTCTAGGAACTAAATAATTTTTTATTAGTTTTATACTTAGAAGTCACAGCTTCGAGTCTAAGTTTCTTATGGTACGGAAGCAAAATGGTAGTTGGTTAAAACTTAAAAGCAAGAATTGCCTGAGACTACTTACTTAAAATAGTTGCAATTTGAATACTGATTGAATATAACTATGTAAATGAAATATACAATAATCTAACTAATGAAAATAATTCTCTAATCAAGTTTCAGATTAGAAGGCGTTATGTATTTAACGCCTTAGAATAAAAAAAACCTTGCAAGCGAATCAATGAACTTCATATAAGATAAACGTTAGATAAAAAAAAAACAACATTAAAATTAAGAACGAAACAAAAAAAATGTAAACAGTGCAATCGTAGATAAGACGAAAATTACTGGTCATAAACACAAAAAAACAAAATTCAAATTAAGTATACCAAAAAGGTTAGTTATACATTTTAGATGTAAATGAAAACAAAACGTGAAATAAAAAACAAAACATACCTCACAACGTGCACAGTTGGTTGCTACCACGACACTGAGTCTGTCTCATTCAGTTGGTTTCCTAGTTGCCTTGACCTTAGTCAATGTTTGTATCGGCAAAGAAAAATGGGACATTATTTATCTTACTTTGAAATTGTGTAATATTACAAGTTTCTCATTCACTAGGAGTAATCATTTGACTGTTAATAGACACACACACACATACACATACAAATTCAGACCCGTTTCCACTGTTCTCGGGGCATAATATGGTATATTGATTTAGTAGAGTCTTGATGAGTGTTGATAAGATGTGGTTTCGTCTAATAAAAAATAAAAATATAAATTCATAAAAATAATAAAAATTCCATCGACTTCCAAAAAAGGAGGAACTTCTCAATTCGACTGTATGTTTTTGTGTTTTTTTTTATGTTTTTCACCTACATCATATTTGGACTGGGTGAACGGATTTTTTTTTAAATGAAAGCTACTACTTCCCAAGTGGTCCCATTTTAATTTGATCAAATTCCAACGTTTATTTAAATTGGTAAAATTCCAACGTTTATTTAATTTGGTCAAATTCCAACGTTTATTTAATTTGGTCAAATTCCAACTTTTATTTAATTTTCGTACCATTTCGGTATTAAAGTCGGTTGTTGTGTACTTATGACGTGTATTTTCATTAGTTTTTTATCTCTAGCTTTTTCTATCTAGCTTTTTGTATTTAGTCCGAAACGCCCAGGACTTTAATTGGCTGTGCCATAGCGGCTGGCACGTAAGATTTTGTTGCCTTTAATCAACATTTCATCACAAGGCAACAGGTCTCAATTTTTGTTTCAAAATTACAATAAAGCTGCTACTTTTACTAAATTCATTTTGGATATTACCCATTATAAATGTGCCCGATGACGGCAATATGCTTGCCCTCTATTACGTGGGACTAAAATACTGGCAAATTGTGGGTATGTAATGTACCTCTGCCTACCCTTCGGGATATAGGCGTGATATGTGTATGTATGTATGTTTTTGTATCTATAAGTATAAATGCTTCTGACGTTAAATCACATTTTCTTTGTTGTTTGCTTTGAAAGCTTTTGAGTGGTCAAAGGCTGTGAAAACCACGAAAGGACATCCATTTATCCAATCAGCTTGGGGCAATTTAGTAGGCTTTTTCACATCAAGATCGGTGACGGAAAAAGTTAGTTATACATACTCGTACTCAATAAGTTATACACAAGCGAACTTAGGTATGTACTTCAGCAAGTTAAAATCTAGGTATGCAATGCATGCTACTAATTGCAAATGTTGAGCGTAGCAAATTTTCTTATTTTTTTTTATGCTCTATTTTCATGATTTCAGTGATATGCTGATAATGACTCCCGGGTATGATGTTGACCAGCATGCCAAATTTGGTCAAAATCGGTCGACCCGTTTCGGAGGAGTTGGCACACAAACGATTTACACATGTCGTCTAAGATAGAGCTACGCTTTTAAATTAAATGAAAATCTCAACAATGACGTCACTATTCTGTAGCGTCAAATCCGTAACTATTAGTGATTCAATTGATGATTTAAAATAATAAAATAAAGCTAATAAGATTGAATACAATATACGTAGGTACATACTTTATGTAGCAACTTTGATAGTAAGTACATTTTATTAAATTTCGTCAGTGGTTTTTAAATAATAAATAAATATGTTAGGACAATTCACATAACGCCATCTAGTCTCAAACTAAGCAGAGCTTGTGATATGAGTACTAGATAAACTGTTATAAATACTTATATACTTTTTTAAACACCCAGACTTCAGCACAAAGTATGTGTTATCATACAAAGTTTGTCCCGACCGGGAATCGAACCCGACCACATCACCGAAGCAGTCAAAATTAATAGCTATTGGTAGCCATAGCATGATTTTAAATAGCCTTCCTCAATATATAAAACCATTGAACATTTAAATTCGTTTTCAATTCAAACCAAACAGTTCTCGTGTTTATTAGCGCGTTCAATCAACCGAACAAATAAAAGTGCCAGCTTTATAACAGATATTATTAAGTAAAAGCAATGGTAAGTAAAATATTTAAAAAAAACACTTTAAACTTATTTTAAATTTCTTAATAGCACTATTTTTCGCAGGATTAAAAAGACAACAAAACGTCGACAATTGTTTCGCCTCTAAACGAAGCATTATCAAGACTGTCTCAGAGAGAACAGCAAAATTTGTGGTTAGAACATATTTGCTTAAAAGTAAACGTGTGCAAATTTCATTATCGCGATGTAGGATTTTTTCACAATCACTAACGTGGGTAGAAACCTCAGATCTTGCTAACTAAGTACCCAAAAATAGGCATTCACCAATACAAGACTTCATCTTATTAATTCTCAACAAATTGTGTAGAAATGCCAAACGACACAACTATTTCTAGCCTTTAGTTAGAAGAGATGCGGACACCTTACTCAATGAACAAATAGATTTTCACACGTCTCCCTTACTTAATCTGGTTATAAACAGACAGACACATTAGTTGGTTGTTGGTTTGTATGTGTCGTTTGGCATTTCTACACAATTTGTTGAAAATTAATAAGATGAAGTCTTGTATTGGTGAATGCCTATTTTTGGGTACTTAGTTAGCAAGATCTGAGGTTTCTACCCACGTTAGTTATTGTGAAAAAATCCTACATCGCGATAATGAAATTTGCACACGTTTACTTATAAGCAAATATGTTCTAACCACAAATTTTGCTGTTCTCTCTGAGACAGTCTTGATAATGTTTCGTTTAGAGGCGAAACAATTGTCGACGTTTTGTTGTCTTTTTAATCCTGCGAAAAATAGTGCTATTAAGAAATTTAAAATAAGTTTAAAGTGTTTTTTTAAAAGTATTTTACTTACCATTGCTTTGTCATGGATTTTCGCCGAGTAACGCCTGGTTCCATCCAATATTTATTATTAAGTAATTCTAGATTCCCAAATGAGTAAAATAATATGCCGTATCGTTATTGAATGTGCAATATCAACAACCAATTAACAACTTTTAAATTAAAAAATAAACTATTATAAGTGTGTAAGAAAAATTATTTTGATATTCCTAATATTTGGCAATGAATTAAGTGACAAACGTTGCCTGTAAGAAAATATTTTCAGACAGTCTTAGATGTCAATGACTTTGCTGAAATAGCTAGTCCAGACATAGTCTGTGGGTATATGTAATGACTAATGATTCTCACATTACCACCCTACGCAGATCGATACAACTACCAAAAATCTAGAGAACATCTGGCGCGAACCTGAGCTAGATATGCGCATGCGTGAACTTAAATTATGTTGCCATCCACTGAAAAAAAATTACCGTAATTTCTGGGATTTTTTTAGGGAAATAACTATCAAAACGATCTTGTAATTATTCGGCATCTAAATCTATTCAAGCCAACGTCACCTGCAAGTGGTGGACCGGTCGATCAACTAACATTATTCTGCTGAACATTTTAGTACTCCATTTGTGGCAATATGCTCCTCCACAGTTACGTGAGACCAAAGACGCAAAACGGCGAAAATCGGTTGTATAATTACTTACACTAAAACTTAACTTATTTTATTAAGTTAACAATGTTTTTTGCGTTAATTTGTAGTTGCGATTAATAGCATCGTTAATGAAGATTACGAAATTAAAAATATCACAGTGAAATCGTGACTTTGGTGATCACAGGACTTGAAAATGCGACCAAGGGTGTCGAATTACAACTTTTTTGAAAAAATGTCTATTATCGCTGAACTGAGTGATATGGATTTTTTTTTATTTTTCCCAGAACTGGTGTAACTTGGCCTTTCATCTGGTCCCACATTATCGTTGAGTTTTGGGACACCCTGCATATATATACCTCGAAGGGGTAGGCAGAAGCATAATATGCTTCTGCCTACCCCTTCGAGGAGCCGAGTCATTATTAAGTATGATAAAGATTTAGTAAAACAAATACGTACTGTTATTAATCCAACTCTATCAAATTACCTACTACATTTACCAACTTACTGGGTTATTTTAAATATTTGGCAACCCCAACCAAAATGTCAAATCCACAAAGCTGGAGCGAAAAATATGGTCAAATTATCGTTTTTAATATAAAATGATGAATGAAAACGTGTATATCATAAATGAAATACTATTTATAATTGTGTGTTAGACATTTTTATTATTGATTTAGGTTAGAAATTGTAACATTAAGTCAAAATAATCGAATGTGTAAATGTTGTTCGGATTCGTGTTCAGAAAATTTAATAACCTACGTTTAAAGTTGTTGTTATTGTAGATTGTTACTGAATAGTCTTCCGGGTAGTTAGTAGTATTAAAAAGGTATATTAGAGCTTGTTAATACTGAATAAACAGTTGTGTATACGGTTGTGTTTGATAAAATTGAAGAAATTCCTGTTACTGTAAAAGGTGAGTCGTTTAATCTTTCATATTGAGCTACTGAGGTACTAAATTTATTTTTTCATCTATTCTATTACTTACTTACATAAGAGTAAAATCGTAAGATTATGCTAGCAAATTTGTAAATGATAAGACTCTTCTTTAATGATCTAGAGCTCTAGTTAGAAACTTGCTTGAATTTTTCTAATAATTTGCCAGATATTAAATTGATATTTGTGAATAAAAAAATATAGAAGCCACAAGGCTAATCTAACGACAAAAGCTTTGGTTTAATATAGACGTAGGTACCTACCTATTTTTAGGTATACCTGGGAAAGGTAAAAGGGACAAGTTTTCTTACATACCTACATACAATCACGCGCATCTCTTGGAAGGGGTATGTGGTACGTACCAGAGGGTATTTCCAAGGGCGCCCGGCGGACTTGGGTCTGCGTCGTTGGGGTAGGGTTTTGTCCCCCGGCGTCGGTGAGTGAATCTGGTTCCTGCTTCTGTAAGGACGGCAGGTGGTAATCCCGCCGTCCTCAGGCCCCGATCATGGAGGTCGATGGTCTTGGGCGTAGATGAGTCTGCGGCACCCTCGCCTCTGATTTCGGAACTCCGCGGGGAGGGTACTCTCCCTCACCCTCTCGGCCACCTCCTTCGCGAGCACGACTTGCTCGCAGAAGGACACGGCCGCATTCCACCTACTCGCGCTGAAGTTTATGGCTTGAAGCATGGTCTCCAGCGAGAGTGTATCCACGCCCAGAAGAGGTCCCGGCGCTGACTCACCCACGTTGAGTACTCCACCAACGTGTGGTGTGCGGTGTCTTTGCCGGAGGTCATGCAGTGTTGATACTGGGGTGTGACCTCATGATGAATGCGAAACAGATAGTTACCGAAGCCCGGTAATGATCTGCGTCGCACGATACGTGAGATCACCATGCCGCCTCTGCAGTCACTCGTCCATTATCGGTCTTACCGCCGCGATGACGGTGGTTCCCTACTTTCGTTATGTGGAGTTGAGACTGTGTTTCATTTGTATACTTAGGTACCTAACTACGGGCAGAAATATGGCACATAATTTACAGGACTGACCTAATTTACAGGCGTGACATGAATTGTAATAGAAAATTAATTAATTTATGTAAACTGAGATCTACACTAGAAATTTCAATCCTCGCACTTGTAAAATAGAAATTAGGCACTAACCTCCTAAACGCTACAAGGCAGCTACAACTTAAGTTTGTGCTCACTACATTACGAAAAATGTTCCACAAATAAAATTGGTAGGTACGTTCACTGGCTGAATGGCAGGTCGTTACATAAATAGCTCGATAACTTACAAACATTAGCGTGAAAGCCGATCGCAATAACTAAAATACTTTTACACAGTTTGAGAAGCAAACAGTTTCCATTAAAATAATGGCTTTCCACCCACTACATCGCCCGCGGGAAATAGCTTATTAATAAGTATCATGTCTAGGCTTAGATAATTTGCCGCCATCCGATTCTGATTATATGAAGCCTACATGTACCTAATGTCACCCTGAGCTGAGCTTATTCTGTGAAAATCACAAGATAATCCGTTCAATATTAATGGAGATTAGGTAATGTGACACCATAACTTGAAGCAGGTAGATATAGTATCAATATCGTAGTTGACCGAGCGAGTGAAGCTTACACGTATTACTTACACTATTATTAGCTTACTTATATACGTACTGTTTGCTTAATTTCAAACAATTCTCCCCCAAAAAAAACATTGAAAATTGATGCTAAATATATAAAATGACCCCTGTGTGACCTTCGATCTCTTTCGTACAAAGTCGGGCCGAATTACTAAGTAGTTTATGAAACTTATGAACTATTTGAAAGTTAACTTAAAGACCAAAATATTTTTCTACAATGTCTACTAATAAATACAAACCATTGACGATAGATGGAGTCTCCCATCCCACCAAAGTTCTAAATTACTTGCACTTTATAATTTACATTGTAGTGTAGGTAGTAAGTTTTTATAACTCCTTTGTTACAAAAAACCTTTTAGCGAACACATTTCTCAATAGCTGTGACTTGGAAATTCTGGAACAGAGTCTCTCTAAAACAAACCCAATTTATTTCCCTCGAGTATCTTTTATGTGACATTTCGTAGGTTGAACGAGGAATATCCATTCCTATTTTTTCGCTCCGTTTTGATACTACCTTGTGAATAAATAGCTATTGGCACTTTTTTTTTCTTTGTACGTTTCGAGTTTATTTGGGAGAGTGAATCAATCACCTTCTTGGTAATACGATTCATAGTCTACAATACCTCTCCAGGAATTGGAGCTGAGGTAAAAAGTAGATTTTATTTGCAATTTCGTGCGAGCAGTGGTAAATGCAGTGCCTTAGATAAGGTGTTTCAGTAGTCAGTTAGTCTGCTTCTCTAAGAGATCAATCCCTTAGATCACTCCACTCTGATGAACAAACGCTTAAATACGCAAAATTAACAAGTCATCCTTAATGTAACTATGTTATTTATGACTTGTTATTCTGAATAAAATAAAATTAAAACAAATAAAACCTTCCTAAGGTTATGGTATTTATGTAGTTTACACTTTCAAATGTTGGCACTTGGTGGAACCTATATTATAGTAATAATAAACAAGTTAAAAATATGCCAAAAATTTGCCATATATTTTAGAGTTTTCGAAAGTTTTTTCATTAATATCTAAAAAATGCCACATGACATGAAGTTCAACATCATTTTAGATGTATTTGACCATGCTGAGTTGATTGCAGCTGTTCTTGAGTCTCCAATTATTACCGTTCTCGTTTGACCTCGTTTTGACCTTGACCTTGAGGTCAGAGGTCAAAGGTCAAGTTTGTTTTGGAGGTTTAGGACCATGCTGAGTTGATTGCAGCTGGTCTTGAGTCTCTAACTATTACCGTTCTCGATGTGACCTCGTTTTGACCTTGACCTTGAGATCAGAGTTCAAAGGTCAAGTTCATTTTGGGGGGTTTTCGATGATGTTAAGTCGATTGGCGTTTACACTGAGTCTCTAGCTCTTTCCGTTCTCTAGTTGTAAGTTGTTCACGGACGGAGGGACATTACTGTTTATATATAAGAGATATATATGAGATTTTCGATTTTTTTTCGAAAACTCGGACGGCGATGGACTTGAACGGAGTTATACCCCAAAAGGATTCGACACCACCGCCTTCATCCGCTAATATGACATCAGCTAGGGCTCAGCACTCACCCGAGCTCAAAATAAAACAAATGTGTAACATAATAGTTAAAAGACTTATAAGTAGTATTATATAGTAGTATTATATACAAATAGTTAACCTTAATTTAAATATACTGTTGGTTTTAGTGATTTAAGTTACGGTTATTATTATAGAGTTTGTAGACTTATATTTAAGGTGGAAAAATGTAGGGTATTTTGATATACTAATAAATCAGTCAGCCATCAGCTCATGTTTTACTTGACGTTACAATATGAACAAACACTTGTACGCTTCTAAAGCAGCAAAATAATGTACAAGTTTGTTTGTTCATCATGTATTTATGGTACGAGTACCTAATTATGGTTTGAAGAGTTTGATTTGTTTGAAAATGAATAAAGAGTGGGCAATTCGAGCGCATCAAAATTTAGAAAATTATGCAGGTTATTTCTATTCGTAGCCGGATTTGTTAATGAATTGTTCAAATCGTTGTTTAATAGATTACAACAACATACATTTTATATTAGTTTTTAACACGAGATACCTAACCTCCAACAAAGATTTTTAGTGAAATAAGGAAGATCGTTTACGTATACTACGAATAAAAGGGGTCCTAATATCGAGCCCTGGGGTACTCCCATGACTAATGAGGCGCCAGAAGAGTCGGTGCCATTAATGTTTACTTTTTGTACTCTACCACTGAGGTAAGACTCGAGTAAGCCAAGTGAGCTGTTCGAAACACCATAATAACCTAATTTTAGTAGCAAAGTCTCATGATCAACACAATCAAAAGCTTTTGATAGATCACAAAATATACCAATGGCATCCTGCTTTTCCTCTCAAGCATCAAATATATGTTTCACAAGTGCAACTCCTGCATATGGTTTGAAGAGTTTGATTTGTTTGAAAATGAATAAAGAGTGGACAATTCGAGCGCATCAAAATTTAGAAAATTATGCAGGGTATTTCTGTTCGTAGTCGGATTTGTTAATGAATTGTTCAAATCGTTGTTTAATAGATTACAACAACATACATTTTATATTAGTTTTTAACACGAGATAACTAACCTTCAACGCGGAAAGTAAAAGTGATAGTTCACAGCCAATCAACCATTTGATTTGAAATGTTATTACTGTGCCAGTACGCAACTGTAATATTTTTCATATCTAAAAAGATAATTGTGTCTAAAAACGGACACAAAATCACATTTTTACTCCCAACTAGCTGTTGCCCGCAGCTCCGCCTGCGTGTTATAGCTTTCTTGATTACCAGTTACTGATTTATTATGTATAGCTGTTGAGCGATATTGTATCTTCAGATAAAATATTATGGTATCTTAGCCGTGTGCAGCGCCTCTTAGTGAACTCCACTGCGGGTGACGTAACCTACGACAAACTTATTATTTGCGATTGGTACAAGGAATCAAGGAATCAATCAAGGAATCAATTTCATTTATTCAGTTTAGGCACATAAAGAGCACATATGAATGTCAAAATTTTACAATTTTGTCAAGTAATATTATAAAAATACTAAATTAAGTAAGTACATAAATAACCATTAGAAAATGATTCTTTCGCTGGTTCGGTAAGTTGGTTCTCCTGAGAAGATACCAACAAGAAACTCAGATAGATTATCCATTTTCTTTTTTAATATTGTTTTGTTTACATTGTTACAATTAGTTTATATTGTATTATACGAGTGGCCAACAACAGAAGATTAGGGTGACCATGCATTTTTATCATTATGATATTCGTCTACATTATAGTAGCCTTTCATCATCAAACATTTTTTAACTACTATTTTAAACTTATTAAGAGGCATGTCAACCAAATCCTGAGGAATTTTATTATAAATTTTTATACATTTGCCTACAAACGAATTACCAACTTTATGTAGTCTAATTTTTGTCATTACCAGTTTATTTTTATTTCTTGTATTAAAATTATGGTTATCGGAATTTTTTTTGAAGAGATCTATGTTCTTCTGTACATATAAGATGTTGTCGTAAACATAATTGAGAAGCAACTGTTAAAATATTAATTTCTTTAAATAGTTCTTTCAGCGAGTCACGGGGTCCGAGTCTATAGATTGCTCGTATAGCTCGTTTCTGTAATATGAATATTGTCTCAATATCGGCAGCTGAGCCCCACAGCAGCAGACCATATGACATAACGCTATGAAAGTAGCTAAAATAAACTAATCGTGCCGTTTTTTCGTCAGTCAGTGACCTTATCTTTGTAACCGCATAGGCAGCTGAGCTAAGTCTTCCTACCAAGGCAGTGATATGAGGACCCCATTGTAGTTTACTATCTAGAGTTATCCCAAGAAAAACTGTGGTATTGACTATTTGAACTAATTCATTATTCATAGTAATATGAGTATCCACCTGTCTAACATTGGGCATAGTAAATTTTACACATTTTGTTTTCTTCGCATTGAGCAGCAAGTTGTTACTTGTGAACCAATGCAATATTTTCGAAAGGGTATTATTTACATCGTCAAGTGCTACTTTTTGTCTATCACTTTTAAAAATTAATGATGTATCATTAGCAAATAATACTATCTCACAAAGATTTTTAGTGAAATAAGGAAGATCGTTTACGTATACTAAGAATAAAAGGGGTCCTAATATCGAGCCCTGGGGTACTCCCATGACTAATGAGGCGCCAGAAGAGTCGGTGCCATTAATGTTTACTTTTTGTACTCTACCAGTGAGGTAAGACTCGAGTAAGCCAAGTGAGCTGTTCGAAACACCATAATAACCTAATTTTAGTAGCAAAGTCTCATGATCAACACAATCAAAAGCTTTTGATAGATCACAAAATATACCAATGGCATCCTGCTTTTCCTCCCAAGCATCAAATATATGTTTCACAAGTGCAACTCCTGCATCCGTTGTGTTCCTGCCTTTAGTGAAACCAAACTGTTTGTTATGAAGTAACTTATTGTCTGTAAAATGTGAAAGCAATTGATTAAATATTATTTTTTCAAAAATTTTACTGAGGGTTGGGAGAGTATGGAAATAGGTCGAAAATTTGAAGGATCACTTTTGTCTCCTGCTTTAAATAAAGGAATGATTTTACTGTACTTCATAAGATTAGGAAACTGATTTTCATCTATACATTTATTGAATATGAAGGCGCTATAGCGGGCACTATTGATTTTATTATATTAGTTGAAATGCCCCAAACATCCTCGGTATTTTTTATATTTAGTTGTTTAAAAGTTTTAAGTATAGTGACAGAGTTAATATACTGAAAATCAACAACAGTAATCGGGTCTAGGGATCGAACCGCAAAATTAAGTTTGTTTTTTAATGTAGGTATATTATACTTTTCCGGGATTAAAAGTACCCAGGGTGGTGCCCAATATATTAAAAAATAATTATACTAAGTGTCATCGTAATCGAACCGGTAGTTTTAGCGTGATGCCTGAACAAACAGACAGACAGACAGACAGACAAAATTTTTACCATCGTAGGCCTCATCTTCGCCTTCCATCAAGCGAGATTGAGGCCAAACGTAAGCCTATTTATCAAAAAAAAAAAAAAAGATTGGTCAGTCTAATTGTCCTTTTTAGGCACTTTGGGCGTTTCGCTTGCTTATTAAGGATGACATGTACTCTGGAGTTGTACTTACTTGTGCTTTAAGTTATCTGATTCTCAGGCGAGCCTAAAATTAGGACAATTTAATACTGCCTGACTTCTCAAACTACATATTTCCAAGTCTAAATATTACCGGTGCAAACGTCTCGAGTTAATTAGGTAATCATCAAACAACAAATAAATTAAGTTTTAATTTTTTAGAACGATTTAATGAGAGCTAGAAAGTGAAAAGAAGAAATATTACTAGATGTAAATGAAACCTTTCAAATATTCAATAACCTTTCAAATAATCAAAAATACATCTAAAATGGATATTTCATACAAGTATGTAACAAGTTAAGGAGAACTTTGGGTCTTCTTTTAGGACCGTCAGACATCATGACCAATGAAATTCTTAACACTTGACCTACAAACATACATACATACATACTGTAGGTTACGTGGGACCAACAAAAATGACAGACGGAATATGAAAAGCATTAGTCTACCACTTCGGGGTGAAATAGGAGAAAATAGTGACTGTATACTAACTAATATTAGAGTTTAATACAAACCATCGTGCCCGTATTTTGATACAAATTTCATTTCACAGAACTCATTATGCGCTACAAGAGGCGTTCATCTCAAACCACAAGAACCTCGCGCCACTCCGACAAGAAATACACCATACGTAAGTTTCATGTTACCTAAATAATAATGTACTACCAACCTATTATTAAAATAACGCTACGCTAGCGTTTAATACTGGAGATTGCAAAGCAAATTGTACTTATAATGTAATAGACCAAGAGCTGGCACACATTACAGAGAAGATGCTTGTCAGATTGCTCTTCTATCACATCCTAAAAACCGTGGTGGAACCACCAAGATGATCTGTCTTTTTAGATTATTAATTTTTACTACTCAATAATACTCTGTAAAATACACTTACCAAAAAATTGTTTTGCAAGCACCTGGCAAGGGCTAAAAACCTCGCAAATGGCCTGGTTTATTAATTTTTCTTTGTTTTTCGATATTAATCTTTACGTCAAATAAATGTCAGGTACATGACGTCGCGTCAGATAAAAGACCTTCTGCGCAGTAGGCGATTTATCGATCTATATGGCTGTAAGAGAGTACTGATGCGTAAGCATAACCATCCACTGTCGCCTAGTGTTCTTCTTAGGTGAAGTGTACTGTGACCTCAAACACCTACTTTCGTTTTTTTCCATATTTGAAATTGTAGGGGTTTTAAGGAACCACCACAATCCAGCCAGGTCTGCGTTGCTGTGTTAGGATATTACAGGAGAGCAATCTGACAATTTGTCAGATTTAAACACCTCTGTGTTGTGGGCAATGTTTGCCAGCTCTCGCTCTATAACGTAGCGTATGCTCGGGTGGTAATTTTGAATATGTACCCTACTTTGTACCTACGGACTTTGCCTCCAATAAGAATATAATGAGTAACAAGCAAAGTGTTACATCTAAATTATTATGTAGCCTTGTGCCTGTAGGAATATAGAAGTTTATTGAAACCCAGAGTGTTAGCCTACGGCTTCGCCTGGTTTGTAACTTTGAACTTACAAACAGGTAGACGAAGCTTGGGCTAGCATAAGTATAATTTAGAATGGAAAGGCAGGAAACGAGTGACTGTCCATCAAGTATTTGTCTGTTTGAGTACGATGATTCAAAATTTACACTAGCGAGGTCAACTCGTCAATAAATAAAGGGCAGTATTTAACTACAAACCAAAACACTTTCCTTATGTATAAAAAATCATTTCCTAACCAAAAATAGTGATTGCGCAGCAAAACAATGATCTCAAAATACCTATAATAATCTTAGCAACAATTTGCTATTTATTTAAGTTTTTTTTTTTAATTCCGCGGCCCATGTCCGCGGCCGCTCTACCGTCCGTTGCCGGGCGTCTCTGGTTACAAGCAGAACGTATTTCCAGTGGCGGCCGGCGGATTTTGACCACCTCTGTGGTCTCTGCGGGGGTTAGGTCGGGATGAGAATCCCGCGTCGTTGGGGTAGGGTTTTATCCCGCGTCAGTGAGTGAATCTGGTTGCGTGCTATGGGGCAAAGGCTCCGCAGCACGCAACCCTTCTAGCCTGCTTCTGTATGAACGACGGGTGGCGATCCCGCCGTCATCAGGCCCCGATCATGGAGGTCGATGGTCTTGGGCGTAGATGAGTCTGCGGCGCCCTCGCCGCTGACTACGGAACTCGGCGGGGAGGGTACGCTGCCTCTCCCTCTCGGCCGCCTCCTTCGCGACCATAACTTGCTCGCAAAAGGACACGGCCGCGTTCCACCTACTCATGCTGGAGACCATGGCTTGAAGCATGGTCTCCAGCGAGAGGGTATCCACGCCCAGACCCACTACGAGGTCCCGCCGCTGACTCGCCCAAGCAGAACACTCCACCAACGTGTGGATTGCGGTGTCGTTGTCGGAAACCTCGCAGTGTTGACACCTGGGTGTGACCTCACGATGGATGCGAAACAGATAGCTACCGAAGCATCCATGCCTGGTACTAAGCTACCTAACCTATTCAAATTGGAATGTTTTTCTAGAAATTTAAAAAAAAAAGAACCACGAAGAGAGGTTTATATTATTTGACTAACTGTTGCCCGCAGCTCCGCCTGCGTGTTACTTTAGATCTAAATAACTTTTTTATTTATGAACCGATTGAAAACCAAACCTTAAATGTTAAGTTGAATAAACCACAACACATTACTAAAAACCGCAAATTCAAATCTGTTAAGACGTTTCTGAGATTAGCGTGTTCAAATATTCAGACAAACAGACAAAAGTTCTAAAAACCATTGTTTTGGGTTTTATTGCGTTCATAAAGCCCCCCTACAACAGTTTCTCTATTATATCTTCTATTATATTCTCTATTATACCATACAAATTCATCTTAAGATACGAAAATATGAAATATTGTTTATTATCTTCGTCGTGTGTGATAGTCCATTGAAGATAAAATATTATAGTATCTTAGCCGTGTGAACGCCCTTAGTGAACTCCACTGCGGGTGACGTAACCTGCGACAAAATTATTATTTGCGGTTGGTACAGTAATCGGGTCTAGTTATCGAACCGAAACTTTTCCTGGATAAAAAGTGGGTACTTTTTATCCAGGAAAAGTTTATCCTGGGCACCTACTGGGTAGTAGGTGCCCAGGATATTAAAGAATAATTATACTAAGTTTCATCGTAATCGAATAGTTATTGCGTGATGCCTGAACAAACAGACAGACAGACAGACAAACATTTTTTTTTTCACATTTTTGTGTTCGTTTCCGGTCTAGTAACACCCCCTGCCATTACACTCTGTACATTTATAAATATCAAAAAAAAAATATTTATAAATGTACAGAATTTTCACTTCTACAGATTTATTATAAGTATACAACTTTAAAGTTCAGAACATGTTAATGAACTATAAAAAGGTAATAACGATCTAAATAATTACATATTGTTTGAAGCAAGACTACATAATACTCTAAATCATATTTTGCTCCTGGGTGAGCTACCGACCTACTAAAATTGCATGCCTATTACTATGGTGAAATATGGTGAATCTTTAATTACCAACTGCTTCAACCTCATGTAACAATATTTGCAATGATCTTTATAATAAATAAATAAATAATAAATTTACCCCATAAGTAAATTAATGCGAAGCTAAGGTACATGCAAAGTTCCTAAAGTCCAAAACGCAACAGAAGAACTACAACCTATCCCGAGTTTGTAGTTTCAGCTCAAAGTTTTCAAGAACATGCATGACATCCGGAGATTTAGAACTTTCCTAATATTGACTGAACTGCACGAGCTTTGTCCAATTTAACTTGTATAATAATATTACAAAACGCGCATTCTCTGCTACTTACGTAAATAAATTAAATACAACTTACTCTTTCTCTGTGTGTCCGTCTGTCTGTTTCTCTATTTGTTTTGGATAATCTCTGAAATAGATGAACTGATTTTAATGGAACTTTCACTGACAGATATGTGAGAATCAATAAAGTAGGTATAGTACCTAGAATATACTTAGTCTTATAATAAGAAAGTAGTAAGTAGGTAACCTGTAAAAACCAGCCAAGTGCGAGTCGGACTCGCACACGAAGGGTTTAATCTATAAAATCGGCAAAAATATCACGTTTGGTGTATGGAAACCCCCTCATTTTAGTTAGTTTTTTTAAAACAATGGAGTACGTAGGTCACACTATAAGTTTTGCGTAAATTAAAAAAACAACATGTTAAAACCAAAATATTATGTTTATTGCTTTTCAAAATACTCTCCTTTACATTTTAAACATTTTTTCATGCGATCGAACCATTTTTTAAAACAGGAGGACCACAGATCTGAAGGCATGTTTTCTACGTACTGATTGAACGCTATCACTGCCTCTTCGGAGTTGGTAAAAGTCTTTGATTTTGGGGAGAATACAGAAATCACAGGGTGCTAGGTCGGGGCTATGCGCAGGATGGGTGACGAGTTGTACTTTTTCGGAAGCTAAAAATGACTGATTTGTTGGCCGTGTGTGAAGAAGCGTTGTCGTGATGTAGGAGAACGCGGCTCTTGGGTCGTCTTTCGCGAACTTTTTTAACACCCTGGGTAAACAAATGGTAGAATGCCACTCGGCATTAACACTCTTTTGATCTTCAAGTGGAATTGTACAGATGGGACCCGTAGCTGAGAAAAAAAACGCGATCATTTTTTTACCAATATTTCTCGCCTGCCTCACTTTTGTTGGCTTGTTCTCATTTTCAAACACCCATTCACAAGATTGCTGTTTTTTTTCGGGTTCAAAACAATAAATCCACATTTCGTCTTCTGTGACAATGTCATAAACAGCATTAGAATGTCCGTGGTCGTACTTCAGTAGCATCTGTGAGCACCATTCCACGCGAGCCCGCTTCTGCTCCGCTGTCAGTTCATGAGGGATCCAATGACAACAAAGTTTCCGAACTTTTAATTCTTCGTGTAAAATTTTCTGGATTGAATCATACTAATCCCCAATAGTCTTCGAATTGTCTCATAGGTAATCCGCGGGTTTTCGACAATTAACCGCTTAACAGCAGCCACATTATTTTCGTTGACGGCAGTTGAAGGCCGTCCTTCACGAAATTCGTCATGTAAAGAAACTCGACCTCTCTCAAGCAAACCATCGCCTCACGGTGCTCAAACAAGGTGCTTCTCTTCCAAAAGCATTTTGAAGACGAGCGCCAATAGTCTTGCGGAGAGAGAGAACTTTTAAAATCATAAAAAATCATCGCTCTAAAATCTTTTCGACTTAATTCCATTTTCGTTGCATACGTAGAACTTTGATGTGTGATAAAAAACAATTGACAAATAATTTCCCGCCAATTCTTTTTTTATTACTAAGAAGGTTGCAACGTTTAAAAAAATATAATATTCGAAATTCAAATAGTTCCGATTAGCTAGAAGTGCAAAACTTTTAGTGTGCCCCATGTATATGATGTTGGATTTTTTATATAAATTGCACTAATTTCGCACACATCACATCTTCAGCTGTTCTCTTTGGAGACAGTCTTGAGAATGCCTCGTGAGTAGGTGAAACATAACTATGTCGACGTTTATAATGTCTTCTATTTAGCGAAATTAGTGCAATTATAAAAAATCCAACATCATATACTCCATTGTTTTAGCATGGACTTTCGCCAGGTAACGCCTGACTCCATTCAGTATTTAGTTTTTTTGTATAATTTGTTGTTATAGCGGCAACAAAAGTCCATCATCTGTAAAAATTTTTAGTGTCTAACTTACGGTGCATGAGATACAGCCTGGTGACGGACGGACGGACAGCGAAGCTTTAGTAATAAGGTTTACCTTTTAGGTACGGAACCCTAATAAAAAATAACAAAGAATCCACGTAGATACTACGTAAAAAGTTATATAAATGCCCATTTTGAACACAACATTTTGTTTTATACTCCCTTTAACTTCCCATCCCTACTTTATCTCTCTTTACGACGACGGGGTTATGTGTATATTTAGTGTATAAGAAATTGTCTGTCTTTGTATATCTTTATAGGGAAAATTTTGGGATGTAAGTTGTAGGTCTTATCTAAGTATGAGTATTGGATGATTGCCAAATTGTAAGAGACAGAAAGGCGCCTGAGGATATCTTGTGAGTTTTATGTTACATCGAAAGTTGCTATTTTAATGTTTAGAACATTTTAAAAATACTGCATTTTAAGTCGCCCAGGACTTTAATTGGGTGTGCCATAGCGGCTGGCACGTAAGATTTTGTCGCCTTTCATCAACATTTCAGCGCAAGGCAACGGGCTTCAATTTTTTTTCAAAATTACAATATAGCTGCTACTTTATATCAAATTCATTCGGCCATTTTGGACATAACACATTATAAATGGGGCCGGTGATGGCAATAGCTTGCCCCCTAATACGTGGGACAAAAAATACTGGCATATTGTGGGTGAGTAATGCACATCAGTCTACCCCTTCGGGGATATAGGCATGATATATGTATGTGTTTCGATTGATCGACTTGCTTCGATTGATTTCTTTTCGAAGATTGATTACTGTCTCAACAATGTCTATATCATAATTTAGGCACAGTGTCTCTTAATAAGATTGTAGAGTTCGTAAAGGCAAATGCGTTTCTTTAGAACAGTTTTCTCATTATTTTAATCGCAGGACAAACCCGATTAGCCTGACGTTTCATTAGAGTTGCATCGTGGCCTTGTTGAGTAGTTTTCTCCTACCCAGCACCATCCTATGGTTGAATACTGGTCTGAGTAACTAATTGACACGAGACCAATGTACATTCGTCCACGTTTAGTCTTAAGAAAATGTGTAATTTACCTGTCAGTTATAGAAAAAGAGTGACCGTGAGTTTTATTGCCAGGTTCTTTCTCTCAGTTCTACCTATTGCATTGCGAATCTGGCATCTGCGAATGTGAATATAGAAGCAATAATATTTTTATTTTAAGTACTTACTGACGTTTGTAAGAGCCATTTAAAGACCTACACAAATAAATAAATGATTTCATTTTATTTCCTTACCGAGTCTTATGTAATACATACATTTCATTACGCTTATATCCCAGAAGGGGCAGACAGAGGTGCATTACACACTCACATTTTGCCAGAAATTTTGGTTGGTCCCACATTACTTCATGCCTCTAAATAGAATCTTTGCAGTCTGAGCCTATATCAAATAAGCAACAATAAATTCATTAATTACTTACGATGATACCGGAAATTGATGAAACTAATTAGGAAGTTTTCTTATTGCAGCATTAACGAACTATACCTAAGTTTGGAAGAACTATTACTAATCAAATCCCATACCTTACGGAATAAGGAAACTTAGATTTGTTTTGGTTTATGATGTAGTTAGGTACCTATATATATGTTTTCGTACATAATATTGTTATAGTACCCGAGAACTCAACTCATCATCCACTGAGCCTTTTCCCAACTCGGTTGGGGTCGGCTTTCCAGTCTATTCCAGACTATTCACTGGTCTAATGTTAGTTCCATTAACAAAAAAAAGTAATTTTCGATGGAACAGCATGTAAAACCGATTTGCGTACGGTATACCCGATGAAAGTTTTCTGCCACAGGGAAATCCATGCTAAAGTAATTCTGATTTCCTTTGGGAATCGCAAATTGAAGTGCTTCGATTTTGCCGTCACTATAACTTAGTTCTACCACAGATATAAGAATACTATACTAGTACTGGTTCTACTGACGCTTTACGAGTTCTAGTACCTACAAGTATCTAACTTTATTAGAATTGTTTTATTTTATTTATATAATAAAGCTCAATATTCCTGCCAGTCATGTACTGCACTGGTTTCGACATGGAGGCTGCCTTTTCATTTTATTCGCCGTGATTAAGCCATCCTTGTCAGAGCATCGTTTGTTAAAAGGTGCAACGCATGCAGCTGATTATGTCTTATGCTCTGGAGATGTTGATAGACTCCTTATCACGCACAATTTACACACAGGGAACATGTTACTCCAGTAATGTGTATTAACGAGTCACACACACAAGCTAGTATATCCCGGGGTTATTGATCCTGGAGTTATCCTTACGAAAGTCTACACAGAGCGTCCGGAAATGGATGGCACGGCGGGTGATTTAATAAAAAAAAATACCAGGCAAGTGTATGTCTAGCCACGCATAGAATTAGGTTCCGTAGTCACACATAATAGCCGTTATAACTCCTGAACTAAGAGAGTTATCTAATCCGTTATATTTTTAGAGGAAAAGGGGAAGCTCTCTTTTTAGCGTCGGGCGTGGTAAATAAATACACATGTCATATCAATGCAAATTTTTATCTTTCTAGCACTTGCCGTTTAGACAGGTAACAGAAGACAGACGGAAGGACATGACTAAACTTGCGGGTTCGAGACTTGAACTACGGAACCCTGGTAGCTACTATAGCACCTATAAAATATCATAATTACCCATCTTCAAAATAATAGTGTGCTACATTGTTTCGTTAACAACCTGTCTCGGCTTTACGACTGTGATTACGTGTGTAGAATAGGTACACTTTAGTAGAAATGTTTTTGTGCGAGTACCTATTGAATACATTTTGGGGACGTCAGCTATTTGTACGAGAGGGAATGTATTGTGTATTGGACGGTTGCCAGATCGTACGAGACTTAGTGGCGCCCGAGGGGTTGGCCTGACTAACGTATTGTACTGCATATAGCTTTATTTACTGTTAAATCACTTAGATTAACTTAACTATACGTCTATGTTATTATACTCTATATATTATACTCTATATATTATACTCTATATATTATACTCTATTATACTCTATATATAGACAAACTTTGTGTGATGTGATAACACATACGTTTGTACCTAAGTCTGGGTGTTTCCTATGTTTAATTATGTATGTATATATTTACAGAAAAAAATGTATGTAAGTATTTATATCAGTTTATCTTTATTAATTTTTTTTTTCATAATTTTTTTTTAGCACTTTGTGAACGTAGTAAATACACATATGCATGCAAAGTTTCATGTTTCTAGCACTCGCCAGACTCGGACAGACATAACGAAACTATAAGGATTCGAACGAAACCTTGAACTACTGAACCCTAAAAAACCCGACTTCAAATTGTCGAAATGGGACTAAATAATGCTCGAAATAGGAACAAATTAATATAGGATCACACGGAAAGCACCAAAGGAGATTGCCCACTTTGCAATAGACCGCCGTTTTGTAACAAATAATTTTGTATGACAGCGAAAATCGGATATTAAATTGGATTGATATCGTAATTTCATAGGAAATAAAAAATATTCTGTTATTTTGTGGGGTTTTCTCACATTCTTCGTTTTGCCGTTAAAATTAGAGGTTAGTTTTGAAGCAAATGTCCATCAATCCGTCAAATCAATTTTGTCCAAAAAGTGCTAATCGTTACATGGATGAACATGGATTTAATTCAAATAAGATAGAAGTATTAGTTCCAACACACTTAATAACCCTGACAATGGGGCGGCCACTTGTAAGTGATGCACCTGCCGATCAACGGACAAGATACTGACAAATAAAGGGCATGTACGCCCCTGGTGAAAAGTGGATGTACAAATACCTCTGTATACCCTTTCTTAGATATAAATATTTATTTTGGACATTCTCACACAACGTCATCTGCGTCAGCTTGTATTAGGTACTTATAACCAATCAACCACATATACAAAATCACGTATCTAGGATCTAGATAACTGATAAACATATATAGGTAGGTATATTTATTTCTAAATAGGTACCTACATAAAAACAATTTACATTGAAAATATATTTAAGAAAAAGGATTTTTTTAAGTTCGAAATCATCTATTATTTAAAAAATTTACTCATAAAAGTCTATAACAGTATTCCTCCTTCCTATTGACTTTTACATCCACTGCCCTCTTACTAGGTAACTAGGTAGGTATAATGACCACAGCGCATTGCTTCATTTTGTTCTCAGTGTAATATTAAACGTAAACCAATGCATTTACGATCTACTTATTGCAATCATCCGAGTATAATCCATCAAGGTGAATCTTGGTGTCACTGAAAAATGTAGTGTCGAATCTTGGTGTCGATGTTATCGCTTTTGATACTCCATAGTAGTCCATAGCAAGGTCTTCAGTCATACTCCTATCTATTAGGAATAGTTTGCATAATATGGACAAAAACAACGAGTCGAATAGTGTTTTGTAACCATCGCTTGAAACTACAATACTAAAATACGATATTAATCACCAATGTCTATGAATTTCTACAAGAAACATTACATATTTATCCCTTAGATTTTATAATAATTTAGAATTAATAATCTAAGATTAAGAGAATTTCTAAAAAATACCATATTGTCAATAGGACATTTGTTTTGACTTTTGATTTAATTGTATTTTATTATTTGTCAACTCAGCCTGGACTTTACGTAAATATATATAAAATTATATAAAACTAGTAAATTGACAATGAATTGAAATTGAGTCTGTTATTCAATTTGCTTTATGAAAAAACATATGTTTAGATACTTTCAATCTGTAGTTTTCTTACAAAAAAAAACAGAATTTCAAAATGTCGATATTAAAATATTTTCAAAAAGTTTAGTAAGAACTACACCACCTCTTCATATCATTCGATCCTAAACTCTTATGATATTTGTCTATGAATTTGATTTTACTGTTAATACGAGGTCGGACATCCGGCGGAACCGATTTCAGAGTAGCACTGCTGGATCGTAAAATTTGAATCATGACATCCGGTCCGACATAGTGCATTTGAGTAAGAAGACAATTAAGAACGATTACACCACGAATTATATCAAAGTTTAAACGCCATAATACGATTTTGGTCGAGTGAATTAAAAGATTGTTAAAAAAATATTAAATGATTTATCAATTTAATTAGGTAGCCATACACTTTTTATTTAGGTTTTTAAAAAAGAAACGGCTTCTGGGCAATTTCCTTTAAATTTTTTTTTTTTAAATATGTTCACCCAATCGAAACCTATCAACAGCTATCATACAAAAAAAACATTCGAATTGAGAATTTAAGTCAGTTTTAGATCTGTTGATTTATACCCTCAAAAATTTATTGCTGTAAATACTTATATAAATAATGTGGTACTTAGGTACTTTCTACATAAATAAACTAGCCAGTAAAGTGGCAGTTTTGCTGAGTCTGCGCCGACATTAAATTAGTCTGGTTGAGTCGAGATGCTGTCACGTTAATTAGAGTCTGCAGCTGTGCTGAGTTTGAAGTACGTGACTGAGTAATAGGTTTAACGACGTTATATTAGAATAGAAGAGTATAATATACACAGTATAACATTATATACAGCTCGTTGGGTTTTCAAATGAGATTCTGTGAAAATTGTTTTTTCGTTCTAATTACCTAGTACCAATGTATCTATATGAAATGAAAGAAATGTACTAATATGTTGAACCAAATCTGTTTCCTTAATTTCATTTTAAAACCGAACGCACTGTATATACATCACTATATATTATAAAACAAGTCGCCCGTTCGGAATATGTGCTCAGATCTTTAATACTACGCAACGGATTTTGATGTGGTTTAGACCATTGGATAGAGTGGTTATTGAAGAAAGTTGTAGTATAAAATTTATCAAGCGGGTGAAGCCGCGGGAATCCAATAGTTAACTCGTAAAACAATCCAATACAACAAGTTCTTATCGCCGAAGAGGGATACAGAGACATTCATTACACACTCGTATTATCAGTGACTGTTAGTGCCATGTTGCTCTAAGTATGTTTTGTATTTACCAGAGCCGTGTCCACTTGTTAGAAGGTCCACCATGTACACGTGATGTAACTAGGGCCCACGAGCTTTTGATAGGGCCCCTTAGCATCCATGACTATTACAGTATACCTATATTCTTTCATAATAAGTACTTGAATTCAGTTGGGAATACGATATCCAAGTGTCATAAATATGGTCTTCAAGTTTTACAAAATTATACTGAAGTAATTTTTAATTTTCCTTCTACAATATTATTTATTTATAAAGGAAGTAACGAGAAGAGAGTATTTGGTAATGAGACGATATTTGACCCGTAATAAAGATTTACAGGTTCCTTATTTAGAAGTCGTGAGACTAAGAAAATTACTGGCGAAAAGTGGGTGTACCCATACATCATGTCTATATGTTTGTTCCTAAGTTTAATAACCTACGGGTTATTGACTTGAAACTCGGTACCCAATAATAATATTACCTACGCCAGTATGCAAACAAGAATTTATTTTAACTACCTAGCTGATCACGGCAGCTCCGTCCACGTGATACTCGATCCCGGTTCCCGTGGGAACATTACCGGGATAAAAAATTGTCTTTGTTACTCAGAGATAATGTAGCTACATATTAGTGAAAGAATTTTCATAATCGGTTCAGTAGTTAAGGAGCCTATTCGCTTCAAACAAACAAATTATATATTAATAGTACATGGGGCACACTAAAAGTTTTGCACTTCTAGCTAATCAGAACTATTTGAATTTCGAATGTTATATTTTTTTAAACGTTGCAACCTTCTTAGTAATAAAAAAAACAATTGGCGGGAAATTATTTGTTAATTGTTTTTTATCACCAATGATTTTAAATACAATGGATTTCGGATCATCGCTCAAAAGTGTCCGAACTAAAAGAGAAACAAAACGCTAAAAGAGAAACAATCGCGCGCCAGTCTTGATTTTGACAACTGAACGACAACACGTTGCACAATGCCGTACTGTATTGTAAAAACGTGTAAAAACTACGAAAAAAAATCAAATTGAAGACGGTGTATCATATTTCAGTAAATAAGCTTTTGTTTTATTATTTGCAATTTATTATTTCACTTAAAATACAGTATTTCGGTGATAATAAATTAAAAGACAAAAGTAAATATTGCAATCCAGTCCAATACCGAAGTACCTATCTGTCTCTTTCGAACTCATCCCAAGCTCAGTAAAAAGAAAGAGACCATTTCATTTTCACTGAATAATGTACTAACAAAATGACCATTCAGATTTATTCGGATTACCGATAGCGATAAAACTATTTGGAACAAAGATTATAGTGGAGACGCCTTGGCTCTTTATGATTTTTTTTTCGTTATATGAACCAACATCTATTTCAGTTTTCCTCGGGATCCAGTACACTGTGCACAATGGAAAAATATTATTGCCCTAGCACGACGAGAAGAATATTTTGATCCAAAAAATAACAATCTTGTTTGTTCGGCTCATTTTATGGACATAACAAAAAGAGGTCCGATCTTTATGAAACTTGTACAAGAATCCCTTGATTGAATGGAGGAGATAAGCCCAAAAATGTTTTTAATTTTCACAGGGTATCATTGTTTTGTCATAAATATAATTACACATGTCATTTTATTTCGTGTATGTACTGTTATTTTCTTTTTATTTGGATTCTCGGTAATGTATTCCCACGGGAATCGGGGCCGAGATAACTATATCTCGCGGGCGGAGTCACGGTGATCAGCTAGTAGCCAATAATTTCGTATCCCAAAAATTAACCATAAGATAAAAATAAATTAATGATGCGCAGTTTTAGCAACTAATTCAGTCACTTGAAACACGGCTATCTTGTAGTAGACGTAGCGACATAGCGTTATGAAAATAGTAATGAAAGCGGAAGAACTTTGACACCCGCAAGAAGTTTGGCATTTATAATATTATAATTAGTTAAATTCATTAATTCCCTTTTTGTTATTCATACACTACAGTTACTTATTATGAAACTGACTCAAAAAAAAAAATCTTTGTCAGTCGTTAATTAGTTTTTCAGCTTATTTCGTCTAACATAAACAAGTAATTACAATTTATAAGATTATGGAATTTATTGTAGTCTTACATTAATTATTACGCCTACGTAGGTACATATCATGGAATCCTTAAAAGACTTTAACAAAATAAACCTACTCCATTGTTTCTATGTTCACGTAGTTCAAGTATAAGCTGCATAAGGTGAATTAGTCAGGCGGACAGATAGAAGCTACGTAATGCGATAAATTAGTGCAAACAAAAGTGAACACTATTCCGTTGAATCAAGGTTTAAATTTTAATATGAAATTTGTTTATATCTATGTATGCCTATGTATAATGTATAGGTCGACTCGGGACATTATTTTCTTGCGATTTGTTCTAGATCCTATGTCCGTTGTATTATAAGGTCTTTGTTTATCACACATCAAAGTTCTACGTATGCAACGAAAACGGAATTAAGTCGAAAAGATTTTAGAGCGATGATTTTTTATGACTTTAAAAGTTCTCTCTCTCCGCAAGACTGTGCCGCTCATCTTCAAAGTGCTTTTGGCAGAGAAGCACCTTGTTTGAGCACTGTGAGGCGATGGTTTGCTGAATTTGAGAGAGGTTGAGTTTCTTTACATGACGAATTTCGTGAAGGGCGGCCTTCAACTGCCGTCAACAAAAATAATGTGGCTACTGTTAAGCGGTTAATTGAAGAAAACCCGCGGACTACCTATGAGACAATTGGGGGAGAGGACTATTGGGGATTGGTATGAGTCAAATCCAGAAAATTTTACACGAAGAATTGAAAGTTAGGGAACTTTATTGTCGTTGGATACCTCATGAACTGACAGCGGAGCAGAAGCGGGCTCGCGTGGAATGGTGCTCACAGATGTTACTGAAATACGACCACGGACATCCTAATGCTGTTTATGACATTGTCACAGGAGACGAAACGTGGATTTATTGTTTTGAACCCGAAAAAAAACAGGAATCTTGTGAATGGGTGTTTGAAAATGAGAACAAGCCAACAAAAGTGAGACAGGCGAGAAACATTGGTAAAAAAATAATCGCGTATTTTTTCTCAGCTATAGGTCCCATCTGTACAATTTCACTTGAAGATCAAAAGAGTGTTAATGCCGAGTGGTATTCTACCATTTGTTTACCCAGGGTGTTAGAAAAAGTTCACGAAAGACGACCCAAAAGCCGCGTTCTCCTACATCATGACAACGCTTCTTCACACACGGCCAACAAAACAAAGTCATTTTTAGCTTCCGAAAAAGTAAAACTCATCATCCATCCTGCGCATAGCCCCGACCTACTCGTAGCACTCTGTGATTTCTGTATTTTCCCCAAAATCAAAGATTTGATGAGAGGTTTCACTTTTACCAACTCCGAAGAGGCAGTGAAAGCGTTCAATCAGCACGTAGAAAACATGCCTTCAGATCTGTGGTCCTCCTGTTTTAAAAAATGGTTCGATCGCATGAAAAAAATATTTAAAATGTAAATAAAAGGAGAGTATTATGAAAAGCAATTAATATTATTTTGGTTTTAGATAGAGGGCGCGTCCCCAGGTGGCGGATAGGGGAGTTCTCGATGGGGATCAAATCTCCATAGGGTAGGAGGGAAATAAAATACCTCCCGCGGACCAACAAGGCCAGAGAAGGTATCTCTGTAAAAAAACCCCTGCTCGTGGGCTTCTCCAACGTTTGGAGGCGAGGTTGCGGGCAGTGCTGCGGGTCTGGGTTGGGGCACGCAGAAGAGATGGTGGCGGAGGAACTCCCAGGGGGTCAACGGCGGCGCTCCCAACCTGGAAAAGGTGACAACCTTGGCGTCAGGTGGCAACCGGCCGTAAAAGCAAAAGCCAACACACCTCTCCTAATGAAAGTACACCATCGCCAACTGTGGCCACACTTAGCCTGACATTGTACTCAGGCAATGCGATGTACGGGCAGTGCTGCGATCACTCGACACGCGGAAAGCCAGTGGCCCTGACGGCATTCCGGCGGCGGTACTACGGAAATGCGCAGCTGAGTTGTCTCCTGTACTAACTCGTCTGTACCGCCTGTCTTACTCCACAGGAATCGTGCCAGAGGTCTGGAAAGAGGCGAACGTACAACCGATCCCCAAGAAAGGGGATCGGTCTGATCCGGGCAACTATCGACCCATAGCTGTCACCTCAGTCATCTGCAAGGTGTTTGAGCTCCTCAGCAACCAGCAGCTCATGCGATACCTCGAGGATCACTCGCTACTAAATGATCGGCAATACGGCTTCAGGCCAAAACGATCAACGGGTGATCTTCTGGCATTTGTAACGCATGTCTGGGGTGAGGCTGTGGAAAGGCACGGCGAGTCCTTGGCGATTAGCCTGGACATCGCCAAAGCCTTCGATAGAGTCTGGCATGCTTCGCTCCTTTCCAAGCTTCCGGCATATGGTCTACCTCCTCAACTGTGCAGCTGGATGGCCAGCTTTCTGAACGAACGAATGCGGGTACTCTGCGATGGCCAGGCTTCTCGCTTTTTGCAAGTGAATGCCAGGGTACCGCAGGGGTCCGTGCTATCA
>OY748307.1:9874152-10144964 GCA_963556515.1 Nudaria mundana | reverse complement strand
CGGCTCCGCGAAGTATCTGCTGGACGCTCTCGACGGCCTTGGCCGCATTCTACCGTATTTACCACGGCGAGTGTTCTGAAGAGCTCTACGTTCTGATCCCACCCTCTTCCTTCCGATCACGAACAACCCGTGCCGGGCAGAGATGCCACTCCCACACAGTGGACAGCATGTTCGCGAGAACCGAGCGTTTTAAACGTTCGTTTTTCTGCCGAACGAAAGTGGCCTGGAACGCCCTGCCTGTTCACGTGTTTCCTCCCACATATAATCCTGGGTTCTTTAAGCGGAGCGTGAAGAGGCACATCAGTAGGTCGTCAAGTTAAGGGCCACTCTCTATAGTATTGTGTGCTGTGAGAGTGGCCCACAATTGCTAGACGTCGTCACGACTTACCACCAGGCGGGCGGCGTTAATTTGGCGAACTCAATATAAAAAAAATATAAAAAAAACCTGATATCCTGAGGAAGGGCATTCCAAAGAAGGACAGACTGGACAAAGAATGAAGAGTGGATAAGACTAGATGTATGACTAGGGCACAAAAGAAGCTGATTATCAGCAGACCGCAAATTACGACTGTGATTGGCGCACAAATACTGGACCTGGGTAGACAAGTACGAGGGGGTATTCGGAGAATGTATGATGTTTTAGAGCATTGTCAGAGCACGACAACTACGCCGCTGTCGTATGGGTAACCACTGCAGTTCTGAACGAAAACTAGAGACATGATCGTACTTACGAAGATTATGAATGAATCGAATGCAATCATTTAGAAGACGGTCCAGCTTATTGAGGAGGTCTGCATTCAGGTCGAAGTAACACACATCACCATAATCAATGACAGGAAATAGTAAAGTCAGCACCAGCGTTATCTTGGTTGTGGTCGGTAACAGTGTTCTCAGGGGGTACAGATATCTGTACCCCCTGAGAACCCCTAACATCCCTGTAATCCTCTGGCTTACATTAGCTACCT
This sequence comes from Nudaria mundana, assembly GCA_963556515.1. Lineage (NCBI taxonomy): Eukaryota > Metazoa > Arthropoda > Insecta > Lepidoptera > Erebidae > Nudaria > Nudaria mundana. The sequence goes on along the minus strand of OY748307.1, from coordinate 10,143,999 downwards.
GAGGACTCCAGCTTAGGGTTGAATCGATGCGCAAGCCCAAATCCTTCACGTCAGTACTAATAGGAATAACGATATTATTGTAACAAATTGGTGGAAGCGTGATAATATGGTCCTGGTTGATTCTACGCGAGGAACCAAGAATGATGGCCTGACACTTTCCCGGATTAACGGACAATCCGAACCTTTCAGACCAGTCACTGATATTCTGCATGTCCCGATTCACCTCGCCAATCGCCGCAAGCAAATCATCCACCCTAACCCGTGTATACAATTGAAGGTCGTCAGCATTTAGATGGTACGCATATCGAAGTTCCTGGGTTAAGAAATTTATAAACAATGAGAATAGTATAGGAGATAGTATTCCGCCTTGAGGAACGCCAGCACCAAGAGCGCACCATGCCGAGGACTTCTCGTCAATACGGACCGATTGCTGGCGTCCCTGAAGATAAGAAGAGAACCAACCCAGCGTATCAGATGATATTTGAAGGTGGGAAAGGATTGACAAAAGAATCTTGTGACTGATGACATTAAAAGCATTTGAAAAGTCAACAAGAACAAGGATGGTGACATTTCCGTCCTCCACGCCATTTCGGATATCGTCAGTCACTTTAAGTAAGGCGGTGGTGGTGCTATGACCGGGTCGAAAACCCGATTGCAGCGGATTCAGAATGTCGTTGCGTAGGATGAAACTTGCAAGTTGATGGTATACACAAGCCTCTAGCACTTTGGACAGGAGTTGGCACACAAACGATTTACACTTGTCGTCTAAGATAGAGCTTCGCTTCGCTCCGCTCAATAAATATTGAATTGACAGATATGAGTAGAAGAATTATCATTTTGATAATATATTAAAATGCACCTCACGCTTTTTTTTTACAATTATTTTAATTTATTTCTTATTTACACTATTCTTAATTCAAACTTTTTAACATTTATTTTCTACTTTTTAGTTGGATTCTCTATAAAAGCGTGTTTTTTTTAGTATTTTTTAACTATTATTTATTTTTCAATTTTAGTTTTTATTTTTTTTAAATTTTCAATCGAATTATTTCATTGTCATCGGTCTTTGACAGGTGTGCAAAATTTGAATTAAATCTGATCGTTCAAAGTAGGGCGAAATCGAACCCAAAAGAGTGGGTTACAAACATACATACATTTTTTTTTTCCAACCGAATTATTGCATTGCCATCGGTCTTTGACAGGTGTTCAAAGTTTGAATTAAATCTGATCGTTCAATATAGGGCAAAATCGAACCCAAAAGAGTCGGTTACAAACAAACATACGAGTACATACAATCAAGCAAGCAAACATAAAAGCTAAGCTAATAAAAGCGTAGTAATAAAACATTTTCTTGGGAAAAATGTACTAAGTACTTACTTAGCATACATAAATACAAGTAGCGTTGAATTGCAATAGATTAGAGATGAGATAATCTTTGTTCATAAAATGTTGTTCAACAATATTCACTAATTTCTAAGTGAATTACTTTGTTGTCTGTGTAAAATGTTTCCAATTAGATAATGGTATTGTAGCCAATAAATTCTATGGATAAATTTGTTTTCTTCAATCCGCGTTTTATTATCTAAAATTGGAATTATTTCTCATCAGAAAATTTATAGGAAAGAATAATAATTTTAAATATTGGACAGATAATAATTTTATACTTGGAGCTATAATAACCTAAGTAACATCGAGCAATTCGCTCTCCTCGTGTTGCGGAAATGACGATTTATTTCAAAATAATTCTGTCTTTTGCCGTGTCATCTACTTACTATCTAAGATACTGGGGTCATGAGGTCCGAGTGCTCGTCGCCTTTATAGAGACATTGCTAAACGCTTAATCGATGCTTCTCAGGACCAGAAGGCTGGCTATTTTCTGACCCAAAGAATAAGTATCGCCATCCAACGTGGCAACACAGCCAGCATTCTGGGAACCTTCCCAGTCGGCAATGACGCGGAGGATTTTTAAACGATATTTTGTAATGTAAATATCTTATAATTGTAATGATGTACTTACTATCTGAACTCGTTTTATGATATCAAATGGAGAATATTAATAGCGTCTTGCCGATATTTATGGACATAGTAACTAAAGTCAATTAGGTCAATCAGATCTATGCAGCCACGATACAGTTTTGGAATTCAGCCAACTGTTAAGCGTAGCACTTTTATAGAGTTCCGTAAAAAACGGGAACCCGTACTGAAACTTCGCTGTCCATCCATAACGCGTCCGTAATGTATCCGTCCGTCCACCCGTCTGTCTTGGGCTGTATGACAATGGCTGCATGAACCGTGATTGTTAGAAACTAGAAATTTTCACAGATGATGTATTTCTGTTTAACAAAAAATATAAAAAAATGACATAACAACAGACTTTAAGTTACCCAAATGGGACCAAATCATTATCGGAATGGTACTAAAATGAAATGGGAGCAATTCTTAAGTAATAGCTTTTAAATAAAAACAAAATTCAAAATCAGTTCACGCACTCCAAAGATATGTGGTGGTAATAAACTTATAAAAAAAATGCAGTCGAATTGAGAACCTCCTCCTTTGCTGGAAATCGGTTGATAAATGTTTCCTTAAACATTTATCAACCGATTTCCAAAAAAGGTCGGCGCCGGCGACGCCAATTTCCAATTTCCGATTCCCGTTTTGGTCCGGAACCCTTTATGTTTATGGTCCAATTTCGGTAATTAAAGTCGATTTTTGTGTAAATTTTTGATATTGAATGGAATCAGGCGTTACCTGGCGAAAGTCCATGATAAAACAATGGGGTAATGTTGATTTTTTTATATAATTGCACTAATTTCGCTAAATGAAGACATTATAAACGTCAAACGTCATTATAACGTAAAGAGAACAGCTCTCTTTGAGACAGTCTTGAGAATGCCTCGTGAGTAGGTGAAACATTCTCAAGACTGTCTCAAAGAGAACAGCTCTCATTGAGACAGTTTTGAGAATGCCTCGTGAGTAGGTGAAACATATGTCGACGTTTATATTGTCTTCTATTTAGCGAAATTAGTGCAAGTTTTTTTTTCATACCTATAGATGCTACTTACACCTAAGTCGAAACAGAAGGTGTCTTCGTTTGTGATTGTGTGCATAAATATCGCCCATTTACCGCAAACTAAACTTTAATCTCATAAAAGTTTGCACTTTTAGCGAGAGAAATAAAAAATTGCCCAAAATATTAGTTAATGATATCGTTTCTGTTGGCAAATTGTTTTTAACAACTTCAGAATAATACGTTCTCGAGCACAAATTTGTGTGTTGGCAGGCAATGGCGTTGAAAATTACTAGAAATATTTGCCATTGAAAATTATTTTCAATTTACGACACTCGGCTACCAAATGTACGAGTACTATTCAGCTTCGATATAACTTCGTTTGTTTTATATCTGTGTAGTTTATTGAAGTTGAAATTTTTTTGTGCATTTTTTAATTGAGCTTGAATATCATAGTTAATTAGAGAAGGAAAACTCGATACAAAACAATACACCAACCTGTCTGGCCAGCGTGGTATATTTAGGCTGAATTCCCCCCTCTTTGAAGGAGACCTGAGCCCAGCAGGGGGCGTCAAATGGGCTGAGATGAAGATAACGAATAGCTTTGATGCTATAGCTTTGAATCTAGCTAAATTTTAAGATAGGTAACATAGAGCTTGGTAATACGTAACCTCAAGTAACATTCCTGAAAGTTAATACGATTATTTCAAGTCTAGCCACCTTGTAGACAAATATCCTTGTGACACAAGAAACTATTTATTACGTATAACAAGCAAACTGAAAAGTTCCTATTTACTTAAACAACCGCTGACGAACAAACAGAAATTAGGCGTTTGCAACATCGTACAATTAATTTGCAATTGTTTACGCACTTCCTAGTCATATAAGAAGGTTTGTTCTGTTACACCGTCGTAACTAGAGAAGCAGTTTGTAATGTTAATGAATTGAGGGTTGGGGAAGGTTTGCTATAACTTGGGGATTGAATTTGTTTAATTAAACACATTCAACCCGCGTGCAGGTGTGAGTGACTAAGACCCCGGAGATATTGACTAGAGAACCCACAGTTGACACATAATTATGATCTATTTGTAATGTGTTCCCGGTAATGTATTTCCGTGAATAAAAAATATAAAATACATGTCAAAAATTTTACACCACAACCGACTTCAAATTACCGAAATGGGATCATTGTGATGGATGTCAAATGGGATGGGATTATTATCGGAATGGGACCAAATTGAATAGGGACCACTTGGGAAGTAGTAGCTTTCAATTAAAAAAACATTTTCAATATTGCAATATTTTAAAACGTTTTCTAGGCCAAGAACTTGCAACTTCTGCATCAGCTTGTATTTTAAAAGAGTTTATTGGTTACTACCAATAAACTCTTTTAAAATACAAGCCTTCCAACAGTCAGTTGTACTCAACTGACTGTTGGAAGGCGCTTTCAAATCTGAGGTAATAAACATTTAAAAAAACATAGTCGAATTCGTAGATTCCTCAAATAAATTTCTCTTTTTGTGTCTTTTTTTGTGTAAATTTTGAAAGGAAAAATATCGACGTGAGGTAACAAATATGTAACAAGATTACCTTATCGTACACCTGGTGCGTTGAAGTGTACATTGAGGCAACCCTTTATGTAAATTTTCCATCAACGTAAGTAGACACTTGGGTTCTGTTCATATGTAAAGAATGTGAACCTATTGTGAACTTTTATTGGAATTTTTCCTGTTTATTTTTACACCAAGGTTTGTCTTTTCTATCATTTGGTGTGTTATAAATTTAGACGATGACGTTTGTAGATTTCATGTAATATAAGGCCAGCTTATTGCCGATGCCGATCTAATTGACCGAGCGAGCGAAGCGTCAACATTTCGAGATTGGACAATTTTGCTTTCGTCCGTCTGTCTGTCTGTATGTGTGTTTTGGGCTAGCAGCCACAGTTTTTATCCGATCTTCACGAAACTTGGCACAAGTCTTTCTTAATTCAAGACAATTAATCTGTCGTGAGCTTTTTTTGGATTAAGGGGGGAAAGTGGTAAATATGGTCAAATAAAGTTTTAAAGTTTTTCAGGGCTAGTTAGTTTTTTTATTGGGGAGAGGGGGATGGGGGTTCAATCCCAAAAATATATTTTAATGTTCGCAATGTCTACTGTTCGACCATAGGGCCACCACCAGTATTATAAATTCGAAAGTGTGTAAGTATACGGTTCACGGTCAAACGACTCGATAAATTTTGATGGAAATATAGAAAATTAAGGTATAGTTTTGGGAACGAAGAAGAGAATACGATAATCTTGGTCCCAATGTTCGTACGGGATCAGGAGAAACCAGGAAAATTTCTTAATTTTAGGAACCAGACTACTACACGCAGGCTAAGCCGTGGGCATAAGCTAGTAATTTATATATCTATGTCTGTCAGTGGACAGACAGTGATGACATCATGTGCACTCAAAATACAGCTATTTCTCTAGCGACTGTTATTCAGGTAGGTACTACATAAATTCTCAATAGATTTTGTGTTTTAACGGCCTTGCGACAAAGCGTCTAGCTGTATACTCTATTGAAGTATGTAATTCTTGTAATGCAGACCTGATAATTTACTGTTCCGTTTTAAGGTCGATTCACACATGTCAGTGAAGCGTCAGCCTCCTATGTCAGTGTCAGTGAGTATGACTGAATCGTCACTGACACTGGCATGTCGGAACTCGTTCATAGAAAGTGTATGAAATAATTGTTGCATGAACTGTGCCGGTTCGTGTCGGAACTTAGACTTCACTGAGGCTTTTTTTTAAAGCCTATTTAAATTTGACGCCTACTGTTAGGCATATCCTTCAACGTGGGGGGATATGCAGCCTACATATACCATACTGACCGGACGGGTTGGTATTGGGATTTGAGTCGAGTTTCATATACTCGTACATACTTCGATTAACATTGAGGTCGATTCAGACGATATCAGTGAGATAATAATATTTTTACCATTTACGATGGATTCTCGACTTCTGTAATCTTTTTATTACAACTCTAGCACAAATTAACTGATAAATTAACCAGCCGTTTCTCTAGCGAACATAGCAGTTTCTCTGAATTTGCTTCGACAGTAATTAGTCTGGTTTTACTGAGATGCTCTTGGTAATAGTCCGTCGAGTGTCACGTAATATAGGTACCTACCCTTTGCTTAGAGTCACCAGCTGAGTTTGTTGTACGTGACTGAGAATGATAAGAGCGTAAAAAGATCTTATAGAATATGCAACTGGAATTTGGACCATATTTCCTTAGTAAAAAAAAATAACTAATCGAACACTCACACTACTTCACGCTGATGGTCATCAGTGTAATAAATAACTATTTTCAACCAATTAGTAGTACTTAGTCATCTACAACCGACCAAAAACGGCAAAAAAATGACGTTTGTTGTTTGTGAGCCCCCCCTTTCTTTTTTTTTTTTTAATTCCGCGGCCGCTCTAACGTCCGTTGCCGGGCGTCTCTGGTTACTAGCAGAGGGTATGTCCAGTGGCGCCCGGCGGACTTTGACCACCTCTGTGGTCTCTGCGGGTGTTGGGTCGGGACGAGAAACCCGCGTCGTTGGGGTAGGGTTTTATCCCGCGTCAGTGAGTGAATCTGGTTGCGTGCTATGGGGCAAAGGGCCTGCAGCACGCAACCCTTCTAGCCTGCTTCTGTAAGGACGGCGGGTGGCGATCCCGCCGTCCTCAGGCCCCGATCATGGAGGTCGATAGTCTTGGGCGTAGTCGTGTAGTCTGGGGCGGCCTGGCCGCCGACTACGGAACTCGGCGGGGAGGGTACGCTCCCTCTCCCTCCCGACCGCCTCCTTCGCGAGCATGACTTGCTCGCAGAAGGACACGGCCGCGTTCCACCTACTCCGGCTGGAGACCATAGCTTGAAGCATGGTCTCCAGCGAGAGGGTATCCACGCCCAGACCCACTACAAGGTCCCGGCGCTGACTCGCCCACGTGGGAGCCCCCCTTAAATATTTATTATAAGTATTCTGTTTTTTTAGTGCATCTTTGGTCACAAAGGGTCACACAAAGGGTTATGCAACTTTTGTCAATGAGTTAAATTAAATACACATATGTACTTAAATACCTATTATATTATCAGAGCAACCAAAAATAGCTACAGAGGATATTTTTTTAATTAATTATTATTGCAACATTGAAAGTATTAATGAGCTAATTTGTTTAATTAATACAGTCAGCAAATATTTTTTTTGGTCTCTCGGTGTGTTTCTCTTGATCTATTAACTAAACGGGGCTCGTGGATAAGTTAAGTAACCTATTAGGTTACTGGAAGACTTTGCCCGGCGGACTTTGGCCACCTGTGTGGCCGGTGGCCAAAGTCCGCCGGGCGCCATTGAAAGTACATTCTGGTGTGTACCAGTGACGCCCGCAGCGATGGACATGGGAGCGGCTGCAGTTTCGCGGAATTAAAAATAACATATTAGGTATTTTGCAAAGATTAAGCATCGCTAGCCAAGTCGGTCCTAAGATGGGTGACAATTTCTTCAATTCAAACATTGTGACCCCTCCGTGCTTGGAAAGTTCTTTACGAGGTAGTTGCAGCCCTAAAATATCCTACTATTTTTAAAACAGAACGTCGATGTGGCCAATGAGTTGTGGAGGTCAAATGGCAGCTACTTCAGGGAAAATATCGAAGTTCAGCCGCTTCGCAGTTAGAAGGAAAAGTCGATCCCAACTGGATTGGAAAAAGGCTTAGTGGATGATGATCAATTAAATAAACGCGACCTAATTATTATTACATTGATGGTACGAAATCTTAAAAGGTTTGTTTTTTAACCATTTTGCTGTTCGATTCACGGTTCACACAGAATTTTTTTCAAAACTCTATAAACGCAATTAAAAACTGTTTTAAAAAAATAAAAACTCATTTCAGTAAAATCGTCTGTCCATAATATTTAAGGTAATTTCCCTCTATGTGGCATGGTCTTGGGACACACTGTATATCTAGTACGTGTCCTAAGCATCTGTTGATTGAATTTGCAAGCAAGATGGAAAGCTTCAGTGTCCTTAAACATATAACTCACTGTAAACATAAAGCTTATTAACTGCTTCGGTAGCGTGGTCGGTAGTGCGTCGGTTTTCGACTCCTGAGTATCGGGTTCGATCCCCGGGTCGAATCAAATATTTGTGTGATCCACAAATGTTTGTTTCGGAGTTTGGGTATTTTCTATGTATAATATGTATCTACTCGTATTTAGAAATATATAAGTATGTTTATCAGTCGTCTAGGTCCCATAGCACAAGCTTATATTAGCTTAATTTGGGCTAGATGACGTTGTGTGAGAATGTCCGAAATATTTATTTATATATATATTAAAGAATTTCGCTTTTAGAACCAACACGTTTTGCATTATAGTGAATGCAAAGAGCCCCTGGGATCAAAACAAAGAAAATGCAATAAAGAACTACACAGTATTGCTGGAAAACACTGCATGCATATTCCAATTTCCAAGAGTAAATAAACTCAACACATAGAATTAAAGTCCGTAGGTAATCTAGTAAATTGTATGCGGTACGAGTAGTGTTTCCATTACATGAGTTTGATTCTCGGCTGCAGGATTCCTTTCAAACACCAGCAGTTGTACCAGAATTCAACTGGAGTTTTTCTTCGGCGCCTGGTTTTAGGGACCAAAAAAGAGATCACATCTTTTCCAAATTTGATTACGACTCCTTCTGCCGCTTCGTCAGTGATAACTGATAATGTAAAAATCATACGTACTGTATACAAAGTACATATTGGTAATCGCTCGTTTTGGTAGTTAGTCGATTCGGGTTTCATCCCTCTTGAGTAAAAGTCTTTCAGATTTGTAGTCGTATTGAATAATGGGTATTTTGGGATTAGTTTCAAACACCCTGGACGGATTTTTTTTTAAATATTTATTGGTGTTTTAGCTAACCTTACATGGAGTAAACATATTTTACATAATTATTGATAAAATTGCTAATAAATTCTTGGAATTTTTATAAAAAGCGAATGTTATCATGAAAAAAGAATTTTTCCGCGACTGTCGCGTAATTCATCATGTTTGCTATAGCTCTAGTTCTTTTTATTCTAACTCGAGACGGTTTTTGTCGCAGTAAGTATCATTTATAATTAAGTTGAAATAAATGTCTTAAAATGTATTTTTAAAATGCACACATTTGATTTGATTTTGTCAAATGGTCAAACATGGTTAAAACAAACCATAAGACTGTTACACTGAATCTACATCTGATGTTCAATAACGTACTTTCTTCACCACAACTTGATCGTTACTAAACGCGTTTTTTCGTAACAGATACACCTCCAATCACCAATGTTGGTATCGTTGGTGGCCACAACATCACCATTCATGATGCACCATTCATGGCCTCTCTCCGGATCAATGGAACTATCCATTTTTGTGGGGCTTCTATCATACACGAAAGGTTTATTTTAACTGCAGCACACTGCATAGTTCCGTAAGTTATAACAGTTTATTATTTGAGAGGAGAAACCTTATCAATGTTATTGAAACATCTTAATCCTATTTTATATTAATATTTTACATAATCCGAAATCCAAACTAGTCCGAGACTTCCAGGACTTTAATTGGCTGTGCCATAGCGGCTGGCACGTAAGATTTTGTTGCCTTTCATTAAAAAAAATATTTTTCAAAATTACAATATTGCTGTCACTTTTTATTAAATTCATTCGACTATTTTGGACGTAACCCATTATAATGTGTGTCTGGTGACGGCAATAGGCTTGCCCCTGTTACGTGGGACTAAAAATACTGGCAAATTGTGGGTGTGTAATGCACACATGTGTGATTTTATATAATCACGCCTTTTCCCTAAGTAGTTTTGTTGTTCCATCGTGCTAAGTAGTTAACCTATCAGTAACTTTTATAATTATCATAGCACCACTTACTAAGCCTTATGAACTTACACTTACCAAAATATCATTTCGTGAAAATATTAAAAAGAATCAACTTTTTAGGAATCGAGCATATAAAGTTGTAGTTGGAACTGACAGATTACACAATGGTGGACAGATTTATGATGTAGAAAAAATAATAGCTCATGAAAAGTATAACAAAAAGACTTTTGACTTCGATATTTGTATCATAAAATTGAATCAAACAATACTTTTGGGACCTAAAGTACAGACAATTACTTTGAACAACAACACTGTAACGGTAAAAAGAGGTATGACATTCAATTCTACAGGATGGGGCTATACACAGGTGAGATGATCATTTATCTTTTTTTCACAAAGAAGAATCTGATTGATCCCATTGTTCGAAGTGATCTTAATACTAACGTCAAATACCGTATAGTATACAATGAAATTTGAGCAGATTGCGATAAAAAAAAATAGACAGAAACACGCAATTGGAAATAGGATTGCATGGAACATGCTAAAAACTTAACGCACGGAGGTTACCTATAATATTATAAAGTTACTATACTAAAGGTAAGTAGGTAGGTCGTCTAACTTGGCAGTTACAGAACCTCAAACGACGGAAATACACAATCCTAACAAAGAATTACGTATTAAACTGTTTGAGGTTTAGTCACTGGGTTCATGGGACCACTCGCCAAAAGACAGAACTTTTAGCTATTTACTATACTTAATTTGAAAAAGAATACAAATAATAATGGGTATGGGTGTGGATTAAAATTAAAAAAAAAACAGAATCTTCATTTTGCTAAAAGCTGATTAGGTTAAATATATCTTTCACAGCCAAAAGGAAAGGTTTCAGAAAATCTACGTCAAGTACAAGTATCTTATGTAGGGCCAAAGAAATGTCAATTATATTATATCAGAATGTTGCTGACTCAGAGAATGATGTGTGCTGGTGGAAAGGGAAAAGATACTTGCCAGGTAATCTTTTACAAATTTTCTTATGGTAGCACAAAATTAACCCGACAAAAATATCATGTTACCACGCTCCCCAAATCTATTGCTCATATGTTTGTACATTTATTACCAGCTCCAAGGACTTTTATATCAATTAATAAAGCCAAATTATTCTCCAGGCAGGTATTTAGAGATTTTGTTCCCAGTTGCTCCAAGGTAAAAAGTCAATACTTTGTCCATATAAAAAAAAAACACTACCACGTGAATGTTGAACACATACGTGAAGCATCGACTACTTAATATATTATTAAAAGGTTTACTTCCATTTAAGGGTGACAGCGGAGGTCCTCTGACGGTACAAGGTGTACAAGTTGGTATCACATCCTTTGGGTCAGGATGTGGTGTTCTACCAGGTGTCTACACCAGAGTCTCCAAAATGATACCATGGATTACAAAAACGATGAATGAGAACATAAAATAAAACAATATAATGGCAAGAGCCATCATCAACTACCTGCCCTTATCCTAATTATTTGGGGTCGGCGCAAGATATCCTTTTCCTCCAGACGGCATCTCCTCAGTCACTTCTGTCCTTGTCATATCCACTTTTATACAATCCCCTTTCTTGGGCCTACCTCTCCTTCTAGAACCGTCTATATTAATACTTTGCACCTTTCAAACCTATACTGTAAAAATATAATAAATGTCCCAATGACTGTTTATTAATTTCCTATCCTACATACCACAAAATCACGACTTTATCACCGATAATAGATGCAATACGTTCCCTCGCCTCATTGTTCAATGCTTAATACCTTAATTTTATTATTTTTTAGCAAACTTCTTCAAAATCTAGATTACCTATTTAAAAAATAACAGAGTTGAGGACGCACAATAGCATTACTCTACTTGATTAAAATTTAAGTTAGCAGATGTACTATAAAACTTATACGTTTACAACAAAGTTTCACGATTATCCCTTCGGCTTTACTCTAGTGAGCTGTGTACAAAATTGAACTGGGAACATTGTAATTTAGTATGTTTTTTTACATTAACAAAGCTTTAGCTTGTATAATACCTTGGAGATCACATTCATTGGGTTTACACAGTTCAGTGAAACCTTTATCAAACAACATCTACTTACATTATTTACAGAGATGTGTGCATCGAATCGAATAGACGAATGGAAACATTTTTATTATACTTAGAAAGAATTTGTATGTTTTTTATAAAAAAAAGAATCTGTTTACTTGTCAAAAGTATACCTGTACCTATTTGTAAATTGTACTAGTCCCTTAAGTTAATTTGCTCGAAATACGTTTTCGTATTCCCCTACATTTCACACCAGCGCCCTTAGCGGTAAAGTCAGGGAACTGCGAGAAATGTATGGAGGAATACGAAAACGTATTTCGAGCAAATTAAGTTAAGGGACTGGTACTAGATACACTGATACCTAACTAGTTTTCATAGGTCTTTAAAATACCCTAATAATATTTATTGAAGTATTTATAATGAAAATACATACTTATTATGTTTGTTGAACTTCAATATGTAAGTACTTACATAGTACAGAAATACATCATTTGTGAAAATTTCAAGTTTCTGACTATCACGTATGGACGGATGGGCGTACACACAGTGAAGTCTCAGTAATAGGGTTCCCATATTGCTTCAAAAAACCAGATTAAGTTTGTTATGGAGGAAGATTGAGACCTTTCCTAAGCCCGATAGCAGATTGCTGTGGGTATTCAAACGTGAAAACTATTCAAGTGTCTGCTAATATGTAGGTATACAGGGTGTAACATTCAAATGGGTCAGAACTATTAGAGATACGAAGATCTGTTCCCAGGAACCATGTCATCGATTTTATTAAAAAAAGTTTTTTTTTTAATTAAAAAAATTTGTTTTTATGTACTATAAGACATATCCTATAGTTCTGCCCCATTTGAATGTTACATCCTGTATAAAGTACGTACCTGTAGTCAAACTTTTGTAGTAAGTACGATCAATAGCTGAAAAGTTTTCCTGTTGACAAATAGGTCAGTATCATAGTCAAGAACAGATCTATGCGAGAATTAAGGGACGAGCAATCTAATCCTTCCCATGCGACACCACACATTATGACATCTGAACAGTATCTGGCCTATACAATTTGTATGGTAACGAACACACTGGTCATTCACCATGCTGTCTTACACGTCACCGCGCCAGATTCGCGTATTCCCATGCTATCCCACGCGTACGACGCTGTCACACACGTTTAAAGTGTCATAGCTCGTAGATAATGTAAACGTCAGACGTCGTAAGACGTAGGACCAGTGTGACGCTATTTTCCAAGTCGCGTGGCATACGTGGTATGTGAAGGACCAGTGTGTTTTAAGCTATATACCCAGATTGGAACACAGCCAAATGCCTCTGAATAATCCTTTACTAAGCTCTAGCTGTTCATATGTAACCCCTAGTTGTATTTTGTTTTGTCGATGAATAAACTTTCGTATAATAACGCTTGTTTTCCCAAAAACAAGTCATTTATGCGCTCTATTTTCGCCAGTAACTTTATTGGTCGCATTGTAATAAAGGTTGAGCCCGGGGTTTGCTGGAAATTCTTTAACTGGGAATGGTATTAGAGCCTCTTCCATTGATCTAAAACAGCTGCACTGTTTGCACACATTGCAGGAAAGGTGGTGTTTCGCGACATAAATTTTGGTGTAACATCTATGCACCCAATACATTTATTTTTTGCTGAATTAATTTATAATTTTGCAAAGTGCCTTAGGTACGCAGTAATTAATTGTACCTACCAAAAAATATTCAGTCTTACCCTAAAGAAAACCTAACCTTAAATAAAAATAACATTTGATAAACCTGTAAGAAATATATTATGCACCATCAACATACTTAAATAAGAAACTGGAATACATAAAAAGGGATTCCAACTTGTCTGTACCTATCTCTTCTTAGTACGATATTTCAAGTATTTACCCCAAAAGTTACCGAATGGTTTGAGACGCTGTACACGTAATCTCTCAGACCCAATGATGAAGGAGTTCGTCAAAGATAAACGTATTTTTATATCTAAGCTGCTCTTTGTATATAAGCTGCAATTTTTACTGTTTCATTGTGAACAACTATTTCAAATATCTGTTCAAATATTTCATCACTTACAAGAGCAAAAGGTGGATTCCTCGGTTTCCTGTTCGTATGATTGAAATGCCATGTGTATATTCAAATAGGGTTCAAACATATATATAAATTCGCTTACCAAATAAAGTTTAGTCGTCTACTAACTTCGTAATACCGCAATTTACCCACCGCAATATGGGGTTTATATAGAATGGCAATAGTAATTAGTTTTTAACCCAAGAGACCCGAGAGAAAACGAAGGGTGTTATTGGTTTAAGCATCAAAAGAAGAAGTAACGTAAGCCCCCGCTTACGTTACTTCCTCCTGAGATATCTCTTTGTAGCATGGCATTATAGCAGCTTAACGGACGTACCAATATAGTACCGTTGTGATCGAGATAGGTTAAGACCTATCTACATGTCTACATGTGGATTATCAGTGCATTTTCTAGGTGATGACGGGATTCCGATTCATCTGCAATGAGACATACCTTTAAAACTCATAGCCACGTCTATATCCCTGAAAGTAGAGAGAGCCACACTTTGCCTGACACTATGCCAGAGCCACGACCGTCTGTCAGCAGGTGCACCGCGTGCAGCTGCGGATGATATGGGCCTAGGAGATAGGGCTCACTAGCACCATCAAGTATTTTTTTTTTTTTTTTTTTATTTTTTTTTTTTATATTTGGTTCGCCAAATTGACGCCGCCCGCCTGGTGGTAAGTCGTGACGACGTCTAGCGATTGTGGGCCACTCTCACAGCACACATTACTATTGAGAGTGGCCCTCAACTTGACGACCTACTGATGTGCCTCTTCACGCTCCGCTTAAAGAACCCAGGATTATATGTGGGAGGAAACACGTGCACAGGCAGGGCGTTCCAGGCCACTATCGTTCGGCAGAGAAACGAACGTTTAAAACGTTCGGTTCTCGCGAACATGCTATCCACTGTGTGGGGGTGGCATCTCTGCCCGGCACGAGTCGTTCGGGATCGGAAGGAAGAGGGTGGGATCAGATTGAAGAGCTCTTCAGAACACTCGCCGTGGTAAATACGGTAGAATGCGGCCAAGGAAGCTATTGTTCGGCGCTGAGCTAGCGGCTCAAGGCTTCCCGTTACCTCCGGACAACCAATAATACGGATAGCCCGTCGCTGCATAGCGTCGAGAGCGTATGAGTATATGGCAAATCCTCATAATCTTCACTACGCAGGCTTTCTACAAGACATGTAGGACTCGTATCAACGAGGAGTATTCTGAAGAGCTCTTCAACCTGATCCCACCCTCTTCCTTCCGATCACGAACAACGCGTGCCGGGCAGAGATGCCACTCCCACACAGTGGATAGCATGTTCGCGAGAACCGAACGTTTTAAACGTTCGTTTCTCTGCCGAACTATAGTGGCCTGGAACGCCCTGCCTGTGCACGTGTTTCCTCCCACATATAATCCTGCGTTCTTAAAGCGGAGCGTGAACAGGCACATCAGTAGGTCGTCAAGTTGAGGGCCACTCTCTATAGTACTGTGTGCTGTGAGAGTGGCCCACAATCGCTCCTTACAGTGTATTCATAGTATATTTATGAAATTTTATTGTATACCCACAAGAACAAAAGTAAATTTATGAAAAATAGTGATAATCATAATCTAAACTTAAGAAATGAGGATAAACCGGCTGTTCCTAAATTTAGGCTTCATAAAGTGAGTAATTATTTTGCGGGGAACTTTATTCGAATGTACAATACATTGCCAACCGAAATAGCAAATTTATCTGTCAATAAATTTAAAAAACTAATAAAAAGTTAATTGTGCCAGAAAACTTATTTTAGTATTAATGATTTCTTAGATAACAAGGCTGCCTGGTTGTAACACGAATTGCTCCTTTCTAAATAACTCTGTATTAGATTTAAGATGAAATATTTTGAAAAAAGCCGAACTGAGTTTCTTGAGGGCTCTTCTCAGTCTCGTTGCATTTTGGAACCCTCGGTAGAGTCACACCAACTATTGACGAATCTAAATAATTTTCTAAAAATTTCAAAGATAATAAACGTTATTTTATTTTATTTTATTTATTTCGCTATACGTCGTCACGACTTACCACCAGGCGAGCGGCGTCAATTTAGCGAACCCAATATAAAGAAAAAATTAAAAACGCACGCTCCATGACTGCCTATGTGTTTCAAGATCTTAGATGTTGCCATAATAAATATAAAGGAGAACATCGGCAGAACTACAACCGCAGCTAAACAAAGAGTTTTTGAGAACGAGACCATGACTTAAACTGTAATCGTGACTAGAATTTCAAAGAAATTGTTTCTCTGACAATGGATACCGGTCGAATTTAGCTTAATTTGTTAATTCCGACGAGTGTAAGACTGTTTAAACAATGCTTTAAATTTACCAAAATACTACGCTGACATCTCAGCAAGTTTTATTATCTAACCTACTTTGAATAAGCTTTTAAGTAAATTACTTTCAAATAGTTGAAATGCTTTATTGGGTTTCCGCGGATGGTTAAACCCTTCGTTTAATATTGGTAACTGTTAAGTAGAAAGAGGATTGTATAATAGAACTCAGAAACACTTGGTAAAATTTGTAAGCCGTCAAGTGCAAAATACAATTCTTCTTTTCATCCTTTGTTACACTAATATTATTGTTAACTAATGTACGTACCTACTTAATAATAGTTATTTTTTTAAACTATTTGTTTACGAATTAAATATTATTATTTCAATCAGGTGAAGCAGAAATCTGTTTCAATAATTCTATTCAAGGTACACACACACACACACACACACACACACACACATATCACGCCTATATCCCGAAGGGGTAGGCAGAGGTGCATTACACACCCACAATTTGCCAGTATGGGGGCAAGCCTATTGCCGTTACCAGGCTCTCTAGAACGTGGGTTATGTCCAAAATGGCCGAATTAATTCAATAAAATATGCAGATATTATAATATTTAAAACTAAATTATAAACCCGTTGCCTTGCGATCAAATGTTGATGAAATGCAAAAAAAATCTTACGTGACAACCGCTGTGGCACAGCCGATTAAAGCCCTGGGCGTCTCGGACTCATTACTACAGACTATTCAAGGTAAAGAGTACAAATTTTAAAATCAACATATTTCCCTGATAATAACAAAATCAAAGGTAATATTGGCTAAAAATCTGAGAACTTATTTATTTGTCGAAAGACAAGACTATTAGATTTCCAACCAATTAAAATTATTCTAAACCTTTAATTACTTACTTGGAAATCAAAACCTGTGCCTTCTCAATTATTTGTAAAATACTTGGTACTTTTTTTTTTTTTTTAGTTCCGCGACCAAGGCCGCGGCCGCTCTAACGTCCGTTGCCGGGCGTCTCTGGTTACAAAATACTTGGTACTATATTAAATAACACAATTAATAACCTAGGTAAGGTTAATGTAACCACGGGCAGTCCATTGGAATCATAATTAATTGTATATTTATTGCCTCATAACTTTCGACTTTGAAAATTATTTCTAAACACAATTTCATCCTATTCTGATAATAGCAAGTTGTTATTTTTTGCAAAAAAATTTTTTTTATGGGATGACGCAATAATACTATAGTAGATACACTTTTATCGGTGAAGAGACTAATCAACAGTTGCGATTTTTTAGGACGATGACGTGGCACAGAAGAACTATGTTCGCAGTGCGGGACAAGGAAACGTTGTTCGATATTGCAATTGAGCGTTTGGGCCTGGATTATTACCCAGCGCCAGAGGTAACCTAAAAGGCAACCAGACACGCACTCCGCTTAAATTCAAGTCTCACACACAAAGTTAATCGTCATTATAAGCAGGTTATATCACGCAGGTGGAACTGTGGGCAACAGCAACTTCAGGAAAGTATAAAATATTTATCTTTACAAACAATACAATTCGGTTTTTCAGATTTTTGATTAAATTCAACACTTCCCCATTGTACAGTTTAATTCAATTCGTTAATTCTGACGGACGTTTTAAACAAAGCGTTTTATTTACCGAATACTGTTTTAACTACACCTTAAAAAGTTCATTTTATTCTATTTTGAATAAGCTTTTTAGAAAATATATACGGGTTATAATGGTTAAAAGATTTTGTGAGGTTTCTGTAAAAGCTTCTATGTTAGCCGCCAAGTTATGCCTTCCTTTAAATATATTCCTATAAATTTATAATTAAATAAATAAATTTAAATAAAATTGTTCTATATAGCAGACTTCTAAAACATTGTTGTCAAAACACGTCCAACATTGACACAAAAACCGACTTCAAATTACCGAAATGGGACCAAATGATTTTCGAAAAGTGACCAACTTGAACTGGGATCACACGGAAAGCAATAGCTGTCAAAAAAAAAAATCAAAAGCGGTTCACGCAGACCAAAGATATTAAAAAAACATACATACCTCCTCATTTTTTTGAAGTCGGTTGAACATCATACCAATCGGTATAATTCTGATTTTAGCTATGAGAAGCGAAATTAAATGTGTTTTTGACATTTCTTTGATGAATTTCTGAAAATAAGGATGAAGGGGTTAGCTTCATGGTTACCATAGGACATCTTACAATGCCCGGGATATTACTACTGGGGGCCTACTTCGTTCGATTCAGTGTAGTTCAATATACAACGACGTACGGTCGTGTCGCTCGTTCGGAAATTGGCCGCCAAATTTACGAGATTACAGTTGAATTTCACTGTATAAAAGTGTAAATGAGGAGAAAAGTGTTAACTTTTTTAACAAAATAACACTTGGAAAAATTTTTTTAAGCGTTAAACTTAAATTAACTATTGTTAGAATATTAAATTAACAGTTTAAAATTATAAATAGGATAATGTTGTGTGTAAATAACTCTGAAGTTCAACTTAAACAAAGAATAATAAATTTTAAAGTGAAACTTAAAACAGCACAAATAATATAAAAGTTAACGTATTTGGAACCGTAAATTAAACGATGAATAGATTTGAAAATACTTCTAAACATGACAAAGACGATGACAACGGTGCGAGAGGAAATTGCACTAAACACAATAAGATTTTGGGTAAGTGTTTTGGAAAACACTGTTATAGTGTGAATTAAGGTAAAAAAAAATATTATAGGAAGGTACCACGATATTATTTATAGTTATAGTGACACTAGGTGACCTCACAAACGTCATATCTCACAATCATGGCGGGCCACCCTTATCACTTAAGGGTTTAAGAAAGATGATTGTTAGACCTACCCAATATGCAAAAAAGAATCATAAGAATCGGTACGATTTTTTCGTAGTCTTTCGTGGTCTTTCGTAGCTTTTCGTAGTCGAATCCTATCGCAAGAGTTAGGCTACAAACACTGTGATGCGAGAATTTAGGTAGGTATTGTATATGACAATATTAGCATGAAAGTTAATTAGGTATTATGAAAGTTAAGAAAGTTATGTTCACAGATCGTCAGTTACTGTAATAGATATAAAGGCGTAAGCTGAGCTTCGCATGCACACAAATGCAAAGCTCAGCTTACGCCTTTTTACTTTTACTCTACTTTTCTACTACTACTACTACTACTACTACTAGCCTTTTTACTCTACTTTTCGTGATCACTCTGTGAGTGATCACGAAAAGTAGAGTAAAAAGGCTGTGTGTACAACACATGTGTGTGTAAAACAATTCACATTATACGTTCTCCAACGTGCATTCACACATATGCAAAGCTCAGCTTACGCCTTTTTACCTATACCTAATTAATATTTAGAATTATAATCGTAAAAATTGTCAAAGATATTATATTTTCGTTCATACTAATGTTAAGATACAGAAGAAATTATTTTTATATTGTTTTTATGTTTGCGAACATGCTCCATAAACACAGAACCGAAATTTTTTCATTAATATGTAGCAATATTATCCCCGAGCATCCCCACCTAATTTTATACTGGTAATGTCTTGGTGTTACCGTGCAAATTGGGAACAAGTTAACTACATCACGAGGGTGGAGCCGCGGTAATCCGCTAGTCTATTATAAAGAACTTTATTGCAACTGCGGTTGTGAGTTGCGACACCTGTTAGCATATTGTGCCAAAATGGTGTACACAAATAGAAACAATTTTTTTCAGATTAAAACATAGGTACAACACACATACTTAAATATTATGATGCAGGCTGGGGCTTAGTACCTTCCTACTAATTTCTCGCTTAACATGAACAGAAGTAGTTCGAAAACTACAGTAAAAACGTTGTTATTAAACAAGTGTTATTAAGGTTATTAAAACTAACTTCCATCCTTCCCAAAGCCAGTATTTTCTCATGTATTATGCTCTTAGGTATAATCTCGCGTCCTTTGTACTCCTTCTGTAATGTTGGAAGTAATTTATAAAGATAGCTTTAATGGAATTCGGGAGGGTTATCAAGGGCTGTCTCTTACATTACTTCCATCATTAAACTCTTAATTATAGCGGTATAAAATTCCTTTTCGAGATAAAATTTAAAGAGATTATCAATTTTTGTTGCCAAAACACGTAGGCCTTATTTAAATTACTTCCGAACAAACACTCCCATTTTCTCCGAATGAATATTATATGCCCACATTTTGCTGATTGTTAAATAATTGTTCACTCGTAGCACAACATTTAGGTATTTCAATAAATAAATATTTTTTGACGTTCTCACAAAACGCGTCTAGCCCAAACTAAGCTATAAGCTTGTGCTATGGAATCTAGATAAATGATAAACTTACTTATATATTTCTAAATACATACATAATATACATAGAAAACACCCAAACTCCGAAACAAACATTTAATATTGAAAATCACTCAAATATTTGAGTCGAACCGGGAATCGAACCCGAGATTTCGGAGTCGAAAGCCGATGCACTACCGATCACGTCACTGAAGCAGTCATTTTTGATTAAGTCTCTCCTCTTGATGTAAGTGGTAATTTGGCTTCATTCTCTAACATCTTGGTAGAACTATGCACCCTCTTATACCCATAGACGTAAAAAGTAAAACTATCTACTAACTAACTTCGACCTGCATACCCTTCATTGCCGAACGCCCTGGGCACAACACAAACTCAATCAGCACTTAAATATTTTACTGTATTCAACAACATAACAAGCGATGCGATTCAACAAGCTTGTCTAGTACACTCTGAATTTAAATTAAAGTTCGATTTACTCTGATAATTTTTCTTGTTACTATAAAATTATGGCTGTTGTTATTCTAAATAAATAAATTATAGAACAGCCAAAACTGGCCTTCCGAAACACATGTAGGTGTACATAGGCTGTTATGTGTGCACTCAGATAACGGCCCCTGACCTATTGATAACTACGAGTATAAATATGTTATGGAACTTATCTGAAGGTGCCAATGTGGTTTGTTTACAGATGTCTTATTTTTTTGTCGTAGAATTGGACCTGGATTACCTGGAACGGGGTGGAGGCGGGACACTCTCAGTTGGAGGAGCCCCAAGCCTGGAACCAAGCCCAGACAGTCTTGATCTCGTCAAGGTGGTATTACTTGGTGCACCGGCTGTTGGCAAAACTAGTATTATACAGGTAAATACGAGTAGACATGTCGTGTGTGGATCTTTTGTTATTTACACTAAGTAGTTTCACTCAGTTTTCATCCTTAGTGAGTTTTATTTTACTTTCATCTTATTGCCAAAGTTTTGACTTGCTTATCAATATGGTTAGAAAGGAAGAATAGTTTCTATTTTTAAGCTAGTGGCCATATTGGTGTCTTAGCTTTTTTAGGTGTTCAGAGTTCCCTATCGAGCCTCTATTTTTTATTTCCCACTTAAATTCCCTGGAACCTTCGGTCAACCTGAAACAGCAAATTATTCTATCACGTGGATAGTAAATGTGAGCGTTTCGAAACATGATGATGATTATGATGAATGACGCAACTTTGTTTTTAACCGACCTTATAAAAAAGGTTCTCAATTCAGCTGTATTTTTTTAATGTTTGTTAGTACGTAGCTACCTCACAACTTTGGGCTGGTTGAACCGATTTTGAAAGCAGGTGCTTCCTACGTGATCCCATTCCGACAACTATTTTGTCCATTCTGTTATTTGAAGTCGGTTTTGTTTGCAATTCGGCATTTATTGTGTTAATATTTAACGCGTTTTTTCGGGTGGAATAGTCATCTTCGTTGTAAACACATTATATCATATCCAATACAGTTTCTTTATTGAGCGAAGCGAGCCGAAGGCGAGCGGAGCTCTCAACGGGTGACTCAAATTATTTTTCAAACGATTTATGTTAAATTGTTTCTCGGCGAATACTCGGCCGATTTCGGATTTTCTTGCACTCATCAATAGCTTACAGAATTACCCAGGTTATTACGATGCCAGAATTTTGAATTTAAACTCGCTTCGCTCAAATATATGCTGCAGCGTAACGGTACGTTTCGCGACTGCGGCGACCTAGTAAGTACTAAGAATTATGTCGTGACTATGACAGATAAGATATTACGAATATATCAAAACGTCAACCTACATAAACATGAAACGTAGAATTACTTTGACAGTTGATGTAGCTGTAGGAGTAGAATTGGGGTGAGTTTACATTACTCTTACTCATATTATATGGGAACACGGGCTCAGGTGTAAACGGATGACGGAGTATAAGTTGCACCTACACACTCTATATTATGCCGGTAACTCACTTGGTGTAACGTGTTCGTCTATTTGCTTAATTTGTCCGCAAACGTCAATGTGTGGACAGTATATTTGAATATAATTGCTTTATTTGCACATAACGCAAATAGCAAATATGCGTTTCCGTCCACGTGTCGGTTTTTGAGCATACATCAAAGGAATCAAATAAGGCAAGGCGATTGCGTTGACCGCCCATTTTTTATGACGACTACCAAAATTAAAATGGAGGGGACCAATGAAAAAGTACTCCAATTTTTCGAGATATATTTTTAACTTTGTAGCACTGCTGCGTTCAGTTCGTTTGTGCGCAACTTTAGGGACACCATCGCTTTATTTTTAAATATTACTTGGTAAAGCTACGCTGCTGTAAGCAGTGCGCGGCTTCGTATTGAGTGAAGCGTTTTTTTTTTTTTATTTAAATTGAATATTTGAGCTTCGTCACGACCTTAATAATAATTGAAATCAGCTATTAATTTAGGTGAAAATATTTTAATTATCGGTCAAGAGGTTGCTGAGAAACGAACATCCGAACATTTTACATTTAACCTGCTCCATGGGAGCTCCGCTCAATTAAAAGCAATATTAAGAGTATTTTATTAGGAAAGCGTTAGTACACCGCAAGTGATTATTTGGATGATACATAATCATGAAATTCAGCTATTTACAGTTTAATTTTGATCATAACTTAAATAATTAATTGTTATGGTTGAGCATGCATATGTTCCTTATCTATTTTGAAATTATTGGCGATTAAAAGAGTAGTTGTAAGATTTATTGCCAGATTGTAACTAACAGGCTCTACCTGTTGCTTTGCGAATCTGGCAGTAGGTAAATATAGCATCATTCATAATGACGTTCATAATTATTTTTTGTTTTTAAAAGCCAAATATTCTCGCTGCATGCTTATTAGAGAAATATTGCGTATCTTCAACCGTTTACGCTAGGCACGTAACGAAAGAACTTTAAAATCTTTCAATTCGAACCAGTGCAGCAAGAACTATTTCATATTTCTACCTAAGATTAGTGCGTTCAACCAAACAAACAAACTTCCTTTTTTTAATATATTACTTCACAAAATATCTGTAGGTATTGCGTATTTCATAATTCATTAAACTTCAAAAGCAATGGAACAGACAGCTAATACGCTATGCAGTTAACTGTAATTTCTGTCAACAGTATGTGCACAGAAAGTTCAATTTCATGCTACGAGTATGTAGTTGGCAGACCAATCGTATATTCATAGAATTTAGATGACTTGGCTTGTATAAACATGTTGGTAATGTAACAGATTGCAGTTTGTTGATAGCCGTCTGGCTATATAACGTTACACTATGACCCATAGGAGCGAAGCAACAATGAAACATTTAGTAAAACCTGGAAAATTTCTTTGGATAGCTTCCGTTCCATATGCAACACTGGTCTGGGATTAGTAGAGTAGAGCCTTGGTCAGTTGGTAGAACGTTCTTCCTGGAAAAGGAACAGACGTTGGTTCGCGTTCAGCTCAAGACCATCTTTTTTGCGATTCATAAGTGGTAGGTATTATAAAAACATGTTGTAAGTATTTTGTTTTCTTTTCAGCAATTCGTCTGGAGCGACTTCACAGACGAATACATACCAACTGATAAAAAACACACATTCTACCCTTCAGTCATCATCAACGAGCATTTATATGAAGTCAAAATTACCGACGTACCGGTAATACCGTACTTCCCAATAAACTCCTATTACGAATGGACTCACTACAGATTTTATGGGCTCAGAAGTGCTACAGCTTACATTCTTGTATTTGATTTGTCTAATGTGGAAACATTTCAGTATATACGGACTTTGAGAGATCAAATGGTCGAAAGCCGAGACATGAGAAATGTTCCTGTACTAGTTGTTGGTAATAAACAGGATTTACTTTGTAGTAATACACCATCTGCAGCTACAGGACTACAACAATTAGCTATAGCTGAAAGTGCTTGTGGGGATTCTAGAGAGAAACGAAGGAACATTGTTAACTTAGTGCGTAAACATTGGAAGTGTGGTTATGTTGAGTGCTCAGCGAAATATAATTGGCGTGTGATTGCTGTGTTTAAAGAATTGATGGAAATGATTGATGCATTGGAATGGAGTGGAGGAGGTAGAACTGCGGAGCCTCTGTCTGATCCTTTGGCGGGTGGAGGATCAGGATCAAATGAAAATCGTTGTGTTGTTACTTAAAGTAATTCTAGTTTCATACTATGATTGTTCAAATTACGTAAAATATGACACCTAAATATTATATTTAGGGGCCAATATCTTTGAGTTTATTTTGTCTATTCAGGATATTAAATATGTATAAGTTTTGTAGATAAACTTTCACTGTTTAGTGAAACTTCTAAATAATAAGTAAATATTGTTGTTTAAGCCTTCTAAATGATAAAACACAAAATTTTGTTATTATCCACAGGCGTCTATTTCTGCCATATTTTTCCAATTTTGTTGTTTTGGTTCACGTAATAGGCACAAATATAAATAGATGATCTTTCATGTTATTATCTTTTATGAAGCACTTTACGCCAGTTTAATTAATCTTCGCGTAAATCGCTTCATATTATTAATTTTACCGTTGTTTTACAACATCATTCATCATGCAACAAACATGCAATACTTCTCTCACACATTTATTTGTCGTTCAACACATTTAAGTCCAAATAGGTTCTAAGCATTCACTGCACTTTATTAGGTTTTTGAAATCCAGTCAAGATTTCTAATCCATTGAACAAATAAATATGAAAATTAGCACATGAATTGAACATTTTCTAAATTGACACATTTAATTCTTTTTATCCCAGTAAAGTACATATTCTCGAAGGATTTAAGAACAAACTCTCATCAAACTAAACAAGAATCTCATTCAGCTAGTTAGGTGACTGTGTAATGTCTACTAATAAACAAGGCTCGTACTAAAGGGTCGCAAACCAAAATATTGGTTCACTCTAACTTCGTAATTTGACAAATTGCTGGTAAACAATGCTCAACGTGTCCCTCGAAAATCGAGTCGTTTCCTTCCGATAGCTAGATAATCCATTTACTATCTCGGTACAAATTTTCATCCAATACTGCAGAAATTTCGCCAAAATTGGGTAAATTGTCTTACCAAGAACTGAAAAATAATATTGCCAATCCCTAATTCTAACACTAAAATATTATAATATTTGTTATTTTAATATTAGTATTATAAATAAAAATTCAGAGATTGT
Source organism: Nudaria mundana (assembly GCA_963556515.1). NCBI lineage: Eukaryota > Metazoa > Arthropoda > Insecta > Lepidoptera > Erebidae > Nudaria > Nudaria mundana. Next base: position 10,118,126 of record OY748307.1, on the reverse strand, counting down.
ACAGAAAATTTATCAGTTTATTAGAATTTACTATGAAAGTAAAATGTCTGTTTATATTTCTCATTTCCAAATGTGTAATATGCTATTTTGTATACCAACTTATTACGGCGAATGCCCAAAGTGCGGTTACACCTAGTTTTAGATGGCTACAAATTAGAGACAGCTACAAACGACCAATTCAATCATATTCTGAAAATTGTACGATAATTTATACTATAACTTGTATTATGTAAATTTCGTCTACAAAATTGCGTCAAAATTTAAAACACATTTCACTAGCATACTAAGCCGATATTGATAGTACTTATATTGTTCTTATTTCAGTCTATTTATTGTAGGTAATAATAAGCTTTAAATAATATGAGTGCATTAGGTTTTATTTCAGGGTATTTTTACACTTTTCTACTAACATTTATCTAACTGCTGTGTAGAATTTAATTTTCAAGAAAGTCAATTGTGTATGTTTTCTCTTCTTCTGCTATAAAGTATTTTTTCTCCACTTTATTATTTTAGGCTTTTATATGGCAACCTCTGTACACTGTTAAAGAACTAAACTAAACATTTACTTTACGGTTCCCTGGCGTGACGTTTCAGGCAAGCCGTGAACACAGTTGATGCAATCCAACCGAAACCTTGGGTTATCATAAGGTTTTGTACCTTTGATAATAATATTATCACAATTATTCTACAACATTCCAAGGTTTCCGTGTCGGATGCGACAGCTCATTCCTCTGTCGATTACCAATCTGCCGGATTCTAAAATGCTATTTATAAACTCTATCGTAATTAGCCGGAAACAGTTTTAGTATTCGATTGTAAGGTGCAATTTTTAAGTGATGACATCGGAAATCGACTACGGAATGAGCTGTCGAATCCCAAACGGAAACTAGTCCGATTGGTTTAGAATTATGCTGCAGATAAGTAGTTATTTGACTACATAATAGTGAATTATCTATTCTAATTTGTAATGTAATATATAAATGTTTATCATTTAATGTATATAGGCTTGTTATCATTATGTTAGTCTATTAGATTTAGGGAATTACTCTGTGTTGTGTTTTCCTATGTGCTTCCTGTGCCGTTGTTTTACTATATGTAGACGTTGTAAAAGTCTAGGTACTTACTTAGCAGATTATAAATCCATATTATTAAGACAAATCTATATACACTTTGTTGCATTTATGATAGAAATGTTAGACTATTTTGTAATAAATTTATGTAACTACTTAATGTTTGAATGAATGTGAATTTAGGATTATAAACGTTGAAAATATTGAATTGTGCGAATAAATACGATTGATATGTAGTACCTACCTATTATTATGAAATATAAATAGTTATATTTGTTATGGAATTATAATAGTCCATTGAAATGTTACTTAAGCTTTGCATTTTTTAGAGGACGCAATTTTATTTTTGGGACATGTGTAATAAATGTAACATTCGTGCTGTATTATTTATGCTTTCGATTGTCGGCACTTGGTGGACATAATAATACATTCTGAATAAACTCACTAATACATTCCACAATTTTCATTATTATTTAAAATCCTGACCGGATTCGCCCAATATATGGCATCATCAAAGGTATTCTTTCATACTACACGCTACATATAACTTTATAATTAATATTCCTGAGATGATTCATATAGAGATTCCTTTGATGATGCCATATATTGGGCGAAACCGGTCAGGATTTTAAATAATAATTAAAATTGTGAAACATATTAAAGAGTTTATTCAGAATGTATTATTATGTCTACCAAGTGCCGACAATCGAAAGCATAAATAATACAGCATGAATGTCACTAGGTGTGAGTGCTTAAATTTTTTTTCACTTTTTTGCTTATAACTTCTTTAATTTTTAATTTAGGGCAAAAAGTTACATAAACATATTTGTGGGCAAAACAATTTGCTACAAATTATGACTTCACAAATTTTTTGTAAGACGCATAGTGAAATGAAATGATTTATTTATTTGTATAGGTCACTTAAATGGCTCTTACAAACGTCAGTAAGTACTTAAAATAAAAAATATTATTGCTTCTATATTTATATGTACTGCGAGATTCGCAAAGCAATAAGTAGAACCGAGAGAAAGAACCTGACAATAAAACTCTCGGTCGCTCTTTTTCAATAATTGACACATTTACACATTTTCTTAAGACTTGTGGACGAATGTACATTGGTCTCGTGTCAAAATCAATAAGCGTGTATAATGCAACAAAAAAAATTGTAGTAACCTAAGTACAAAATATGCTACAATTACGGCATTTTAGGAGGCGCCTGCACCATGCTCAAGCTAGACACTTTTATCGTTAAGGTAATCAACAGTCTTGTAAAGGTTTTAAATTTATTGTCGGGCATACAGGACCGATTCCGGCAATTTATTATAAAAGCGTATACCTTTCCCCTTGAAAGAATGACCAACCTTGCTAAGCCGATAACACGGAGGGAGTAGTTTATTTTTATTACGTAGATGTCTTTCTGTAACGTCACTTACTTTAGTGTAGCTATATATATTTTTCCTGACATACAGTATGTTATCCAATATATATTGGGAAGCTACGGTTAAAACATTAATATCTTTAAATCGCGCCCTAAGAGAATCTCTCTTACCTAAACAATAAATGGCACGGACTGCCCTCTTTTGTAATACGAAAATTGTTTCTATATCTGCTGCATTTCCCCAAAGTAGTATTCTATAGGACATCAAGCTATGGAAGTAACCAAAGTAAACTAGCCTAGCAGTAGCTACATCTGTCAACTGCCTAATCCGTCTCACAGCATATGCAGCAGAGCTAAACTTATTAGCTAAAATGGTGATATGGTCACCCCATTGTAATTTACAATCTATTGTTATTGTTAGTTTCCGAGATATCGCGAAAAAAGTGTTTTTTACCACTTTTTCCAAGATGGCGGCCGGGGAACAAGTGTGGCGACCCCACAAACTTGAGGTTAAGCTTCTATTGACCCCCCTCAAATGTCCCAAAAATAAAATTGCGTCCTCTAAAAATGCAATATTCGGTCCTTAAATTGTAACATTTCAATGGACTATAAACCTTCTATCTAACTACAACAATATACAGACAAGTGGCAGACGTTTATTAGAATTAAAAAAGTCTTAATGGAACACAGTAGAATATGTGAACAAAAGGATGCGTTTTCCTTTCGCATGAAGTTCTTAATAAATGTTTTGCATCCAATGTGGCAATGCGAAAAACTTTTGCGACGTTACCTATTTTCATCTAGGCATGTGAAAGCATTCTTCAACCTCCAATTTTATAGAGGTATGTTTTGTACATTTTGTTTTATTTAGTGCTATGTATTGTATTATCTTTTGTAATTTTTTTAAAGTTGTAAAAATTTGTCAAGTCCGGAGAAAAAGTAGACAGTTTGTCCGCTTGTTTATAAAACAGCTGACCCCATATTGATGATCTTTGGTACAGTGAGGTTCCAATAGATGACCACTAGATGATATCTGAAGTTGACGGATCACTTCTGATATAATTAATTGAGATATTTCCTTAGTTTATTTACGTTTCGAAAAAATATGTAGATCCGCTTGTCTGTACCTACCTTTTGTACAGATAATAAATGAATTTTGTTCCTTAGTAGCCAAACGTTTGTAAATTACTGTGTGAAATTACATGTTAGTAACTATAGAAGTTAGTTATACAAATGTTACACTAGCAATAAAGCGTTGTGAACAAACTATAAGGTCTTATTTTTTTTTCTACATTCATACCTGCGCATTATCAGTCATTTCTCTGAAGTTCTGCAAAAACCTTGTTGTCTCAACATCCCCTGTGTGGAAACAGTAGACACATACGTTCATCTGTTATCATACTAATCTGCCAAACGACGTAGTGGTAGGGGTTTTCTAGGCACTGCAAATAATTACTTATTCGCTCCATCCGAGTCCGACTGTGCAGCAGATGAATGCCTAACGAGACTTCACGGGGCTGGGTTACTTAGCCCCCCAAGTAACCCAGCTTTGACATAGCTGCACGAGTGGTACTCCCAATATCAACACATTGCAACACCTGGTACATATAATGCGTGCTAAAATCACCACATCGATACCTTGAAGCAGCAAAGCCTAGTCCGGTAATTAGGAGATGTGCCGCTTGCAGGCGAGGTGAGACCTTGGAAGCCAATTGCCGTTTCCCAGTGCTTTGAGTAATAGTATATTCACCAAAGCCTCCTTCAACTATTAGCAGGTGTCTCGTGTTGGTATCGAGGACTTAGGCATACGGCGTTACTATATTCATCTCGTGAATATTATCAAAGAATTCGAGCATAAAATGAATAAGTACACGAATATTAATAAATAACTTTTGAAATGTATAAATGCCTCTAAAACTGAAGATAAATTCATAACATTCTCTCAGGAGAATGAAACCGCAATTCGATAAAATGGGACTATTAAACTGTATTGTACTGATTGAACTCCACAAGCCACAAGATCTATCCACTGACGGACACTATTACTCCAGGATAGTGCGGGAACCCGTCGAAATAAAAAAGTATCCCAACTTTAACCGGGAAGATGGATATCGACTATCTACGTCGTGGAATCCGGTGATAAGCAAATGTACTCGCCACCTCACCGAACGCCCGCTTGCTGATACTATCAGTGTGGTATGCCGTAGTGGCTCTCCGAACACAATAGTTAGTGACGACGAAGTGAGGGTAGTTGAACAAACCAGCACTTCACGAAGACGAAGATGAGCTGAAGCCAGTCCACCCGTGACCACGGCTCTTGTAACAGGGCCGAAACGTCGGGTAATAAAGAGGTATGTATATATCTCAATAATCGCGTAAAAGACCCGTTAGTCTTAAGTTTATAATATTAAACCGAAGAAAATTATTCTTAACTTTAGTTCTTTGACATAAAGTTCATACTCTGAGGGAGTACCACATTTGAAACATAGTTTATAATATTATCGGCAAAGCTGTAAGCAGAGAGTTATAAAGGAGAAAAGTTCAGTGCATTTGGTTTCGAAGGAATCGTTTTTCTTTGTAGCAGCCGCAAATAAAAGTACTTTGAGAGGTACCGTTACATTTTATTTTATTGAAGTTAGTCTAAGTTCACATGAGTATCTAATAAAATATACTAACGAACGAAAGTATCTGGTTATAATACGTACCTATGTATATCAGGTTATATTGAGGAATTAACTTTACATGGGTCTAATATAAGGAGCTTCTAGCTTACGAATAGAGTTACTATATTCTTATTATCGTATCAACTAACTTTTAAACTTTCGAATTTTATATAATTCTATCTTTCGGGATAACGGGAATTAACATGAACATGACGTAGGTATGTAGAAGAACATTGGTATTAAATCTTTGGTTACAGGTAGACTGGGTCAGCAATGGCCGCTCTCTGTCTTTGAACCCTCGCAGTCATGCTGTCCTGCAGGCAGTGCACATGCTGTCAGCTAGACGAGGCTCTTGCCTTTAACATAATACACAAAGTGCCTAATACATGGGTGGTGTTCATTTTGGATTGTTCTAGAACTCGCGAGTTCTAAAATTTAGCCGATACTTATGACACCACCCCTTATAGGCTCGCCCTCTATTTCGCGGGACTTTATACGAAATAACTGGCGAAATATGGGTGTAATAAACGCCTCTATCTACCACTTTTTGGATAAATAGGTACGTGATTACTTTTTAAAAAGATAAAGGAAAAACTAATCTACCTAGGCAGATACGAAGGCATTTGTTAGTATTCAAATAACTTGGTTAACTAGAGATCAAAATTGCTTCGTACCATAATTCCTTGTTTGAAGACCTACCAGAAGGCTTTACTTACAATGTTTGATTTAGAATTAACATAATACTGGCATATCCGTAGTACAGACTTATTTAACTTCCTGTCTTTGCAAACATCAGTACAATAGCTTTATTGTACCCTTCATTATCCATTATCCATTATCAATTTCAGAATAATCGACCGTCACTTGGGTTGTTGGAATGTTTGACTTACAATTGAAATAACTAAGGTACCCGGGGTAGAGATTTATGTAACTTCCTATCTTAGCAAACATCAGTATAATAGCTGTATGTATCCTTCATTATCCACCGGAAAACAAAATAAATTCCGGACAGACTCAGAGCCTACAGATATTGAACCTCTATTAGGTACCTACCTATGTAACATAGGTCCTGGTTGTTGGAAGTTACGTTGGGATTTTAGAATGATTATTGATTTTCTATGATATAATCTACGGAGCTTGGTAATGAGCGGGTCCCTTGTTACGGTCCAATAAAACAAATCAAGCCTATGAATTGCTTATAAAAATATATATTCATTGATTGGCATAAGCCTCTAGCTGTGTCTAAAGGTAATTGTAACATTACACACAGCCTACCATAGCGGTTAGTTCCTCAACAGCTGGTGGTTGGCGCTCTGGCGACGTCCTTAAGTCGCGATATCGAAACGATATCGATATTTAAACGCCTAATCGATGCTTCTCAGGACCAGAAGGCTGGCTATTTTCTGGCCCAAATAATGAGTATCACCATCCAACGTGGCAACACAACCAGCATTCTGGGAATCTTCCCAGTCGGCAATGACGCGGAGGATTTTTTAAACGATATTTTGTAATGTAAATATTTTTAGTCTATAATTATGTATATTGTAATTCTTATTGTTAATATACTCACAGTCGCGATATTAACTATATTATTTAAGTCTTGGGCTACTGGTGTCTTAGTCAGTTAGTAGAACGTTTCGTTTCGCGAAAGGGAACAGTCGCTGGTTCAAGTCTAAAGACGTTTTTGACTATAGTTTGTAATAAAGCCTATTATCGTGAGGGGATGGGCATTGTTGAATAACACTAATTTGGTAGGTCCCACATAATAATGGACCAAGTCTATTGCTGTATCCTGCTGACAAAGGAAAATAACTAATCATTCTGCAATCTGAACTAAACTCCAACAGACGCAATGGCAATGGGCAAAACGTAAGTTGCTGTGTAATTATAGGTAAAAGATATTCGAGAAGAGACAGAAACTTATGGCCCAAATTGGAACATGAGCACTCAAAAGTTTAGATTATATCTAAGTTAAAGAACTTATTATTAGAGCGGTGCTCACAAAAATAACTGGTTTAATTAGATACAATAAGATGGTATTCATTTATGAAACTAAAAATATGTGTATGTTGAAATAGGTATGTACCTATTATGATTATTTTTTAGTAATTAAAATCTTGCTCTACTAAAAAAATTGGCTCATTTGTCAACTCGCAGGTGAGAAACTGGTGGGCATGGGCACCCGTGAGTTAGCACCTTCTGATTTTACCTACTTTTCTTGTCATCAACTCGTGCGCGCGTTTATAGTACAGTCATATACAGAATGCTTCATACCAAAAGCACTAAAGACTGTTTGTATTTTGATGGCTGTGTTCAAAAGTGATATAGTTAGTATGCTATCGTTATGCTTTGTTAAGTAATCATGTAGATATTATATATTATTTTTATAGCAAGAATCTTCTACATATATAACTTATACATATAGTAGGTACATAGTTATATTATATGAATAAGAACCTACATTTTTTTTATGAAGGCCTTTCGTTATGAATCGTTATGTTTGACTTCAAGGAATCATGAGTTGCATTTATTGGAATAATCTTATAGGTACACCAAACATTTTTTTCTAGATTTTTTGATAACCCTTGTAACGAATCATAAAATCATTAAATGGTGAACACGTATATCTTTGGCGTTGTTTGTACATAACGTTTTAAAAAGGGACAAAGTGGGGCGATGGGCATCTTTCAGTGAGCAGATATGTGCCAGCCACCATAAAGAGCAGAGCTCCGTTATATAATTGTAATTAAAAGTGTATTTTACTATCTTGATATTATAACGAAGTGAGTGTTATAAATTTACAATTTGTATATATAATTATTAAATGTCATAATATTCTAACCTAACTTGTGTGTTTTTTTTCCACCACATACAACTTTAGTTAATTCCATAGCTGAAACAGTTTTTTTCTAATTTTAGAAAACTGCACTTATGCCATAAGTAATGTGACATGTTAACACAAAGACTTGTTAAAAGAGAATGCTATCTCTTGCGCGCATAGAGATCCAGGACGAAGCGAGGCGGGTGTCGCGGCCGATGTCGAATTATACGTGCTATCTCCTTCTGTGTATCGCTAACTCCTTATACTTCGTGGTAAAAAAGCGGCAGAGCTGTTAATATCAATGCTCAACCGCCGTTTACTGTGCAGTACATATTTTTATTGATTGATTGCCATTTGTTGAAAGTGAAATATATATTAAAATGTAGAAGATTTTAGTGTTTTTAATGTATTGTGGGGGTAAGTTTACTGCATATTCGGTATTTTTTATTGAACTATTTTAAACAGTTATTTATAGTGTTGAATCTCGTTCATCCAAACACAAACACACTGGTCATTCACCACGCTCTCTTACGCGTCACCATATTCGTGTGTTCCCATGCTATCCCACTGTAACACACACGTTTACAGTGTTTAAAGTGTCATAGCGCGTAGGATAACGTATACGTCAGACATTGTAAGACGTCGTACGGAGTTCGATTTTTGCTGAGCGCGTGGCAGGTGGCTTTTTAGGTTACCTCTGGCGCTCCGCACAAATCGGGCTTCCAGATACTCTCATACCGAACGACGTTTCTTGTCCTGCACCTGGAGCTAGTTAGGAATAACTAGTTCTTCTGTGCGGGACTATTAACTAATCAAATGATTTCGCCAATGTCAAGGTAATGCACTTTGACATTGGCGAAATCATCGATGGAATATTGACGAGGCCACGTTTTTAAAAAATAAGAAAGAAGAAGAAGGCGTCTTACAAATTTATCGCTGTTTCCCACGTCGCGTGGCATACGTCGTATGTGAAGGACCAGTGTGTTTTAAGCTTAAGGGTTCCGAGATTATTACTACGGAACCCTAAAACAGCTATTTCCCTAGTGACCATTATTTACATTCATTCTCAATTATGACAGGTTAGATTAACGGCCTTTCCACACAGCGTCTGTGTATCATAATAAATATGTACAAAGACACATTAAGGTTCCTATATTTTTCTAACTGTACCTACAATACTGTATATCTTTTGGCAGACGTTACAATTGAGTGTTCCACCTTATTCATCGTGTGGGTGAGAATTGGCGTTTTCACATTGCACGATATCGACACACGATATCGTCATGATAATCTACATTCTTACCTTAAAGTTAAGAGAGAGAGAGAAAACTGTCCTGGATACCTGTGTTCTCCCTACCCTCACTAATGGATACCAAACGTGGACTTATAATACAAAAATAAAATCCAAAATAGTAACATGCCAGAAAGCAATGAAGAGGAGCATACTAAACATAAGAAAAATTCATAAAATAAAAAGTATAAACATAAGACAGAAGACAAAAGTTATAGATGCCTTAAAGTACGCTCTCAAACAGAAGTGGAGATGGACAGGACACATGGGAAGATACACAGATAAAATATGGACTTTACAAGCAACTACATGGAAAGGACCATCAGGAAAACGGAGAAGGGGCCGTCCTAGGAAACGGTGGATAGACGATATAAAAGCTTTAACAGGTATGGAATAGAGAAATAAAGCTTTAGACAGAGAATTATGAACCAAGCTGGAGGAGGCCTATACCCAAGAAGGGGTTCTGATCGACGAAGGAGGTAGCATCGACTGTGGATAGTTATATACGAAATGATAATGAAAAAGAATGTTTGTTATAATTAATGTTTGAAATCAACTTTTATTTAAAAACGGATTATGCGAATTTATGATTGTAATATGTAATATATAATAGATTGTCCGGAGGTAACGGGAAGCCTCGAGCCGCTAGCTCAGCGCTTAACAATAGCTTCCTTGGCCGCATTCTACCGTATTTACCACGGCGAGTGTTCTGAAGAGCTCTTCAATCTGATCCCACCCTCTTCCTTCCAATCCCGAACAACCCGTGCCGGGCAGAGATGCCACTCCCACACAGTGGATAGCATGTTCGTGAGAACTGAACGTTTTAAACGTTCGTTACTCTGCTGAACGATAATGGCATGGAACGCCCTGCCCGTGCACGTGTTTCCTCTCACATATAATCCTGGGTTCTTTAAGCGTAGCGTGAAGAGGCACATCAGTAGGTCGTCAAGTTGAGGGCCACTCTCTATAGTATTGTGTGCTGTGAGAGTGGCCCACAATCGCTAGACGTCGTCACGACTTACCACCAGGCGGGTGGCGTCAAATTGGCGAACCAAACATAAAAAAAAGTAATATTGTAATTTTATTTAATTTTATCTGCATGTAATGTTTTTTTAAGATTGGAAATAAATGGGCTTTATTATTACCTTAAAGTTAGTGCTATGTTATGTATATTTGTTTGATTTCTACGCACTACCACACACGACAACTACAACAAACTGACTGAACAACTGAGATCGTCGTGGTGGACAAACGATCGCCGTCACGTCAATTTGATTTCTGCCATAATCTCGTTCTCAGTGATGTCCCGGTGACGGTGATGGTGGCGGTAGACAAACGGCCTAAGTCTCCCGTTACCTCCCTGAGCCGTCTACTGAGCTACAGTGAATTACCTGTTTGTGTGTTCCACAAATGTTTGTTTCGGAGTTTGGGCGTTTCTATGTATATTAAGTATTTATTTAGAAATATATAAGTATGTTTATCAGTTTTAATAGTTGAGTTTTCGGGACTTAAACGCGTAAATTACCCTATATATGGCCTGACGTTTCGACCGAGTTACATCAGGCCGTGTTCACAGTGTAACTTTTTTCGATAGTCCGAGACGCCCATGACTTTAATTGGCTGTGCCACAGCGGCTGGCACGTAAGATTTTGTTGCCTTTCATCAACATTTCATCGCAAAAAGGTTTAAATTTTTTTTTAATTACAATATTATATTTTGAGTCCAAGACGCCCAGGACTTTACTTGGCTGTGCCTTTTTGTTACCTTTCATCAACATTTCATCGCAAGGCAACGGGTTTCAAATTTAGTTTTTATAAATTATTATAACTGAGCGAAGCGAGCCGAAGGCGAGCGGAGCTCTCAACGGGTGACTCAAATTATTTTTCAAACGATTTATGTTAAATTGTTTCTCGGCGAATACTCTGCCGATTTCGGATTTTCTTGCACTCATCAATAGCTTACAGAATTACCCAGGTTATTACGATGCCAGAATTTTGAATTTAAACTCGCTTCGCTTAAACATATGCTGCAGTGTAACGGTACGTTTCGCGACTGCGGCGACCTAGTATATAGTGGAGCGCCGTAAGATTTATACCTCGGAATCCAGGGCCAGTCAATGGATCTTTATTGAGCGAAGCGAGCCGAAGGCGAGCGGAGCTCTCAACGGGTGACTCAAATTATTTTTCAAATGATTTATGTTAAATTGTTTCTCGGCGAATACTCGGCCGATTTCGGATTGTCTTGCCCTCATCAATAGCTTACAGAATTACCCAGGTTAATTACAATGCCAGAATATTTAATTTAAACTCGCTTCGCTCAAATATATGCTGCAGCGTAACGGTACGTTTCGCGACTGCGGCGACCTAGTTAATTATTTGGAGTTTTACTTGATTTATTTTTGATCCTTGATTAATTAAAATCAAGGAAAACTCCAAATAATTAATAACTATTTATAACTAGCTGTTGCCTGCGTGTTACTTTAGATCTACATAATTTTTTTATTTAAGAAGCGATTGAAAACCAAACCGCAAATTCAAATCAAAAATTCAAATTGGTTAAGCCGTTTCTGAGATTATCGCGTTCAAACATTCAGACAAACAGACAAAAGTTCTAAAAACCATTGTTTTGGGTTTTATTGCGTTACAACAGGTACAACAGTTTCTCTAATATATATAATCTATTATATTCTCTATTGTACCATAAAAAATCATCTTAACATACGTAAATATGAAATATTATTTATTATCTTCGTCGTGTGTGATAGTCCATTGTATTGTATGGCGAGCTATATTGTATCTTAAGTTAAAATAGTTAAAATATTATAGTATCTTAGCCGTGTGCAGCGCCCCTTAGTGAACTCTACTGCGGGTGACGTAACCTGTTATGAGGAGCTCTTCAATCTGATCCCACCCTCTCCCTTCCGATCCCGAACAACGCGTGCCGGGCAGAGATGCCACTCCCACACAGTGGATAGCATGTTCGCGAGAACCGAACGTTTTAAACGTTTGTTTCTCTGCCGAACGATAGTGGCCTGGGACGCCCTGCCCGTGCACGTGTTTCCTCCCACATATAACCCTGGGTTCTGAGGCACATCAGTAGGTCGTCAAGTTGAGGGCCACTCTCTATAGTACTGTGTGCTGTGAGAGTCGCCCACAATCGCTAGACGTCGTCAAGACTTACCACTAGGCGGGCGGCGTCAATTTGGCGAATCCTAATGTGTAAATTCCCGTGGGAATTGGCAACTATAAAACTATTCAACGCAGGCAGTGCCACGGGATCGAGTTAATTGATATCCGAATTCCATAAAGAGGTAAGACTAAGTGTAATTGCGCCTAATTTAGACAACTATAAACTAACCGTTAATCTGAACCTAAATTCATAATCATTCTCTTAGTAAAACGTAGTTTGAAACCGCATGTCTACAAAGTGGGTACATTTGAAATCCTCTTAGTCTATTTACTAAGGTAATTCTTAGGGTATAAGGTTTATATTTCTGTGTCTGTAAAACATAGTTTGTAACCTTACGAAGAGTAAGAGAACGATAATATATATGAGATAAGTTTAGTACATTAGGATTCCGACGTGTCGTTTGTCTTTTTATATAAACCGACTTAAAAAAGGGTCAACTAATAACTATGATATTTTTGTACAACTACAATAAGGCATATACATGCCTCAATTGAAAACGGCGACCCGCCAAAAGTATGGAAATTCTTGAGAACCTTAGGAGTTGGGAAGTCAAGAGAAGAAAATTGTCTCCTAAAACTGTCGACCCTGAAGCACTTAATTTGCATTTCCCTTCTGCGTTCATTTTGTTCAACACTGAACTGTCTTTCATCACTTCCAGCTCCTGATTGCTGACGCACCTTTTGTTTTCGATCAATTCACTGCTTGTGATGTTAAGAAGAGTGTAATGTCCATAACATCTAGTGCTGTCGGTAGCGACTGTGTGAGCCGGAACATGGTCATACCTATTCTCAACCAAATTCTACCTATTATCACTCACATTCTTAACTTCTTCATTTCCAGCGGCTCCTTTCCTGCACTTTGGAAGGAAGCTCAAGTGATCCCATTTCCCAAAATTCGCAATCCTACTACTTACTCTCACTATCGCCCTATTTCTATCCTATCTTTTTTCTCCAAAGTTCTAGAGCGGCTAGTCCACACTCAGCTCAATTCCTTCCTCTGTCAAAACTCCCTACTCAACCCCTTCCAGTCAGGTTTCCGTCCCGGCCACAGTACCGTTACAGCCTTAGTTAATGTCACTGAGGACATAAGATTAGGTATGGACCAAGGGAAACTCACATTACTGGCTCTACTGGATTTTAGTAATGCTTTTAATTCCGTGGATTTTGAAATTCTACTTGGCATTTTACGCTCAATTAACATATCTCCAACAGTGATTGCCTGGTTTCGCAGTTACCTGTATGGCCGCCAGCAACGTACACGCATGGAGGATACTATCTCCACCTGGAGTGATGTTACCGTCGGTGTGCCGCAGGGTGGCGTTCTATCTCCTCTACTCTTTACAATTTTTATAAATTCGATCTCCAAACAAATAGTTTCATCCTACCACCTTTATGCAAATGATCTTCAAATTTACTCACAGGCGCCACTAGACGAATTGTACGAAGCATTCTCTATAATCAACACGGATCTGGAGAGAATCTGTGACTGGAGCATTAGACATGGGCTCCAAGTGAACCCATCGAAGACTCAAGTTATTCTAATCAGCAGTCCTAGGATGATGGATCGTGTTGATCTAACACAATTACCCCAAATATTTTTTAACGGAGCTCCTCTCGAAATTACAAACTGCGTTAAGAACTTGGGCATTTATTATAGCACTCTATCATGGGATCAGCAAGTGCAAGAGGTTGGACGCAAGATCTTTGCTACGAATGGTGCATTGCGCAGACTACGAAATCTCCTTCCAACGGCTACTAAGGTTACGCTCGCGCAGTGTCTCTTACTCCCACTCCTTGACTATGCGGACGTCAGCTATCTTGATCCCACGGAGGAGCAGCTTGATAAGCTTGAGCGCCTTCAAAATGTTTGTATTAGATTCATATTCGGCCTACGCAAATATGATCACGTGTCTGAATGCCGTAAATCGCTCAAGTGGCTCCCAATTCGCCTTCGCCGTAATACTCATATTCTTACATTACTATACAGTATACTGTTTAACCCTCGTACTCCCCAATACCTTAAAGAACGCTTCCGGTTTCTACATGACACACATTCAAAGTCTCTAAGGTCGTCGGCAAATTTGACGCCGGAAGTGCCAGCACACTCGTCTAATTTCGCGGACAAATCCTTCGTGGTTCAGGCGGTTCGCCTGTGGAATGCTTTGCCGCTTCAGATCAGGCGTGTGCAGTCTATATCGTCTTTCAAAACTAAGTTAAAAGATTACTACTTATCTACAACTTATATGTAGTCTATAAATACGTTTATGTATGTTATGTATGGTATGTCTGTGTATTTTTACTTACATGAATTATGTGTATGGTCTGTCTGTATGTATGTATAATTGTATCAGTACTTTTATTATCTTCTTATTGATTCATTATTAATAAACATTAACTATATTGGTTGCCAATCTTAATCCCGAATTTTTTAAATACAGTTAATTGATATCCAGACAAACAATATCCACATTTTTAAAATCAAGATTTTTTAAATTAAAATAAACGATATCCAGAAAAACTAAATCCTTTTATATTAAACAAATAAATAAATTATTAAATTTTTGCAATTTTGTTCGGTATTTTAGTCATCTGGCAACATAAATCAGTTTGTTTATTTAATATTTAATTTAATAACCTTAACCTATCTGTAATGGGCAAGTAAAACAATAGCGAGTCGGTTCTGGCAGGAATTGCAGTTCTAACCTAACCTTACCTACTGAGTCGAATTTGACACTTAAACCTATCTGTAATAGGCAAATAATGCATGGGAAACAAAAAATAATATTATGTATTTCAATAGTTTAGCTGGAACACGATTGTATGGGAACCAAATAAAAGATTATGAAAATTTGGTAATAGTTTATTTGGAAAATGGTGCGATGGGAAACAAAAAAAAAGTACTCCGGGAATCTGTATAACTATATCTGGATTATGCGAATATGGGAAACAACAAAATACTTTTTGAAAATTTGGTTTTATTGCACCTGGAAATTGATTCATCTGGGAAATTAAAAAGGGAATTTTAAAAAGTTGTCATTCATTACATGCCTTTTAAAAGTTCTACCAACCGTTTTCGGGGTTTTAAGATTCGGGTAACAGAAATTTGAGATTTCAAAAGGTTACCACTATATTAGTTTATTTTCTGATTCTATTTAGTCTTATCTTTATTTCTTTCTTTACTAAGCTTCATTCTTCTCTCTCCTTAGAGTGATAGTTTTACACTACCCCTTTTAATTTCTTAAACTCGCTATCCATCCAAAGGTTATTTGGAAGAGATCGCTTTTAGCGATAAGGCCGCCATTTGTACTCTCCTTGAAGTGAATTCTCCTGTTTGTATGTTCTACACATTGTGTACAATAAAGTGTATTGAACTGAATTGAATATAAGTTATTGGTGACAAGTTTGATATCCAGAGATTTTTTTTAAATGTATGGTTGATAAACTAGAGATCAGTAGACCGCGCACACCCCAAAAACATTTTTTCAGGTGTTTTCCCAAATTTTCCCCCAATCAAAAAAGCTTATGATGAAAAAATGGGAGGTACGTGGCGTTTCCGACCAGGTGCAGATGCATCATTAAGATGAAGATGAGATCTTAAAATAGCACCTCACACACCCCACCCTACCCTGGGATCCCTCCTCTTGGCATAAAATTTTAAGGCATAATATAGTTTGGCATAACGTTTTCGCATAACTTTCATTAGCATAATAATACTACTGCATAATAATCCTTTGGCATAATGCAAATGTTAGCCTAAACTATCATTTAGTAGGTATAATATGTTTTGCCATAAGGAGTTGTATAAATTTTAAAGGCGTAATGTTTATTCGTCTATTAATTATGAGCCATAAATATAAAAAGTCATAATTGGTTATTTATTATAATTTGCGAATTACTCGATTGGAATAGGTTAAGGTGCGGCGAAGGTGGCCCTTGGGCCACCCATGAGCCGCGAACATGTTTGTTTTTGTATGAATTATAATCAAACAAGTAGACAGTAAAAATGAAAATCTTACCTTTTCTCGATAAGCATTAGGTTCATGGTTGTGATTTTAGTTTTCTATTCTAAAGAACATTACCTATGTGTTTATATCATTATGCGTTTCTAACATTATACTTTATAAAATTATGCTTCATTATTATTATGTTATTAGTATTTATGACAACAAGCATTATACCAAAATATTTATTTTTAACAATATTATGCCTTATGATCATTATGCTTCATTACATTATGCCAATGTAAATTATGTCTATATATTTTATGCTTTTCATTAGTAAACCCCCTACCCTATTACCTACATAATATTTTTGAATATAATAAAAAGAAAGGGGGGCTCGTGGTCTTAGGATGTGTGACCATTTCTTAAGACATTGAGACCCCTCCGTGCCTCGGAGAGCACGTTAAGCCGTCGGTCCCGGTTGCCATACGAACATCTATGGCAGTCGTTAGGGGTAGTTGGAGCCCTAAATCAAAAATCCGACCGGTCTGACTACAGAACTTCAATATCGCCCATGGGTTGTGGAGGTCAGATGGCAGTCGCTTCATGTGAAATGTTGAAGTTGAGCCAAATCGCAGTTAGGCTGGAAAGCCGACCCCAACTATGTTGGGAAAAGGCTCGGTTGATGATGTGGATGATGAATAAAAAGAAAATACATTTTCTTAATCAATTAAATACAAATTAACTAAAATAGAGCCTGTTTGTCGCTGTTAAATACTAAAATAAACAATAATGCTTATTTTTCAAGTAAATTGCGAGACTGGTGCCTTTTTTATCCTCTGTCCCTCTCTCCTACGTTCGTTGCCGGGCGTCTCTGGTACTCACCGGAAGGTATTTCCAGTGGCGCCCTGCGGAAGACTGGTGCCTAAACTCTGTACATAGCCTGGTTTTTATCCCGGTAATGTGTTCCTACGGGACTCGGAAACAAGAAAACGATGTCACGCGGGAGGAGCCGCGGTGATCAGCTAGTGTGTCAATAAATACTAATTTAATACATGGGGCACACTAAAAGTTTTGCACTTCTAGCTAATCGGAACTATTTTAATTTCGAATGTTCTCCCCAAAATCAAAGATTTGATGAGAGGTTTCACTTTTACCAACTCCGAAGATGCAGTGATAGCGTTCAATCAGCACGTAGAAAACATACCTTCAGATCTGTGGTCCTCCTGTTTTAAAAAATGGTTCGATGGCATGAAAAAATGTTTAAAAGGTAAAGGAGAGTATTTTGAAAAGCAATAAATATAATATTTTGGTTTTAACATGTTGTTTTTTTAAGTTACGCAAAGCTTATAGTGTGACCTACGTTTTATTGTGTAATAATCATATATAATAGATATTGTTGGACATTCTCACATAACGTCATCTAGCCCAAACTAAGCGATAAGCTTGTGCTATGGGATCTAGACAACTGATAAACATACTTATATATTTCTAAATACATAACATACATAGAAAACACCCAAACTTCGAAAAATCACACCAATATTAGATTCGACCCGGGCATCGAACCTGAGACTCCGGAGTCGAAAGCCGATGCACTACCGACCACGCCACCGAAGCAGTTCAGGAAAAATAAAAACTTGGGTATTTAGAGGTAACAATTAGAGGCTTTTTAAAGATTTGCGTTTGTTTGACGCTGGTTTGCGCTCGGGCTCTACCAACATCTTCCAAACTCAAGTCATTCTTAATAAGTACCGACAAATATGCCCAAAATACCTGAAATGGACCAAAGGCTAACATTCTATGACATGGGACTAACGATGTTACTCGTCTAAAATCCCATCTCTGTGTGTGTTAAAGATTATTAGAAAAGATTTATTTAGACCGTAAATTTCAGTAGAACGTTGACCTAAAACTACAAACTAAGTTATTAGGCTTCGTAATCCACTTTAAGTCGGTGACACTCGATCAATCTTCAATATTGAAATTATTACGATGATGAAGAGATTTTTTCTATACACCAATGATTTTAAATACAATGGATTTCGGATCATCGCTCAAAAGTGTCCGAACTAAAAGAGAAACAAAACGCTAAAAGAGAAACAATCGCGCGCCAGTCTTGATTTTGACAACTGAACGACAACACGTTGCACAATGCCGTACTGTATTGTAAAAACGTGTAAAAACTATGAAAAAAAAGCAAATTGAAGACGGTGTATCATATTTTCAGTAAATAAGCTTTTGTTTTATTATTTGCAATTTATTATTTCACTTAAAATACAGTATTTCGTCGATAATAAATTAAAAGACAAAAGTAAATATTGCAATCCAGTCCAATACCGAAGTACCTATCTGTCTCTTTCGAACTCATCCCAAGCTCAGTAAAAAGAAAGAGACCATTTCATTTTCACTGAATAATGTACTAACAAAATGACCATTCAGATTTATTCGGATTACCGATAGCGATAAAACTATTTGGAACAAAGATTATAGTGGAGACGCCTTGGCTCTTTATGATTTTTTTTTCGTTATATGAACCAACATCTATTTCAGTTTTCCTCGGGATCCAGTACACTGTGCACAATGGAAAAATATTATTGCCCTAGCACGACGAGAAGAATATTTTGATCCAAAAAATAACAATCTTGTTTGTTCGGCTCATTTTATGGACATAACAAAAAGAGGTCCGATCTTTATGAAACTTGTACAAGAATCCCTTGATTGAATGGAGGAGATAAGCCCAAAAATGTTTTTAATTTTCACAGGGTATCATTGTTTTGTCATAAATATAATTACACATGTCATTTTATTTCGTGTATGTACTGTTATTTTCTTTTTATTTGGATTCTCGGTAATGTATTCCCACGGGAATCGGGGCCGAGATAACTATATCTCGCGGGCGGAGTCACGGTGATCAGCTAGTAGCCAATAATTTCGTATCCCAAAAATTAACCATAAGATAAAAATAAATTAATGATGCGCAGTTTTAGCAACTAATTCAGTCACTTGAAACACGGCTATCTTGTAGTAGACGTAGCGACATAGCGTTATGAAAATAGTAATGAAAGCGGAAGAACTTTGACACCCGCAAGAAGTTTGGCATTTATAATATTATAATTAGTTAAATTCATTAATTCCCTTTTTGTTATTCATACACTACAGTTACTTATTATGAAACTGACTCGAAAAAAAAAATCTTTGTCAGTCGTTAATTAGTTTTTCAGCTTATTTCGTCTAACATAAACAAGTAATTACAATTTATAAGATTATGGAATTTATTGTAGTCTTACATTAATTATTACGCCTACGTAGGTACATATCATGGAATCCTTAAAAGACTTTAACAAAATAAACCTACTCCATTGTTTCTATGTTCACGTAGTTCAAGTATAAGCTGCATAAGGTGAATTCGTCAGGCGGACAGATAGAAGCTACGTAATGCGATAAATTAGTGCAAACAAAAGTGAACACTATTCCGTTGAATCAAGGTTTAAATTTTAATATGAAATTTGTTTATATCTATGTATGCCTATGTATAATGTATAGGTCGACTCGGGACATTATTTTCTTGCGATTTGTTCTAGATGCTATGTCCGTTGTATTATAAGGTCTTTGCTATACACCGTCAAAGTTCCACTGTTTACAAAAAAAAATATTTTGGACGCAGTTTTGATAACAGAACTGAGTGGAAGTATTATTTTGCAAAACAGTACCTACCTACCTACTAAGGTACTGTATCTATCTATTTACTAGTGGTCGACCTATGGTCGAACAGTACACCTCGCGAACATTAAAAAATATTTTTTTGGGATTTCCCCCCCTCTCCCCAATAAAAAAACTCAACAAAAAATATTGTTTGTAGTAAAGAAATACCTACTTGTGCCAAGTTTCGTAAAGATCGGATAATGAAGGGGGCTGCTAGCCCTGAAAAACATTAAAAGGTTATTTGACTATATTGGTGGGTGCAAAGGGGCTCTACCAACATCTTTAGGGCCCCAGCGACCTCACCTGCTAGTGGCGCACCTGCTGATAAACGGACGAGGCTCGTTAATTTACGGTACCTATGGAGTGGCTTCGGCCCCTACGTGGGTACCAGGTGGTACAACAGTGTTGGTCCGGGGGGGTACCACCGTGCAGCTGTGCTAAAGCCCCCCAAGTAACCCAGCCCAGGCTGGGTTGCGTTAGGGGTTCAGCAGCTGCACCGCCGGGCCCGGGGCGATGTATGGTGCAGCAGGCATGGGACCAGTAGGGGCGAAACGGAGTCTAGTGTGGGTGGTGTGGGTCGATTCGCCGGCCAGGGAGACCCTTAGCAACGGCGTTGCCGCGGCCGCCCGCAACACAGTCATGGGGCCCGCCTGGGGCCAACCACCCCAGGAGGCTGCCCCACATGTTGCGCATAATCCTGATGTGGGATCGCCGCTCCGGGTGGTAACCGGTGTGGGGTAGCGGCGGCCTTGCATCAGGGGGGTTTGGGAGCCCTTCCGTCCGGCGAGTCGATTCCGACCTAACCACACGGTTCTAGACAAAGCTAGCCCCTGCGCTTTGTCACTTACTGCTGCACCAAATGTCGCCCTGTCTTCACGCTTCTTCTTCAAAATCTACAATGGCAGTGCAACAAAAAAGAAATAAACGTTACACAGCGGACCTAGGAAACCCCACAACTTCACATTTCGAGGTGGAGTTCACTAACGTCCGTGGACTCCATGCGAACCTCGATACCGTCCACCACCACCTTGAGACGGCACGGCCCGCTGTGATGTTCCTCACGGAGACACAAATACGCCGCCCTGACGACACGTCTTACCTGTGTTACCCCGGCTATGTCATCGAGGAATAATTTCGAGACAAAGCCGGGGTGTGCGTGTTCGTTAGGGCGGATGTTTGCTGCCGCCGGTTGCGCTGCCTAGAGAACCCCTCCAATTCCGTCCTTTGGCTGCACGTAGACCGTGGCTCTATGAGCCAGATCTACGTGTGCGTCTACCGATCCCACACAGGGGATTCTGAGACAGCAAAGCTCTTCCAGTACCTCAGCGAGACGGCTGATGAAGCGCAGGTGCGGTTCCCGAACGCTGTCCTAGTATTTCTGGGGGACTTCAATGGCCATCACATTGAATGGCTGGGGTCCCTCAAGACTGATCATGCGGGTAGAGCCGCCCATGCGTTCGCTCTCTCCCACGGTCTGACCCAGATGGTATGCGGGATCACCCGGATACCAGACAGGTCAGATCACGCGCCCGCTCTGCTGGATCTACTGCTGACGAGTCGCCCAGCCCAGTACAGTGTTTCGGTAGGAGCCCCACTGGGTAGTTCCGACCACTGTGTTGTTCACGCTGTCATGAAGGTGTCACCTCCTGCACGTCCTGTACAAACGTCACGACGACTATGGCACTACTCGTCAGCGGATTGGGACGGTCTACGCGATTATTATGCGTCCGTCCCCTGGAGCCAGCGCTGCTTTGTAGGAAAGGCTCCTTCGGATAGTGCTTCTGCTATTGCTGGCGAGATCAGTTTAGGGATGGATTATTACATCCCTTTCACTGATGTCGCCAGTATCCGCAGAGCCCGTCCCTGGTTCGGGCGAGATTGTGCCAAAGCTGTTCGACAAAAACAGTCGGCATATCGCGCCTGGATCAGGGCCCGGGCTGTGCGCGACCCAAACGTGGGCCACCTCAAAGCAGCGTACAACCGGGCCACAAAGTCGAGTAAGAGGGCCTTTAAGAGAGCGGATGCCCAGCGCGTCGCGCGGCTTGGTCAGGAGCTCAATTCCCATCCCACGGGCAGCCGTGGATTCTGGCAACTGGCCAAAGCCGTGCAATCTAACTTTTGTCAGCCCTCGCTGCCACCGCTGCGTTACCCACTACACTACACTACACTGGCTCACAAAGCCCAAGAGAAAGCGGATATGCTCGCAGACCTCTTTGCGGCTAATTCCCGGGTCGACGACCGTGGCCTGCAGATGGCGGGGCCATCGCCAACTGTGGCCACACAATGCCTGATATTGTTACCAGGCAATGTGATGTACGGGCAGTGCTGCGGTCACTCGACACGCGGAAAGCCAGTGGCCCTGACGGCATTCCGGCGGTGGTGCTACGAAAATGTGCAGCTGAGTTGTCTCCAGTATTAACGCGTCTGTACCGCCTGTCATACTCTTCAGGGCTCGTGCCGGAGGTCTGGAAGGAGGCGAACGTACAACCGATCCCCAAGAAAGGGGATCGGTCCGATCCAGGCAACTATCGACCCATAGCTGTCACCTCAGTCATTTGCAAGGTGCTTGAGCTCCTTATAAATAAGCAGCTCATGCAATTCCTAGAGGATCACTCGCTAATCAATGATCGACAATACGGCTTCAGGCCAAAGCGATCAACGGGTGATCTTCTGGCATTCGTAACGCATGTCTGGGGTGGGGCTATGGAAAGGCACGGCGAGTCCTTGGCTATTAGCCTGGACATCGCCAAAGCCTTCGATAGGGTCTGGCATGCTTCGCTCCTTTCCAAGCTTCCGGCATATGGTCTACCTCCTCAACTGTGCAGCTGGATTGCCAGCTTTTTAAACGAGCGCCGAGTGCGGGTCCTCTGCGATGGCCAGGCTTCTCGCTTCTTGCAAGTGAATGCCGGGGTACCGCAGGGGTCCGTACTATCACCAACTCTCTTTCTTCTGCATATCAATGATATGCTATCCCTCGGGAACATTCATTGCTATGCAGATGACAGCACACTGCACGGGAGTTACTCGGTTCGTCCGACGGCGGGGCGATCTGAGATTGAGGAGGAGAGACGACGACTCGTGGCTGATCTCGACCGTAACCTCGACAGTATCTCTCAATGGGGTACCGAGAACCTGGTCGAGTTCAATGCCCGCAAAACACAGGCGTGTGCATTTACTGCGAAGAAATCCCCTTTCCTTCCCCTACCCTCTCTTCAGAATGCATTATTACCAATGAAGGACAACCTTGATATCCTTGGCATAGACGTTCGTCGAGAGCTCAATAATAAAAACTACATCGAAAGATGTATAGGGCTAGCTTCGCGGAAACTAGGAATACTGAATAAGGTAAAGAGATTCTTTACACCGGACCAGAGGTGCCTGCTGTACAAGACGCAGATTAGACCCTGCGTCGAATACTGCTCTCACCTCTGGGACGGCTCCGCGAAGTATCTGCTGGACGCTCTCGACGCTATGCAGCGACGGGCTATCCGTATTATAGATTGTCCGGAGGTAACGGGAAGCCTTGAGCCGCTAGTTCAGCGCCGAACAATAGCTTCCTTGGCCGCATTCTACCGTAGTTACAACGGCGAGTGTTCTGAAGAGCTCTTCAATCTGATCCCACCCACTTCCTTCCGATCTCGAACGACTCGTGCCGGGCAGAGATGCCACCCCCACACAGTGGATAGCATGTTCGCGAGAACCGAACGTTTTAAACTTTCGTTTCTCTGCCGAACGATAGTGGCCTGGAACGCCCTGCCTGTGCACGTGTTTCCTCCCACATATAATCCTGGGTTCTTTAAGCGGAGCGTGAAGAGGCACATCAGTAGGTCGTCAAGTTGAGGGCCACTCTCAATAGTAATGTGTGCTGTGAGAGTGGCCCACAATCGCTAGACGTCGTCATGACTTACCACCAGGCGGGCGGCGTCAATTTGCCGAACCAAATATAAAAAAAAAAAAAAAAAAAAAAAAATTTTGCCCATTTTCCCCTCAATCAAATAAAGGTCACATCAAATTTTTTTTTATTAAATCAATGAACATTTGTGCTAAGTTTCGTGAAGATCGCATATAAACTGTAGCTGCTAGCCCGGAACACACATACAGCCAGACAGACGGACGAAAGTAAAATTGTCCAATCTCGAAATACAGACGCTTCGCTCGCTCGGTCAATAAATTCTTACTTTACTCCCTGTTTTGTGTTAATCCCAGTTTTAACAAGCGTCTGAAAGCCGACTCAATAGGTTTTATCCCCTGCTGTGTTCTAAATATATCTTTTAGCTGGGAGTATGTGTATAACTTGTTCTATTATACTTGGGTCCTTATGGCTAATTTACATTGAGTCGTTGCTCCGCATGCGTGCGATTCCCCGCATACGGGGTTATAACGATATAGACACTGGAGATATTGATAATATTAATAATAAATATTTTGGACATTCTCACACAACGTCATCTAGCCCAAACTAAGCTATAAGCTTCTGCTATGGGATCTAGATTAGACAACTGATAAACATACTTATATATTTCTAAATACACACATAATATACATAGCAAACACCCAAACTCCGAAACAAACATTTGTGGATCACATAAATATTTATAAAGTTAATACTATCAGGCGTTACTTTTCGGAAGTCCACAGTTAAATAAAATAAATCTAACTACTTTGCAATATTCCACCACATGCAAATTACCCAACTCTCGTACATTCACATTCGGTCACCGTGCGCCGAGCCATCGACATCTCCTGATGATGCCCCTGGTTGGGGGCGAAACACGTGTCGAGGTTTTTATTATTTTTTGCACGATAACACAACTCTCATATTTTTTCTATTTTCAAAATTATTTCTCTATTCTTTCGGCCTAAGTGGGTTTGGAGGGCGGATTTGTGCATGAATAAATACGAGAGTTGGGTAATTTGCATGTTGCGGAATATTGCAAAGTAGTTAGATTTATTTAATTTAACATAAATATTTCTTTCGACCCGGGAATCGAACTCGAGACTCCAGAGTCGAAAACCGATGCACTAACCGACCACGCCACCGAAGCAGCAGATTTGACAAGGTATCAATAACAAAATACTGTATATCTTTTGATATTAGGTACCTACTAACTATGCTTAGTTTGATACTAAATAGTTTGTGTACAATATTTACCTAACCAAGCAGGTAAGATAAGAGGTAAGAACCGCGTAAGATGGTGACAATCTTAAGACATTTTGAGATCCCTCCGTGGCTCGGACAGCACTTTAAGCCGTCAGTCCCGGTTGTAATTCGAACATCCATGCAGTCGTTACGAGTATTTGGAGCCATAAATCAAAATCCGACTGGCGTGATGGCGTGGAGGTCAGTCGCTTCACGGAAAATATCGTAGTTCAGCCGCATCGCAGTTAGACTGGAAAGCCGACCCTAACTGGAAAAAGGCTCAGTGGATGATGATGAGTAGGTATTTGAAGTGATAAGTATTTAAGGTTGGAAAATTACAACTGTACGACAAGCCAATCCTCTGCCATTAAAAAGTAATAAACACGACTTAGATTTTTGTCTAGCAGTCGGTAGTCACTAGCTAAAAAGTTTCCTGTGAAGAAAAGTGCAATATCCGGTGGCCTCGCTTAGACTAGAACTGTTACGCTTGAATGGAACTCGCTTTGCTGCTAAAAAGCTACTATTTAATTTACTTCCTTTTACTACAGTTAGTAAAGTTAAGTAAAAAAAACTGATAGGTTATTTTTTTTTATTCCGCCCTATATCGCGCATCTACTCGCGCACAGTAGGGTCCATTACAAAACAACAACAAAATCACGTTTGTGGTATGGGAGCCCTCTTAAATATTTACCTATTATATTCTGTTTTTTAGTATTTGTCTTTATAGTGACTGCCTCGGTGACGCAGTGGTATGAGTATGCGACTGTCGTCCCTGAGGTCCCAGGTTCGATTCCGGGTCGAATCAAATTATTTGTGCGATCCACAAATGTTTGTTTCGGAGTTTGGGTATTTTCTATGTATAATATGTATGTATTTAGAAATATATAAGTATGTTTATCAGTCGTCTAGATCCCATAGCACAAGCTTATATTAGCTTAATTTGGGCTGGGGCGGGGCCCCAAGTGATTAAATACTACGTCCTCGCCGTCCGCCCTGGACCCCAACTTGACCACGGTAACGCAGTGGCAAGTTGGGTGACCGAACGTATTTAGTCTGAACTTGCGATTGGCCAATTTTTGCGATTATGAATAACCTCGAAGAGACCTCCGATCCCGACACTGCCCTTTCCCGGGCAGTGTCAACCGACGAAACTATGCATGAAATACTGATTCCGATGCCTATCGATTTGGGGGCTCGCGCCGCGCTGCCTAGTCGCAGCGCGATGTCGACGCCCCAAGGAACTGATGCTGCTGGGACTGACGATGGGTCAGCTCCCAGCAGTGTGAAGAAGAAGGGCCGCTCTTCTGCGACAAAGAAGAGGACCCTCGAGGAGAAGGGGGGACCGCCGCGCGACCGTAGCACTAGCTGCTCCGGGTGGGGGTCCCTCCTCTCCACCGATTCGGAGGAGGAGGTGCCGGTCAAGACGGTGCGTACGCGTCTCGACGCGTACAGAAGGCGGCCGCCAACTCCTCCTCCGTCCTCGGTCCAACTGTCCCAGCGAAGTCGACGGGAAATCGGTGGGCCGCCCGCGCGTGAGCTGATGAGCGTTTTTGCCCGCATGAACGCGGCCATGCGGGGCAACAGAAACGTGGCGGGGAGGAAGAAGATTGTGGCTTCATTGGTGGATGAAGCCCAATCTTCCCTCAACAAGCTCCTCGCGCGGAGCGTCACTAAGGAGGAGGCGAGGCTCCGGAAGCAGGTGACGAGCCTGGAGGCGGAGCTCGCTGCTTCCAGGAAGCAGATGGATGACCTGTGGCGGGAGGTCGCTGACTTGACCAAGGTGGTCAAGGCGCCTCCCGGTCCCATGCTGCCGCCTCCTCCTCCGACGGCTGGACCAGCGCCGAAGACGGCGCCACCTACGGCGCCCACCACGGTGCCCACCAAGGCGCCCACGACGGCGCCAACCACGGCGTCCAAAAAGGCGCCCACCACGGCGCCCACCATGGCGCCCACCACGGTGCCCAACACCGCGCCCGGATCGCCGCCACAGCCTGTGCCGACTATGGTACAGGTCCTGACGGCGATCGAGAGGCGCCTCGCGGTCCTGGAGGACCGGGCGTACCGCCCTCCGCTAGCACGTCCCGCGTTCTCATACGCGGCGGCTGTTAGCGGTTCTCCCGCTCCAGGACCAAGCGGCACACCCGCTGTCCGCCACCCCGCTCCGCCCCAGTCCGCTCCAGCGTACCGGTTGCCGGCCGAGACCGCGGCCCAGGCGCGGAAGGCAAAGGGGCGCGGCAAGAAGAGCGGCACCCCTGCCGCCTCCTCTTCCTCTAACGCTCCCGCTGCTCCTTTACATCCCTCCGGACGGGAGGGATGGGAGGTAGTGGGGGCCAAGAAGAGGAAGACGAAGGCCGCCAGGAAAGCGGCCAAGAAAGTGGCCAAAGCCGCCGCGGCGAAGGCGCCGAAGAGGCCCCGCGCTCCTCGCTCCACAGCCGTCGTCCTTACGGTGACGACGGAGGGTGTGGAGAGGGGTGTGGGGTACGTTGATGTCCTGAGGACCGTGAAGTCCTCAGTCAACCTCTCAGCCCTCGATATCCAGGGGGGTCTCCGGTGCAAGACGACACGCACCGGGGCTCGCCTCCTCGAGGTCTCCGGCGCCTCCAGCGGCCCGAAAGCTGACGCCCTAGCAGCGCAGCTTAGGGACGCGCTGGACGCAGAAGCCGTCCGCGTCACCAGGCCCACCAAATGCGCTGCATTGCGCATCACGGGTCTGGATGACGCGGCCACGACGGAGGAAGTAATCTCCGCCGTCGTGGAGGCGGGCGGCTGCCCCCGTGACCAGGTGAAGGCTGGAGACATCTCCTTCGGCTCCACTGGTCATGGGATGACAGTCGTCCAGTGCCCCGTCGCGGCGGCACTGAAAGTGACGGACGGACGAAGCCTCCTCGTAGGGGGCTTCCTAAAGGCGCAGGTGCACCTCCTTCGTGCCCGGGAAACCAGATGTTTCCGGTGCATGGTGGTGGGGCACGTCGGAGTGCAGTGCACAGCGGAAGTCACCGTGGGCGATCGGTGCTTCCGCTGCAGCCGGCCCGGTCACAAGGCAAGTGCCTGTGATGCCCCGCCTCGCTGCTTTAGATGCGAGGCGGAGGGCAAAACTGCGGACCACCGGGTCGGCAGCGCAACCTGCGCCGCCTCGAGGCCAAAGCCTCGTCCGTCCGCTGAGAGCGGTGGGGGTGCCGCTACTGCACGGCCAGATGTTTCTCGGCGGGATGCTGATATGGACGTCCATTAATGTCTGACGCCCATATCCGCATCCTGCAAGTGAATTTGAACCGCTGCCGCGCTGCTCAGGATCTTCTGTACCAGAGCATCCGGCAGTGGTCCATAAACTTGGCCGTGGTCGCCGAGCCGTACTACGTCCACCCGGGAAGCCCGGTGGACGAGGACGGCTCGGCCTGTTTTATCTTCGGGGGGTCCGCCGCAGACAACTCGCGCCTTGCTATCATTGCAAGGGGCCGCGGGTGTGTTGCGGCGGAATATGATGGGTTGGCAGTCGTGGCCACCTACATCTCGCCGACACTGGACGAGACTCAGTTTGAGCTATGGCTCACTGAGCTCGACGTCGTCTTCGCTGCGTGCCGTCCTCGCCCTGTCCTGCTCCTGGGAGACTTCAACGCCTGGAGTGAGGCGTGGGGCTCCCGGGAAACCAGGGACAAGGGGAGGCTTCTTGAGGACTGGACCAGAACACGTGGTCTGGAGGTCCTCAACCGGGGGAATGTCGCCACCTTCTGGCGGCGGGGGACCAGCTCGGTCGTGGACGTATCGTTCGCGACCTCTGCCCTCGCCGCCCGTATTACTGGCTGGCACGTGGAGGAGGGTGAGGAGACGCACTCGGACCATCGGTACATCCGATTCGATGTCGTCCCCCCACCTGACCTCCCACAGCCGGTAGAAAACCCCCCGGATCCGCGTTGGGCACTTCACCATCTGGATCGGGAGGCTCTCCTGGAGGCTTCCATCGTGCAGGCCTGGATTCCGGCACCGGACCGGCCTGCTGATGTGGATGCCGAGGCGGAGTGGTTCAGGAGAGCCATGTCGCAAATCTGTGATGCGGCGATGCCTAGGGTTACACCCAGACCGGCAAGGAAGCAGGTGTACTGGTGGTCGCCGGAGATTGCACAGCTGCGCGCAGCATGCATCTCCGCCCGCCGCCAGTACACCAGGTTTCGCCGGAGGCATCGCCGCCCAGACGACGCGGCAACCCGAGAGGCGGAGCTTTATCAGGCTTACAGGGAGGCTAAAGGTAATCTCCAGGAGACAATAAAGCGGGCCAAGACGGCGGCCCGCGAGGAGCTCCTGGAGACCCTGCAGCAGAACCCATGGGGGCGCCCGTACCTACAGGTCAGGGAGAAACTCCGACCTAGGGCGCCCCCACTGACCCAGAGTCTCCAGCCGCAGCAGCTGGAGCGGGTCATGGGCTCCCTGTTTCCGACGAGCGCGGAGGAGCACGTCCCTCCGCGCATGGCTCCGTCTCTGCCCGACACGGATAGCACCGGCGAAGACGACGTACCCGAAGTCAGGGTGGGGGAGCTAGGGGCGGCAGTACTCCGGCTTAAACGCCGGAAAATCACTGCCCCCGGACCCGACGGCATTCCTGGCCGTGCATGGGTCCTGGCCCTCGAAGAACTCGGGCCTCGACTGATGGGGCTCTTTAGCGCATGCCTCGAAAGGGGCCAGTTTCCCAAGGTGTGGAGGACGGGGAAGCTGGTCCTGATCCGTAAGGCGGGGCGGCCGGTGGACTCACCGTCCGGATACCGGCCGATCGTGTTGCTCGACGAGGTATGTAAGCTCTTTGAGCGAATTATCGCGGAACGCCTCGTCGAGCATCTCTCGACGGTGGGGCCAGACCTGGCGGACAACCAGTACGGTTTCCGTCGGGGACGCTCCACCGTGAGCGCGATCATGCGCGTCAAGAGCCTGACGGAGGAAGCAGTCTCGCAGGGCAAGGTGGTGGTGGCGGTGTCTCTTGACATCGCCAACGCGTTCAACACCTTGCCATGGAGCTGCGTTAGGGAGGCGCTCGTGTATCACGAAACGCCTCTCTACCTCCGTCGTATTGTCGGGGCCTATCTCTCGGAGCGGGCCATAGCCTTCCCCAGCTGGCTCGGGCCAGCTCGGCGGGATGTGTCGTGCGGTGTTCCACAGGGGTCGGTCCTGGGGCCGCTTCTGTGGAACATCGGCTACGACTGGGTGCTGCGGGGTGCGTTGCCTGAGGGCGTCGGCGTAACGTGCTACGCCGACGATACCCTCGTCACGGCGCGGGGTGCAACGTACCAGGAGGCAGCACTCAAGGTCACGACGGGTGTTGCTCAAGTCGTGGGTCGGATACGGCGGCTGGGACTGGAGGTGGCCTTGCACAAGTCCGAGGTTCTGTGTTTTCACAGACCTCGGAACGGTCCACCTGAAGGTTCCAGCATAAATGTGGGAGGCGTTAGCATCGGCATCAAGCCCTCGATGAAGTATCTAGGGATCGTACTTGATAGCCGATGGAACTTCGGACCACATTTCCGAAGTTTGGTCCCCAAGGTGACACAGGCATCGGTCGCGCTTTCGCGACTGATGCCCAACCTAAAGGGACCCAACGCTTCCTGCAGGAGACTGTACCTGGGGATCGTGCGGAGTATGGCCCTATACGGGGCTCCCGTATGGGCGGCGCGGTTGACGGCCAACAACTCAACGCTCCTTAACAGACCGTTGAGGACCTTGGCCGTCAAAACAATAAGGGGCTACCGCACGATCTCCGGAGAGGCTGCATGTCTCCTAGCCGGGACCCCTCCATGGGACCTGGAAGCGAGAGCCCTTGCGTCATTGTTCCAATGGCGCAAGGAGGCGCTGGAGCGGGACCACAGGCCTGCGTCTCGAGAAATCGATGACCGGCGGTCCCAACTCCGACAGGATCTCATGGAGTCATGGAGGGTGCGACTTGACCAACCCAAGTGGGGTGCCACCATCATCGCGGCGGTGAGACCGATCATGGACGATTGGCTGCAGAGGCAGCATGGTGACCTCACGTATCGTGCGACGCAGATCGTTACCGGGCATGGATGCTTCGGTAGCTATCTGTTTCGCATCCATCGTGAGGTCACACCCCGGTGTCAACACTGCGAGGTTTCCGACGACGACACCGCACTCCACACGTTGGTGGAGTGCTCAGCGTGGGCGAGTCAGCGCCGGGACCTCGTAGTGGGTCTGGGCGTGGATACCCTCTCGCTGGAGACCATGCTTCAAGCCATGGTCTCCAGCGGGAGTAGGTGGAACGCGGCCGTGTCCTTCTGCGAGCAAGTCGTGCTCGCGAAGGAGGCGGCCGAGAGGGAGAGGGAGCGTGCCCTCCCCGCCGAGTTCCGTAGTCAGCGGCGAGGCCGCCGCAGACTCATCTACGCCCAAGACCATCGACCTCCATGATCGGGGCCTGAGGACGGCGGGATCGCCACCCGTCGTCCTTACAGAAGCAGGCTAGAAGGGTTGCGTGCTGCGGGGCCTTTGCCCCATAGCACGCAACCAGATTCACTCACTGACGCGGGATAAAACCCTACCTCCAACGACGCGGGATTCTCATCCCGACCCAACCCCCGCAGAGACCACAGAGGTGGTCAAAGTCCGCCGGGCGCCACTGGAAATACGTTCTGCTTGTAACCAGAGACGCCCGGCAACGGACGTTAGAGCGGCCGCGGCCTTGGTCGCGGAACTAAAAAAAAAAAAAAAAAAAAAAAAAAAGCTTAATTTGGGCTAGATGATATCGTGTGAGAATGTCCAAAAATATTTATTTATTTATAGTGGCACCAGAAATAAATCGTCTGTGAAAATTTCAACTTTCTAACTTGGTTGGTTCATGAGCTACAACTTGGCGACAGACAGACGGACGAACGGACAGCGGAGTCTTAGTATTAGGGTTCCCGTTTAACACTTTGGGTACGGAACCCTAAAAACGATTCAAAGTATAAGAAACTCTTTACGATATTGTAATGCAAATGTACAAATAGCGAGACATACATAGGAAACGAAATTTAAAAAAAAACGATTTTTGTGACCACAAATTTTAATAGACACGAATAATAATAGAGATTCATAAGTATGGTTTGACAAAATTTTTAGGGTTTTCAAAATATTCATAAGGTTATACAAGTTAATAGTCAGGTTAAAAAAACTGAGATTTTTGATAATAACCACCCCCTTATTCATATTGAAACGCTCTTACTAAAAATTACTAGTTAAAAACCTAATTAGTTAAAAATTCTATGTTTAGATCCAGAAGAGCTCAAGAGAATCTTCTGTACATATTGCACAAAACACATAATTATACTTTTCTACTGTTTATTTTTACTGACCGGTTTCACCTCGCCGCATCATCAAAAATGTCGTACCTAGTGTATGATGTAGTAATGAATATGTAGTACGATATTTTTATTTGAATTAAAACTATATTATTTTGTATAAATCTCTGATGATGCCGTGAGGTGAAACTGGTCAGTGAAAATAAAATTATAACAGTGGAAAAGTATATGTGTTTTGTACAATATGTGTAGCAGATTCAACCAAGTGCTGTCAATCGACTGTATTAATAGAATCTTCTATCTCGGTCAGGATGTGTCCCTTTCTTTTATGACAATCAGTACCTATTTTAAACCTCTGATAACTCATTGTCATTATGCATTTTAACGGTATTTTGAACCTCTGAAAACTCATTATGAATAAGGGACTTATCTGTAAAAATAAAACAGTATCGGTAGTTGAACTTTTTATTCTAAAGTTGACCTAAGACAAGCAAGAGCGTCTGGTTAACCCAAATTAAAGATCCCAAAGCGTCCACCAATCTTTGCGAATAGGTTCAAAACTCTGCAATGTGAGTTTTCCCGGAGTTGGCCACCAGCTCGTTGTCCACTGAGATTTCCGCCAGGGCTTGTAAAACCCTGGAGTGTCCAGTTTTCCATACATGACTATCGTAAATTCAGCTCTGAATGAAAACGTAAACTTGAACTCGATGAATGCAGTTGACTTGAAATATTGGAAACACTCCAATCTGTGTGAATAAACAAGTTAAAATTACAATACATATACTCGTACATTTAAACAACGTACCTATATCTGAACGTACATTTTCCAGTTTCCAACCAACTCTGACCGACTGTTAAGAATTAGTGGTAATTGTTATTAGGGTGAGCCTTTTGCCGCTAACGAGGACGATTAACTATCGCCTTTGCCTCGTCCGTTGATTCACATCTGTACCACTGGCATGTGACTTCAGCTTCTAGGTCTTAACGGCCCATAATCATCATCTCAGTCCATTTGACGCCCACTGCTGGGCATAGGTCTACCCCGAAGTGGGGGAAACCGCCTACATATACCACGATGCCAGATGACATATGCCAGATGGGTTGGTATAGGGTTATGTCTTGAGTTTTCCTCCTCTATGCGGCCCATAGGCTGTATGTTTGCTGACTACAGGACAATTCGAGGATCGATTTAAGATAATACTGGTAACATTTATTTGAGGTAATAGAACTATTGAATTGCCGCCGGGGACAAATGGGAATAGTTATTTTTTTTCCATTCCATTTGTCCCCACTTTTGCTTGGTTGCTTAGGAAATATATTGTATTTTTATAAATCGTATTATATTTATCTATCTAAACTGTGAACTGACTCGAATAGGTTCCGTAACTTCACTAATATATTAAATGTGAGGTTATGGTTCATTTTATTTCTATGATGATCAATTAACATAATATTACAAAAAAAATAAAAAAAAATATTTTACCACGAATTTCGGGACTTGTTAATAATGACAAGTAATTATCAATAATTTTCGATTAACCATATTTACCTTGGTGTACCTGTTGACATGTACATGTACCATGTACTGATGTGGCACATGTACTTGTGACACATTAGTGCAACTGCAAAGTAAATGCGTATTCATACTGGAGTAAGGTGAAGCATTTATTTGTAAGTTTTGTAAGAGATGCGTTCATGCTGTCTGAAGTGAATGCGCCTACGATCGAGTTACTTGGTAAAGGGGCGTGGTTAACTCAACGATAAGGATGAGTCGTAATTGGCACCGCTTTCTTCGCTCACCTATATGCTGTGTTAGCAGTCTTAACAATGTCAGGGTCAAGTGCGTCGTGTAGTTCTGGTGCAGTGTCGTTAATTTATATAAATATTTGTAATGGAATTATTTTCCTTCGCGGAGGATATCAATTTCACAAAAAAAAGGACTTATAAAAGTGGGTTAACTACATGGGAATGCATCAAACGAAGAAACAAGTGCAAAGGAGTTTTAAAGACAGAGGGAAGTTTATGTTTATGAAGAGTATATTTGTGTTATTTAATTCTATTTGTAATGATTCAAATCAATCAAATTATGAATTATATATATTTGGCACTGTAGGTAAATTTAAATATGATAATAAAAAAATTATTGGTAATTGCTTACCTCTAGAATCCTATGCTTAAATTCTAGTCACCTTAAAGCCAGTCGTCTAGACTGGTATCTATTATTCAACACTATACATAAAAATCTTAATCGGTGCTCCGTTAACTAAGAGCTTTTGAACATAGCGGTCACAATTGCCTAGCCGAAAGTATGAGAAAAATACACTTTAGTTTTACAAATTGTACTTGGGATAGTATATACCTACTTAAACTTATCAATATTCGTTTTACTTAGGGTCATTACTGTAGAAGTATGGAGCCTAAAGCTGAGGGATGGAGGGAAAACAGACCGCTCCACATACCAATATGTGGGCGGCGGCAAATTCTGTTCCCATGTCAGGAATAAAACAATCTTCTAGCTGGCATCAATCCAGCAAAGGGGCAGGACTCGGTCCTTACCAACGAGCTAGTTCTCTTCGAAAAGTTAGGGTCTTCCACGAATCTGACTCCCTAAGGAAGGACCTGCTGTGAAACAAATAAAAACAATAAAATCTTTGATCACGCCAATGATATTTTATGTAATGTAATTATAAAACCGTCATTGGATCACGCGGCTTGTAGAATTTCCAAAACAAAACAAATTTAATCGCACAAGAAACAATACCTTTCTTGTGCAGGTCCTTTTGAAAAGAAAATCCATCTACATAGTAAGATTGTTATAATTTTCTTGGATTGTACTTTCCTCTTAATTCTCAAGAGAAAACGATTCACACGCGATCACAACTAAAAAGAAAATGAATAGAGATGGAATCAGAGAACTCCACAAATGCTACGGTTCATTCGTTCATACCTCTTTCGACATGGCTAACATCTTTCACAAAAGACTATAGTTACTTATAAAATTTCTTACATTTAATCCTTACGTTCTATGCACCATATATCTATTACTAAGAATACTTATTTCGCGCCATGGTATCCATTATTCCTACATTATTGAATAACTAACCGATTTAGTAAATTCGACTATCCATAGACGAATGAATATCAATTACTGGTTCAAACGTCTTATTATCTGTCAGTGCAACACTGACAATGACACTTGACACTGACATCCAAATGATTGACGTTTTTGATAAATCAAAACAATACCTGAAAAACGCCTTCAACTCTGTAAACAGGGACACCTTGCTGACACAGGCCAAATTAGAAACCCCCAAAATATTTAATTTTCTTTGGCAATGCTATAGTCAGCCAACAAAATTAATTTACAAAGACCACCTTTTGAATTCAGCCGTTGGATGTCAGCAAGGTGATCCGTTGGGACCAGTCATCTTCAGTTTGGCCATTAACCCAATAATTCAAAAAATAAAATCCAAATTCAACATTTGGTACTTAGACGACGGGACTTTAGGGGGAAAAGTAGAGACAGTTTTACAAGATTTAGCCCTAATAAAGAACGAGTTTCAGTCAATTGGCTTAGAACTGAACCCGAATAAATGTGAGATTTTTATATCTGAAAACACAGATAAATTAACAACAATCTCCAAATTCAATTGTTTGGCCCCCAAAGATTTTAGAAGATGGCTTTTCCACTTTTATCGAGGAAAAAATTCAAAATTTTGATCAGGTTATTGATAGTGTATGTAATATCAGTATTCATTCAGCTTTCACTATTCTTCGTTTTTGTCTTTTCGTACCCAAATTTACACATGCCCTCCGTTCAGGACAATTTTGGAAAAATTTAGAAATTTTGGGCAGACTACATAAACTTATATGTATACTACTAGACAAGGCGAGTAGTACTGCAATTTTGCGCACGACGTTGCGGTGCATGCACCGCAACGCATTCAGTCAACTGCGAGCAAGCGAGCAGAGTGGACTAATACTACGCAAAACCGCGGACTGTGTAGTAAACGTATTTTCATATAAACTCTTTAATATTTACCTAATACCTAATTGTTTACAGTGTTCTGATGTTTATTGTCGGTAAATAGTTTACATATTTCGTAATTATTCACAAACTAGCACATAATAGAAATAAATTCATCAACCGCCATTATGAATAATAAATTGTTATTCGATTCTCATCGACAGCCCGACCAAACAAAGTATGCACCTCGCTGGAATGCGGCGCTATCGACGCGAAGTGCCAACTTAGCTTGGTCGGGTTGTCGATGCGTACGAGACCTAAGAAAGACATAGATTATGCACACAGACACGACGAAGTGGAAATAGGTTTTCAATTGTGTTTACTTTGTTTTAGATATTATCTTCTTACTGTTATTTTTCGAAAATGCCGAATTGTATTCTGCGATATTGCAAAAATTATTCTCGTAGAATTAAGAAGTCTACTGACGGCATTACTTTTCATAGATTTCATATAATAAACAACTGAACTTCAATTGTTTTTATTATTGTAATGCTTTCGTACCTATTCTTTTTACTGCCTCATAAGTCCAGTGACTCTAGAGATTGTACAATGCCACTACTGATCATGAGGTCGTAGTATCGACTACAGGAATTATATACTCTTCTGCTTTATAATATTAGTATAGATATATATTATAAGATATACTACTGCAAATAAAATAAAACACTTGATTTGCTGTAATATGTACTAATGATGGAAATAGAGGCATTAATATGTGTTAATGTCGCTTCTGCGTAAGCGTTGCATAATCACGGCGATAGGTTTCGCCGATGACGTCACCGGTCGTGTGTCGGGAAAACACTATTTTTATTCGCTTCAGCTTGTCTAGTAGTATACATATAAGTCAATGGCAGACTAGACAACTTAATACAAAATTCTTTGTGCAAAATTTTAAATGTAAATATTAATGATCGGGCCTGGGTCCAAGCGTCTCTTCCAGTTCGCTTGGGCGGGCTAGGTATTCGTAGAGTCACAGATGTCAGTCTGCCAGCATTTCTGTCGTCGGTCGATAGCACCGAAGAATTAGTCAGGAAAATTTTGTCAAATACACTGATTGATTCCGAGGTGCGATGCAAGACCGATGCCATAAATGCTTGGAGGATGTCTTGCCCCGACACTGACCTGCCCTCACGCCTAGGCTCACAGCGACTGTGGGATTCACCGCTCTGTAAATTGAGAAATAATACACTAATTGACACTTCTGTCAATATTTCAGAGCGTGCACGCCTACTAGCTGTTGGAGAATGGGAGTCAGGGTTATGGATCCAGGCGCTCCCATCGCCCAACATCGGTACAATGTTGGACGACACAACCTTCCGCATTGCCACTTGCCTTCGGCTGGGTACACCTTGTGTATCCCCGTATCATTACACCTGTGGAGTAGCCGTCGATAATCTGGGACACCATGGCCTTTCTTGTAGCAGAAGCGCAGGTCGTATACCTCGGCACGCTATTCTAAACGACATAATTCGTAGGGCTCTTTCCACCGCAGGTCTTCCGGCCGTACGTGAACCAAATGGTTTAGCACGAAGCGATGGAAAGAGACCGGACGGTATGTCGTTGCTACCGTGGAAGATGGGAAGGCCTTTGGTGTGGGACGCTATATGCGTTGACACCTTAGCACCTTCACACCTTCCAAGCACATCCGGATGTGCCGGCGCTGCTGCTGCATCGGCTGAAGGCCTTAAACGGCGTAAATATGCTAACCTAGCAGGTGATTACATATTTGAGCCGTTTGGGGTTGAGACACTGGGGTCATGGAGTCCGAGTGCTCGCCGCCTTTATAGAGACATTGCTAAACGCCTAATCGATGCTTTTCAGGACCAGAAGGCTGGCTATTTTCTGGCCCAAAGAATAAGAATCGCCATCCAACGTGGCAACACAGCCAGCATTCTGGGAACCTTCCCAGTCGGCAATGACGCGGAGGATTTTTTAAACGATACTTTGTAATGTAAATATTTTTAGTCTATAATTATGTTTATTTTGTATATTGTAATTCTTATTGTAAACAAATTATACTTATACATGAAAACAAATGGAAATGGTTGTGGAAATTTGAAACTAAAATGCAATGTACAAATGCGAATTGTTTACAGTGTATGTACAGTGTCTAGTGAGTGGTATATTAGTAGCTACGCTACAAACCATTTCGTTTAATTAATTTTTCAAGTTCGATTATAGTTTATTTTAATACACTTACAATAAATATGTACATTACATATTATAATCTAATATATTATTTACAAGGAACAGAAAAATAAAATTAAGAAAAACTTAATTTAATCTTTCAAGTTAGAACTTGTGTTCCAATCCGAAATGAAAACGAACTCGTCCTCTACATATAATGGACTCACCCAATAATGGTATCGTCCAATAATGGACTCGTACAGAATGGCGCGCGAGTCTCGAAATGTGAACGCTTAGCTTACTTCATCCGCTTGGCCAATTAGTTAGTATTAATACTAATATGGTTACAAAAATCCTTCAGCTCGTGTGCTAGTGCGAATTGAAAATGACCGGACATTTTGTACTGACTCTGTTTTGACTCTTTTTTATGTAGTTTTAATGATAATATGGTGATACATTTTTTTTTTATTTGTTTAAGATATTAAATATTAGTAGGAAGTGAACCTATACTGTAAATTCTTACCTTTGTTTTAGGATAATAATGTCATTCAAGAAACTGCACACTCTTGTAAAGTAGACCTCTTAAAAAATGATGTAGATGAGCGACTTTACGGATGCAAAGATCAATTACTAAAAGAAAATTATCCAGCCGTACCACAAACTTACAATAACATGGTCTCGACCTTTCATGATTCAGGAATGGACTTAATATGCAAAGTGTCGACTTTTAAGAGTGTAAAATCATCTTTATATAGATTCAGAAATGCAGCAGCTGGAGTACCACATTTAAACTCCCAACAAACAACCAATGTTTTAATCCCAAAAGAATTTAAGGATTTCATATTGGCTGATTATAGTGATGGTGACAACCGTATTATTGCTTTTTGCACAAAGAAGCAAAAAAGGCCATGGGAGAGGTTACTCATTTCTTTAGCGACGGAACGTTCAAAAGCTGCCCCCCGCCCTTTACTCAACTTTACAGTATTAATGGAGACTTGGGCAGCACTGAAAATAATACGAAGATAGTTCCAATTGTGTATGCAATAATGACCAATAGGAGTACGAAATCATATACAATTTTGTTTTCGATGATAAAGTCCCAAATACCTGTGTGGACGTCTTCTTGTATTTGGTCGCCGCCATGAGCCATGAGCGCTATAAAAACTGTTTTTCCCTCTGTTTTAGTATCAGGGTGTGTTACGATGTGGGATACATCGACATCAAAAATATTACGTGTGTTCACAACACTAAATGGGATCTACTAGAACATTAACGGACCGGTTCGAACAATGCAGAAATTCTTTCGCTCATCGTTCTGTGAATCGGTCGAGACCGTACCGATAAGGATTTAGCCGCCAGCCAATGGTGACGCGCGCGCGGATTTCGATGTGTAAATTGTCTCGTCACTAGACGGACGGGAAGGGATACGACATTACCGCGTTACCACACCAGAGGTAAGATAAACCCGTGCAGACAACGAGCAAAGACATTCGCATAATTGAAATTCTCGTCAAGGCATAGCTTACGTCATAATTGTCAACTTACCCAATAAGTCATTATAATTTATAAGTCATTATAATAATAAGTTAATTTAAAGAAAGCTGCCCTTGCCAGTAATTATTATCAATATCGGCAACAGTAGTGCCGATTAACATGTGATTGTGTTCCCGAAATCCGGGGTAAGTGCTGTGAACAGAATAGCTTCTATAATGCCAACCGCGCGATCTATAATTAGAATATTACCAAATAGCTATTTCATAGATTATTAGTAAGTTAAAGTAAACCTATAGTTGTTTAGACTCAAAGTTCGAGAAGTCAAAGTAATTAATATTTTATCGAAGTAAATATCAAAATCAGGTTGCTGAATTTCTTGCCACAAAATATACGAGAAAACAGTTAGGACGGTGAGGTTAAATAACTCCACCACTAAATGTTATAATTGTATATGTATTGCCTATCTATATAGATATTATATTATTATATTACATAGACAACATATATATGTTGTCTATGTAATTAAGGAGGGAATGCTAGGATCTAGTAACATTGCCCTATCGAATATAATGATACATTGTTAACAATATTTCTACTTAAAATTCTCTTAAGGGGCTAAATCACCTACGGCCTTAAGCAGTAAACCATAGTTTTATAATATTAAATTGTGAATATCAAGAAGGAGAATCCGGGTTAAGATAATTCATCGACCCGACATATTTTATTGTGAAGCCGTACCATTTGGGGCGCGGCCTTAAGCGGGAAACCGTTAATTTTCTAAATTTATATTGTGTTTAACGTAAATTCAAATAGCTAGCTCATATTCCACCTATCTGGAATATGCACTATTATTTAACATTTTATTATCTAGACTGCCATTTAGGGACCGTCATTTTAGGGTTCCCTAATTTAGTGAACCATTATAAAGATTTAAATGTTAGATGGGAAATACGCACAACGCAGACTCTTTAGGAACTTCGTCTCCGATACGTAGAAAAATAATCTTTTGAAATGTACCCACATTTATGTTGGGCCTATAGCTATATTTTATTATTTGATTATTGGTTAATTCTTTCTTTGCTATTTTCTGCCGCCGGTCGGAGACGGATATATAGGGATGAGCCAACTACCTGTCTGTGTTTTCCCTGTTCCCATGTTTGTATAATCCTGTGTTATGTGTAACCTTGCCGTGTACCCTCATGTAAATAATTGTGTAGCGCGTCCGACAACTAGGGAACCTGTACGGCGATTTACGTGTGGGGCCTACGGCAAGCGGTGCCGAGCCGGTATCTAATCCATTGCTTGTGTCAATTCCAGAACTACCTTGGGGCTGGATAAGCCATATTTGTGAAGAGTACGATTGCTGAGCAACCAGAAGCTGCGCCGTCGCTACTGTGGCCTTCGACCCGGAGCAACTCGTCAGCTGGAACAAAACTGATTGGAGGACACCAGCGGATCCTGCCGGCCGACCGCCCGTCGCATTGTGGACCCCCAGTTAAGTGCACTGGGCACTTCCGTAATCAGTATTGTGGTCCTATACTACCGACATACTCCTAGCTAATAGCATACCCTAGGTTCCTGCTATTAAAAGTACGTGAATTGTTTTACGTTGTTTGATGGAACTTCCTAGCAGGGGCCGTATCAGGTGTTATTTTCATTATAACAAGGCAATTTGGAACAAGTGTCGTAAACTCAGAATTACAAAATCGCATGATAAGAGTATGATAAGGGAAGTGGCATTAAGTGTAGTATTTCCATTATCGACACCAACTAAAATTATGAATAAAATAAATCACCGAAACACACAGAAATATATCACCCGTAAAAAGAAAAAACACGAAGAAAAAGTAAAATTTGGAAAATATATGGAAAAGCAGTGGTTAAAAGACGACTTTATAAAAGTGTGGTGCGTTTATGGGGAAAAGCATCGCACTACAATTTTTTTGGAGTCTTGGCATCACAAATTGAACCAAGCCATTGAAAAAAGAAACCTATAAATGAAGTAAGTTCTAGT
Organism: Nudaria mundana; assembly: GCA_963556515.1. NCBI lineage: Eukaryota > Metazoa > Arthropoda > Insecta > Lepidoptera > Erebidae > Nudaria > Nudaria mundana. The sequence goes on along the minus strand of OY748307.1, from coordinate 10,075,996 downwards.
TCATTTTTTTAGAATATTGCTAAAGGATGCGGCATATAACAAAGTATGTACTAATACCAATCAAATAAAAACCAGGCTTAAGAAATATTCTAAATGATAAGTTTATTCAAGCTACCCAAGTGGAGCTTTCTAATGGAACTATTACAGTAGGTAATTTTTTAGAAATTATACGGCGTTAGTAGACTACTAACGCCTTATAGTTTCTAAAAAAAAAATAATAAGAATGCATAAAAACAAATAAAAAAGCGTAGGTAGTAATTATTGTAAATGATAGACTGATTAATCTGTAATAGATATTTTTTTAAATGACTAAGTTTAGAATATTATAAAGCCTTAGAATATTATACAATAAGGAATTATTGTTTTATATAATAAGGAATTAAAACATAAATAAAAAAGTGTAGGTAGTAATTATTGTAAATAATATGTTGATCGGTACAAAATAAGAATTATTGTAAATATTAGACTAATAAATCTGTAATAGATATGTTTAAAAAATAAGGAATTATTATAAATAATAAACAACATTTATTTACAGTAAGAATTACAATAGAGGGTGTTAACGTAAGGGTTATATCAATCCGAAGACAGCCCCATCAGCTGGTCGACCAGAACCCGTTTCAATATGTGTCGATCGCCAAACAAGAAAAAAAAATCATCTAGAAAAAAAAACATTATTACCGAATAAAACACTCTTGTTTGAACAACACTAGATAAAATCAGCTGATTCGGTCATTGACATCAAATAAGTAGTACAAATAAAGCGCGCATGTGAAAAACCTACTCTCTCTCTCCTGGTTAGAACATTTTGTCTCTGTTTCGCAGCAAGGTCGCGCCGTTTGAAATTCAAATGTCAAAAGACACCGACTCCGTCGTGTTTGACGCCGCCTCCCGCCCCATTGGTGGGCCATTGTCTATTAGTAAGTACGTCAAGCACTAGTGTTGGGACACGTTTGTTTTAATTTGAAATAACGCATATAACTTTTTTATAATGAACTTTTTTTTTCTTGTTTCGCGGTCGAAACATATCAAAAGGCGTTCTGGGCGATCAGCTGATGGGGGTGTCTTCGGGTTGATATAACCCTTACGTAACACCCTGTATACATAATTATATACTAAAAATATTTACATCATTCTACTAATTATATACTAATAATAAACACTTTTATTAACATTAGGAATTACAATAAGAATTATAATAAAAAGATTAATCTGTGATAGCTATGTTTAGAAAGTAACTATATAAGTTACAGAGTACCTGTAAGATCAGAATAGTATAAAACCTCAATTATTATTAATATACTCATTTGTGTTGATTAATCTGTGATAGATATATGTGAAAAAAAACTATAATATAAAAATATAAGTGTCATAATTATTTTATTACCAGTAAGTTTAGAACATAGATATAGTATGTAGAAAGATACTCAATGACATTTCAGAGGCGATCCCAAAAACAAAATGCAAATGTGTGGGTGTATTAGTGTTGTGTACACCATGGAATAAGCAAAATATCGATAAAAATTGAGTGTTATTTCGAAGTAATACAATAGAATCTCACTAATCCGTTATACTTTTCGGTTACCTCACACTGGCATTAGTTAAAAAAAAACCGACTAAGTGCGTGGGTCACGCAAAGAATAGGGTTCCGTAGTCATGTTATTAGCCTATAACTCCTGAACTATTGTAGTTTTTCTTGAAAGTTTACATAATTACATAGCCAGCCGTTTAGCTTTTAGATTAAACTTTACTTAAGGAAGCTTTTTTTTAACAAAAACTATGGGCTTAAAAGTTGAATATCTCGAAAACCAAAAATTTGTCTTTGTAACTTCTAAATATTTTTAAAAGACTTATCTATTTATACACGATAGGGTTGACGGTAGAAAAAAAATAATTTTCACTTTGTGTAGGGGAGGCAACTCAAGAAAAAAAATTTCATCATTTTATTGTAGCCCTTGGACACCGATATTTATGAAATTTTATTGTATACCCACAAGAACAAAAGTAAATTTGTGAAAAATAGTGATAATCATAATCTAAACTTAAGAAATAAGGATAAACTGGCTGTTCCTAAATTTAGGCTTCATAAAGTGAGTAATTCTTTTGCGGGGAACTTTATTCGAATGTACAATACATTGCCAACCGAAATAGCAAATTTATCTGTCAATAAATTTAAAAAACTAATAAAAAGTAAATTGTGCCATAAAGCTTATTATAGTATTAATGATTTCTTAGATGACAAGGCGGCCTGGTTGTAACAACGTAACGAATTGCTCCTTTCTAAATAACTCTGTATTAGATTTAAGATGAAATATTTTGAAAAAAGCCGAGCTGAGTTTCTTGAGGGCTCTTCTCAGTCTCGTTGCATTTTGGAACCCTCGGTAGAGTCACACCAACTTCTGACGAATCCAAATAATTTTCTGAAAATTTCAAAGATAATAAACGTTATTTTATTTATTTTATTTTATTTATTCCGTCATAAATACACATATTTATGCAAAGTTATCGTTAGTTATCGTTTAGGAGGAAAGCCGAGAATGAAACAGACGGACGAACGGTCATGAATGTTTCTTTAAGTTAGTTCAGCATTTAGGATAATTATTATATAACATTCATAATCCACGGCACCTACCGTTTCTTCTTCCCAATTCCCACTGAAAGTGTTCCAGTTCCATTTTTGATTGACTCATGGACAATGTAGCTACACATTAGAGAAAGAATGACAACATGATTTAAAACATTAAGACTATTTTATTTAAAATAAAATAATATTATATTCTCTACATAATGCAACAGAAAAAAAGTATAACATTATACTTTATTTTACCATGGTTTATCGATACATCGATAATCGTGACGTCATCAGGTGGTCAAGCCCTATCGTAAAAAGACTTTCTTCTATTTTACGTTATTTAAGAATAATTATTCATTGTGAATAGGAAATATTACTGCACAATGCAAGGGTAGTCAGTGTACTATGAAAAGAACTTTTTACTTATTTCATACACAAATATCTGTTATTTAAGAATTGCTGGAAAATGTTGTATTTACCTGTAAAACGTGTAATTATTTGGATTGTCGGCTTTAGTCACATTACAATTACTTAAACAACATGACACAAGACACCATGGCTCTTAAATACAGTTTTATTGAAAACGACACAAGGATTCGCTTATATTTTATAAATCAAATTTTCGCCAGTTTACAAGATAGATGATCTTCTTGTTATTTTGAAAACTACGGAAAATTGTTGGCACTGACACTGAAACACATAGATAAAAGTACGTCATCGCCTATCTTTATTACTCATAGGCAATGTTCGAATGATGATAACTTCTCCGGACTTCTCTTTCCCACGCTTTGTTGATTTATTAAGGGAGCGAAGCGAGCGCCATCCCAAATCTCTGGTTCAGAATATCATAAAACGTCAATTATTGTGAATATACTCATTTGTGATACTAATATAAAAATTATTGTTAATTATATATTGTGTTCTTATTTTTTATTCTTATTCTTTTCTTTTCTTTATATTAGTGATAGATATATCAGAAAATAACTACATTATACATTATATAAGTATCTAATATATTAGCTATAAGGGTAGGACCAGAAAGTACATAGGTACTATTTTATATAATAATATTTAAAGGGTACATATAGAAGTTAGTTAATTATTTTAATTTTTACTCCAGTAAGAATACGCCCTTACTTGAAGTTGCACTAATGAAATATTTTTATTTTAGACTGTAGTGTATCTACTATAATATATGTCAGTAAAAGATATATAGGTATATAATACCTTCCGTACATCATGCAAAAGCTTTATGTTTGTCGAATATTTATCTTTTTTATTATAACGTCATTGAATTTCAATTTATTTAACAAAAAATTAATTCAAATCACTATTCAGTTTAGCTCTGCTACTGCCACCATCGCGGGCGTCTAAATATATTTTTTCGCAATAATCACCACTGGGGACAAATGGGAATTTTTCTTTTTTGGTCATTCCCATTTGTCACCCCTTTATCGCTAGTGGGGACAAATGGGAAAAAATCCTATTTGTCCCCGCCGGGGACAATCAAGGCGGGGACAAATGGGAATAACTCTTTGCAAATAATGTCGGTTCTTATAATCTTACTTTTCAAGATCACCAGTTCTATCTTGGCCCGCCGCCAGGCCTTCTGTGGCACGGTTGCACATATGCTCGACCCACATTACAGCATTTGTCCTTCGGGCTGTATGAAGGACAACATCACCGCAATGGAATGAAGCATGTTGAGTAACACTTACCTGGAAATAAACATAGATGCACTCCGAGGTTATTCGTAAATTTCCTACAGGAGGTCCCAATACCCAAAAAAAAAGAAAAAAAAATATTCCTACAGGATGTACCAACACCCAAAAACGAACATATCCCACGACATCGTCAAAAAGGTAGTCAATGACCGAATCATGAGGCACCCATGTACAAGTCAGTCGTACACCAAAGAAACATTATAAAAAAAATAAGACAATACTACATGGGGCAAACTAAAAGTTTTGCACTTCTAGCTAATCGGAACTATTTGAATTTCAAATGTTATATTTTGTTTAAACGTTGCAACCTTCTTAGAAAAAAAAAACAATTGGCGGGAAATCATTTGTCAATTATTTTTTATCACACATCAAAGTTCTACGTATGCAAGGAAAATGGAATTAAGTCGAAAAGATGATTGATGATGATGATTTTAAAAATTCTCTCTCTCCGTAAGACTGTGCCGTTCGTCTTCAAAATGCTTTTGGGAGAGAAGGACCTTGTTTGTGCACCGTGAGTCGATGGTTTGGTGAATTTGAATTTGAGAGAGGTTGAGTTTCTTTACATGACGAATTTCGTGAAGGGCGGCCTTCAACTGCCGTCAACGAAAATAATGTGGCTACTGTTAAGCGGTTAATTGAAGAAAACCCGCGGATTACCTATGAGACAATTCGAGGACTATTGGGGATTGGTATGAGTCAAATCCAGAAAATTTTACATGAAGAATTGAAAGTTCGGAAACTTTGTTGTCGGTGGATCCCTCATGAACTGACAGCGGAGCAGAAGCGGGCTCGCGTGGAATGGTGCTTACAGATGCTACTGTAGTACGACCACGGACATTCTGATGCTATTTATGACATTGTCACAGGAGACGAAACGTGGATTTATTGTTTTGAACCCGAAAAAAAACAGCAATCTTGTGAATGGTGTTTGAAAATGAGAACAAGCCAACAAAAGTGAGGCAGGCGAGAAACGTTGGTAAAAAAATGATCGCGTTTTTTTTCTTAGCTACGGGTCCCATCTGTACAATTCCACTTGAAGATCAAAAGAGTGTTAATGCCGAGTGGCATTCTACCATTAGTTTACCCAGGGTGTTAGAAAAAGTTCACGAAAGACGACCCAAAAGCCGTGTTCTCCTACATCATGACAACGCTTCTTCACACACGGCCAAAAAAACAAAGTTATTTTTAGCTTCCGTAAAAGTACAACTCGTCACCTATCCTGCGCATAGCCCCGACCTAGCACCCTGTGATTTCTGTATTATCCCCAAAATCAAAGATTTGATGAGAGGTTTCACTTTTACCAACTCCGAAGAGGCAGTGATAGCGTTCAATCAGCACGTAGAAAACATGCCTTAAGATCCGTGGTCTTCCTGTTTTATTAAATGGTTCGATAGCATGAAAAAATACTCTCCAGTCATCATCAGTATTTTGAAAAGCAATAAACATAGTATTATGGTTTTAACATGTTGTTTTTTTAAGTTACGCAAAACTTATAGTGTGACCTACGTATTCTTCTACTTTAATCAGTTACGCTGGTAAGGGTCGACCAAGGCGAACGGGTCAGGCCAAAATAATGTTATAAGAGAAAGAAAAAAATGTATCTTCTTATCTGACTAACGTGCATGAAAACACTAATGTGGAAGCGAAAGAAATATACCAAGATCGTAGCAAGCCCACATATGTGGTCTCTGGCTACCACAGTGGGATAACAGCGTTTTTATCATGTACCGATGTACGAAACCGATTAGATTGTGTAAAAAGTGAATAAGTTAATGAAATGACTAAGGACACGAGAGACAGGACTTCACCAAATGACCCCACGTGTGTTCAGTCTCTTGTGTCCAGCTAGTGACTAACGTAGTGAAATAGTATAAGTGACTTTCAACCTTCATTATTTGGATAAGTTCTACAGCGTGTAGTTTTAAATTTTTGTGTGTGTTAAATATAAAATAAGTAATGTATTACAAGATAATATCCTTGCATGTAGTCATTATTCCCTACAAATAGTGTAGAATCCCTGAATAAAACTTTTCCTCGTTGTCCCCTTTCACATTCTCCAATATACCTCGGTAAAGCGGCACTAGCTGAAAGAAGAAAACTAAGTAAGTATAAGTTTTTAGGATTTATCATTTAGAGTTTTCGGTATTTCAACAGAGTTGCAAGAAAAAAAAGTTTAATAGTAATGTGAATGACCATGATTGTTTAAATACCTAAATATAAAGAAACCTAAGATAGAATAGGAATTTAAAAGTTAATTTTCAGCATGCATGGAGTGCATCCCACGCAGATTTTAAAGCCACTCAAGAAGTGCAAGTGGTCACCTGCCAATTAACGGACGGAGGCTTTAGCAAAAACCTGCGTTTCAAGCATTATATTTACCTTTATTACGTCGGGCCAAAGTATGTGGGAAAAGGTGGGATAGTGCTTCAGTAACCCTTTGAGGGATTAGGCGTGATTGTTATTTTGTTTTAAGCAATGCGCTTATTCTAAAATTAAAATAAAGAGTGTTTTGACTTGTACAGGGTATTACGTAAGGGTTATATCAACCCGAAGACACCCCCATCAGCTGGTCGACCAGAACCCGTTTTGATATGTGTCGACCGCCAAACAAGAAAAAAAAATCATATAGAAAAAAACATTATTACCGAATAAAACACTCTTATTTGAACAACACTAGCTAAAACTCAGCTGATAAGGTTATCGACATCAAGTAAGTAGTACAAATAAAGTGCGCCTGTGAAAAACCTACTCTCTCTCTCTCTCTCCTGGTTGGAACATTTTGTCTCTGTTTCGCATCAAGGTCGCGCCGTTTGAAATTTCCTAGTATTGGACACCGACAAGGACACCGGCTCCGTCGTGTTTGACGCCACCTCCCGTGCCGCCCACCCTTGTCTATTAGTAAGTACGTCAAGCACTAGTGTTGGGACACGTTTGTTTTGATTTGAAATAACGCATATAACTTTTTTTATGATGAACTTTTTTTTTCTTGTTTCGCGGTCGAAACATACGAGTATCAAAAGGCGTTCTGGGCGTTCATTTTGTGTCAATGTTTGTCGTGTTTTTGTAATATTATAGTCATCATTCACCGAGCCTTTTCCCAACTCAGTTGGGGTCGGCTTTCCAGTCTAACTGCGACGAATACTATAGTATTACCTATTAATTTTAGGAGTAAAAGAATATTTACTAGGATAAAAAATAAGCTTGGTAGGTGCTATTCTACGGAATCCGAAGCCAAATTCACCATCCTCATTATCATGAACATCTAGGTAGGCAGCACTTTGTATAACATCACTAATCCATGCAGCATAGTCATTCATGTTTAGAAACTTTGAAGGAGCTCCACAGCCAGGTCCTTTTACGGCAAACCCAATCTGTGAAACCATTACCCCAGTTAAATTAGGTTTTGGCCCGGAAAAAAATATAAGTAGAATAGGCTTGTGTCCACTAAGAATAATTCGGATTGATGTATGTTTCTTATGACTATTTCCAATGAATAGAAAACAAAAAGTAATATAAATTGGTACACAGAATAAACATTACTATTATTTTTAGAAAATAAGTTTGGAAAAATTAGGCATTCAGTCACGTGACATCAAACACCAATCAGAAAATATGACGTCACAGGTTGCACTCTCACACCACAGAGTAAGTATGTATGAAGAGCTGACTTCTTGTGTCAAGTTGTGTCTGTGATTTTATGTAATTTAATTGTTCGTACGTTTTTATTAATTTTTGTTAATTGTAAAGTTATATAACTAAAAACTGCATCAAAATCCGACCAGTGGTTTTGGAGAAAAATGGCAACATTGTATTTGCACAAACATCCTCTCACCCCAAACGCATATACCATCTCCGTTCCGTCGTAGGTAAAAAGTTATGCGTGTCCAGTCTATAGTGTATAATCCTTACCAGTGACATGGTCTTGGAATACGTTGAAGGAAACGCGAAAGCGCCATGAAAAAACTATAACTAATAAGTGATCTTGCGCTTGAATATTTATATTACGATTAGACGACTAATTTATGGCTTAATCGCTGCAGCGACCTTCGTTCGTTTTTTGTTCAGGATAGCTTTGTCAAACACATTTTGATTTGTTTCGCAGCGTGTGACATCACCCAAGGCGCTATTACAGATTGGAGCGTTTTCGTTACCAATTTAAATACATTTTTTAAATCGCAAAATAAACTATGTAGATGATTGTTTTAAATCAAAATAATACATTTTTGTGACTATATAGATTCAAAACTACAGATTTAATAAATTTTTGAAATTTGGGACATAAGCCTATAATCTTTTGGAATTCGTTGACGGAGGTCACTGGTAGTCAACATTTCGTTTTGAGTGTTATGTAGGTACAAAATCACCTTTAAATTGATGATTTAATTTTCTTCGAATACCGAATTTTCTCGGGGTGAATGACGGCATACTGCTAAATGAACGTGATACTAGTGAACTTATGAAAATGAGAAAGAGTGAAAATTAAAAAAAACTGAAAAGATATTATGATTTTGTTCAATAATCTTTGATTTGCTAAAGTGAGAGCTATAAGCCTAATGATTGTACAGTTTTAGTAGCATCCATTCAATAATTTCAACTATCTATACAAACTTTCTCGTATATAACTTAGTAAGATATAAGTAGGGATGTTTCTGTTAAGACATCAAAAAACACAAGTAAATTCTCCTTGGGGTTGCCAGACAGGGGATTCAATGAAGTGACGAAGGTAAATGAGACCGTTTCATTGATAGATATATTCCCAATAATACTCAAGTCTAGAAGCACAGAAGAGGAAAGAATTGAGATTTGGTAGCAAAATACCAATTTTATATGCTACTAGTTTCCTTACATTTTTACTAGACTTGCGATGTTTTTACACGTTAGTTCGAGTTTATTACATGATGCCTAAGACCAGAGACGCCCGGCAACGGACGTTAGAGTGGCCGCGGCCTTGGGCCTAATATTTTGGAATTCATAAAAAGAAAGACGCTTAGAACTTTAATAAAATTGGCCTTGCCATAGCAGCTGGGACGTAAGATTTTGTTGCCAATTTTTTTTTTCAAAATTACAATATAGGTTTTATTACACCTATTCCATGTGTGCCCGGTGACGGCAATAGGTTTGCCCCCTATTACGTGGGACTACCCCTACCCCTTCCGAGATATAGGCGTGATATGTGAGTGTGTGACAAAGATAATTATGAAAAAATTTTTTTTTGGGTAGGTACCTCCCCTACGCCTAAAGAGAATCTTTTTTTTCTTGCGTCTACCCAGAAGTGTGCGGTATCATAGATAGGTCTTTTAAAAACATTGAGAGGTAGCTAATGTGATTTTTTATTTAAGTATTTGTTTGCGATATTTTCAACTTTTAGCTATTTTTTTGGTAAAGCGTCCCCTCTCGTTAGCTTTTTTTGAAATTTTTATTATTGTGTTAGAGACAGATAGAAGGATACAGAAGGCAGGAAAAACGACTCACCAGTTGCCAGAATCCCCAAGACTGTCGAGTGATTAATGCTGTACCGGCGTCCCAGACACAAGCTGATGTGCCATTTGATGCTACGGCGCACAATGGGTTTGTAGGATTCATCTTCTCGTAGTACAACTGTTTACAATTAAAAACATCAAAAAATCAGGTGTGTTGTATGGGAGCACCCCATTTGTTGTATGGGTTTGTTGTATTATATTGTGTTTTTTAGTATTTGTTGTTCTAACGGCAACAGATTTCTGATTTCTGTATAGTTAGAGAGTTGATTTTTTTACAGATGATGTATTTACATCATCTGTAAAAAAATCAACTCTCTAACTATCACGGTTCATGAGATACAACGGATACAACGGACAATCGGACTGACTGACACTGACAATTTGACAATATTTCTGTTCAATAAAACTTACAGGCGACTTATTTGTCAAGGTGGAAAATTTACAAATATGTCGGATTGTCACGATATTCCTATTTATTTCTGTTCAATAAAACTTTTTGAGCGACAGGTGACAGGCGACTATTTTTCGTGAAAAACTTGTCAAGAAATTTGGTTCCTTAAACATAAAATTGTCATGAAGTCACGACATATTTGTAGAATTGTCAGACAATTTCTGACTGGAGTATTTAGGTTGCGCTCACTTTGGATACGAATTCGTGTCTTCTTTCAATCTTTACCTTCAAGATAATTTTCTCATGAAGTAGATAGGTACTTGGACATGGATTTTTGCGGAGTGTGTGGCTGGTTTCCTTTTAGGTTACCTCTGGCGCTGGGCAAAAATCCAGGCCAAAACGCTCAATTGCAATACCGAACAACGTTTCCTTGTCACACACCGCGAACTAGTTCCGTGTAACTAGTTTTTTGGAGCGGGAAAAATCAAGCATTATTTACTTTACATTGGCGAAATCATCAATGAACATCGATTTAGCCACGTTTTTAAAAAAGAAGAAGAAGAAGAAGTATATACTTGAAGAGTGTGGCGTCGGTGTTGCTGACGTAGATCCGAATCATAAAAAAAATTGTTTCATCTACCGTAAAATAATTATTTTTGAAAAGAAATTTTTCAGCGAATTTAATCATTATTATGAATGACTTTAATAAAATATTAAAAAAAAACGACCCGGGAATCGATCCCGAGACTTCGGTGTCAAAAGCCGATGCACTACCGACTACGCCATCGAAGCAGTTAAAATAAATAATAAACATGTAGCTACATTATTCATGAGATCTATATACACAACTTTTTAGGGTTCCGTACCTAAAGGGTAAACGGGAACCCTATTACTGAGACTTCGCTGTCCCTCCGTCTGTATTGCGCTGTATCTCATGAATGATAGTTAGAAAGTTGAAATTTTCACATACGATGTATTTCTGCTGCCTCTATAACAACAATAAAAAGAATATAATAAAAATTTGAAGGGGCTTCCATACGACAAACGTAATTTTTTTCTTAATATTAATAACAGCAAAAGGTAGTTGCGTAAAATATTCACAGAATATTATTTAAATTTTTTTTTTTTTATTTTTTTTATATTTGGTTCGCCAAATTGACGCCGCCCGCCTGGTGGTAAGTCGTGACGACGTCTAGCGATTGTGGGCCACTCTCACAGCACACATTACTATTGAGAGTGGCCCTCAACTTGACGACCTACTGATGTGCCTCTTCACGCTCCGCTTAAAGAACCCAGGATTATATGTGGGAGGAAACACGTGCACAGGCAGGGCGTTCCAGGCCACTATCGTTCGGCAGAGAAACGAACGTTTAAAACGTTCGGTTCTCGCGAACATGCTATCCACTGTGTGGGGGTGGCATCTCTGCCCGGCACGAGTCGTTCGGGATCGGAAGGAAGAGGGTGGGATCAGATTGAAGAGCTCTTCAGAACACTCGCCGTGGTAAATACGGTAGAATGCGGCCAAGGAAGCTATTGTTCGGCGCTGAACTAGCGGCTCAAGGCTTCCCGTTACCTCCGGACAATCTATAATACGGATAGCCCGTCGCTGCATAGCGTCGAGAGCGTCCAGCAGATACTTCGCGGAGCCGTCCCAGAGGTGAGAGCAGTATTCGACGCAGGGTCTAATCTGCGTCTTGTACAGCAGACACCTCTGGTCCGGTGTAAAGAATCTCTTTACCTTATTCAGTATTCCTAGTTTCCGCGAAGCTAGCCCTATACATCTTTCGATGTAGTTTTTATTATTGAGCTCTCGACGAACGTCTATGCCAAGGATATCAAGGTTGTCCTTCATTGGTAATAATGCATTCTGAAGAGAGGGTAGGGGAAGGAAAGGGGATTTCTTCGCAGTAAATGCACACGCCTGTGTTTTGCGGGCATTGAACTCGACCAGGTTCTCGGTACCCCATTGAGAGATACTGTCGAGGTTACGGTCGAGATCAGCCACGAGTCGTCGTCTCTCCTCCTCAATCTCAGATCGCCCCGCCGTCGGACGAACCGAGTAACTCCCGTGCAGTGTGCTGTCATCTGCATAGCAATGAATGTTCCCGAGGGATAGCATATCATTGATATGCAGAAGAAAGAGAGTTGGTGATAGTACGGACCCCTGCGGTACCCCGGCATTCACTTGCAAGAAGCGAGAAGCCTGGCCATCGCAGAGGACCCGCACTCGGCGCTCGTTTAAAAAACTGGCAATCCAGCTGCACAGTTGAGGAGGTAGACCATATGCCGGAAGCTTGGAAAGGAGCGAAGCATGCCAGACCCTATCGAAGGCTTTGGCGATGTCCAGGCTAATAGCCAAGGACTCGCCGTGCCTTTCCATAGCCCCACCCCAGACATGCGTTACGAATGCCAGAAGATCACCCGTTGATCGCTTTGGCCTGAAGCCGTATTGTCGATCATTGATTAGCGAGTGATCCTCTAGGAATTGCATGAGCTGCTTATTTATAAGGAGCTCAAGCACCTTGCAAATGACTGAGGTGACAGCTATGGGTCGATAGTTGCCTGGATCGGACCGATCCCCTTTCTTGGGGATCGGTTGTACGTTCGCCTCCTTCCAGACCTCCGGCACGAGCCCTGAAGAGTATGACATGCGGTACAGACGCGTTAATACTGGAGACAACTCAGCTGCACATTTTCGTAGCACCACCGCCGGAATGCCGTCAGGGCCACTGGCTTTCCGCGTGTCGAGTGACCGCAGCACTGCCCGTACATCACATTGCCTGATAACAATATCAGGCATTGTGTGGCCACAGTTGGCGATGGCGGGGGGCTGCAGGCCACGGTCGTCGACCCGGGAATTAGCCGCAAAGAGGTCTGCGAGCATATCCGCTTTCTCTTGGGCTTTGTGAGCCAGTGTTCCATCTGGGTAACGCAGTGGTGGCAGCGAGGGCTGACAAAAGTTAGATTGCACGGCTTTGGCCAGTTGCCAGAATCCACGGCTGCCCGTGGGATGGGAAGTGAGCTCCTGACCAAGCCGCGCGACGCGCTGGGCATCCGCTCTCTTAAAGGCCCTCTTACTCGACTTTGTGGCCCGGTTGTACGCTGCTTTGAGGTGGCCCACGTTTGGGTCGCGCACAGCCCGGGCCCTGATCCAGGCGCGATATGCCGACTGTTTTTGTCGAACAGCTTTGGCACAATCTCGCCCGAACCAGGGACGGGCTCTGCGGATACTGGCGACATCAGTGAAAGGGATGTAATAATCCATCCCTAAACTGATCTCGCCAGCAATAGCAGAAGCACTATCCGAAGGAGCCTTTCCTACAAAGCAGCGCTGGCTCCAGGGGACGGACGCATAATAATCGCGTAGACCGTCCCAATCCGCTGACGAGTAGTGCCATAGTCGTCGTGACGTTTGTACAGGACGTGCAGGAGGTGACACCTTCATGCCAGCGTGAACAACACAGTGGTCGGAACTACCCAGTGGGGCTCCTACTGAAACACTGTACTGGGCTGGGCGACTCGTCAGCAGTTGATCCAGCAGAGCGGGCGCGTGATCTGACCTGTCTGGTATCCGGGTGATCCCGCATACCATCTGGGTCAGACCGTGGGAGAGAGCGAACGCATGGGCGGCTCTACCCGCATGATCAGTCTTGAGGGACCCCAGCCATTCAATGTGATGGCCATTGAAGTCCCCCAGAAATACTAGGTCAGCGTTCGGGAACCGCACCTGCGCTTCATCAGCCGTCTCGCTGAGGTACTGGAAGAGCTTTGTTGTCTCAGAATCCCCTGTGTGGGATCGGTAGACGCACACGTAGATCTGGCTTATAGAGCCATGGTCTACGTGCAGCCAAAGGACGGAATTGGAGGGGTTCTCTAGGCAGCGCAACCGGCGGCAGCAAACATCCGCCCTAACGAACACGCACACCCCGGCTTTGTCTCGAAATTGTTCCTCGATGACATAGCCGGGGTAACACAGGTAAGACGTGTCGTCAGGGCGGCGTATTTGTGTCTCCGTGAGGAACATCACAGCGGGCCGTGCCGTCTCAAGGTGGTGGTGGACGGTATCGAGGTTCGCATGGAGTCCACGGACGTTAGTGAACTCCACCTCGAAATGTGAAGTTGTGGGGTTTCCTAGGGCCGCTGTGTAACGTTTATTTCTTTTTTGTTGCACTGCCATTGTAGATTTTGAAGAAGAAGCGTGAAGACAGGGCGACATTTGGTGCAGCAGTAAGTGACAAAGCGCAGGGGCTAGCTTTGTCTAGAACCGTGTGGTTAGGTCTGAGCCGACTCGCCGGACGGAAGGGCTCCCAAACCCCCCTGATGCAAGGCCGCCGCTAGCCCACACCGGTTACCACCCGGAGCGGCGATCCCACATCAGGATTATGCGCAACATGTGGGGCAGCCTCCTGGGGTGGTTGGCCCCAGGTGGGCCCCATGACTGTGTTGCGGGCGGCCGCGGCAACGCCGTTGCTAAGGGTCTCCCTGGCCGGCGAATCGACCCACACCACCCACACTAGACTCCGTTTCGCCCCCACTGGTCCCATGCCTGCTGCACCATACATCGCCCCGGGCCCGGCGGTGCAGCTGCTGAACCCCTAACGCAACCCAGCCTGGGCTGGGTTACTTGGGGGGCTTTAGCACAGCTGCACGGTGGTACCCCCCCGGACCAACATTGTTGTACCACCTGGTACCCACGTAGGGGCCGAAGCCACTCCATAGGTACCGTAAATTAACGAGCCTCGTCCGTTTATCAGCAGGTGCGCCACTAGCAGGTGAGGTCGCTGGGGCCCTATAGATGTTGGTAGAGCCCCTTTGCACCCAAAAAAAAAAAATATAAATAATAATAAAAAAAAATAAAAATATAAATAATTAATTATTATAAAACAAAAAGAGTATTTTGTGACTAAGGTAATTTTGGTAGCTAATGAACGGTTGTTTCACAGTAAATCTATAAGACGATTTGACGTAGGTACTTGGTAACGACGGCGACAATGTCTACGAGTAAGGGGCATCGAGTTCGAACCTCAGTGATTGAGATACGTTTTGGGTTTTGTTGTTAAATTGTTACCTACCTCTTTTAGGGTTGTCACAATAGGCTAAAACTAAATAATAATAACAGTTTAGTGTAAAATTACAGACATAATACACACTAATAGTTTTGCATATATCAACGAGGGGATAGGCAGAGGGATAGGTAGGGCTGTCAAGATTAAGTTAGGTACATAAAATAAAACTTTTGTTAAAAAGTTTAAGTAGTACTTCTCTATTAAATAAATAAATTTTTATTTTTTTGTTTTTCGCTTGTAGGGTTGTCACAATAATTAATATATCAATAAATTTATGATTTATTTTATTTCTAGATTTTTTAGATTATTGACTCGCAATTAAGAGTCCGTATGCAGAATCGAAACGGGCGGAATTAGGTATTTGACACATTTTGTGCGTGAGTCCGGAGTTACCGATGGTGGTCAGCCAGTAGGTACGGCGATTACATGGTTTTGATCTTTTTTTTTTTCATTTCATAATAATAATGTCTTGTGTGGGGGAGGTGAAAAGAGGGCTAGGAGGGGGGTGTTTTTTCTCTCTCCTTAAATTCAAGAAAAGACCCTCTATACTCGTATGATCCCGTAATCAAAACTCCTCTACCTTTCCTCTGTCGTTGCACTCTCAAAGGGGGGGCGAGGGCTAATTTTTTTTCCTAATCAAGATCATTTGACCTCCTCTATACAAAGGGGCTCTACCAACATATTTAGGGCCCCAGTGAACTCATCTGCTAGTGGCGCACCTGCTGATCAACGGACAAGGCTCGTTAATTTACGGTACCTATGAAGTGGCTTCGGTCCCTACGTGAGTACCGGGTGTTGGTCCGGGGGGTGCCACCGTGCAACTGTGCTAAAGCCCCACAAGTAACCCAGCCCAGGCTGGTTGCGTAAGGGGTTCAACAGCTGCACCGACGCGCCCGGGGCCATGTATGGTGCAGCAGGCATGGGACCAGTGGCGGTAAAGCGGAGTTTAGTGTGGGTGGTGTAGGTCGATTCGCCGGCCAGGGAGACCCTTAGCAACGGCGTTGCCGCGGCCGCCCGCAACACAGTCATGGGGCCCGCCTGGGACCAACCACACCAGGAGGCTGCCCCACATGTTCTCGCGCATAATCCTGATGTGGGATCGCCGCTCCGGGTGGTAACCGGTGTGGGATAGCGGCGGCCTTGCACCAGGGGGGTTTGGTAGCCCTTCCGTCCGGCGGGTCGGCTCCAACCTAACCACACAGTTCCAGACGAAGCTAGCCCCTGCGCTTTGTCACTTATTACTGCTGCACCAAATGTCGCCCTGTCTTCACGCTTCTTCTTCAAATTTATAATGGCAGTGCAACAGAAATAAGTAAACGTTCCACAGCGGCCCCAGGAAACCCCACAGCTTCACTTTTCGAGGTGGAGTTCACCAAAATCCGTGGACTCCATGCGAACCTCGATGCCGTCCACCATACCTTGAGACGGCTCGGCCCGCTGTGACGTTCCTCACGGAGACACAAATACACCGCCCTGACAACACGCCTTACCTGTGTTGCCCCGGTTATGTATATATGTATCGAGGAACAATACCGGGGTGCCGCAGGCGTCCGTGCTGTCACCAACTCTTTTCCTTCTGCAAATCAATGATATGCTATCCCTCGGGAACATTCATTGTTATGCAGATGACAGCACATTGCAGGCGTGTGCATTTACAGCGAAGAAATCCCCTTTCATACATTATTACCAATGAAGGGCAACCTTGAGATCCTTGACATAGACGTTCGTCAAGAGCTCAATAATAAAAACTACATCGAAAGATGTATAGGGCTAGCTTCGTGGAAACTAGGAATACTGAATAAGGTAAAGCGATTCTTTACACTGCATCAGAGGTGTCTGCTGTACAAGACGCAGATTGGACCTTACGTCGAATACTGCTCTCACTTCTGGGACGGCTCCGCGAAGTATTTGCTGGACGCTCTCGACGCTATGCAGCGTCGAGCTATCCGTATTATAGATTGTCCGGAGGTAACGGGAAGCTTTGAGCCGCTAGCTCAGCGCCGAACAATAGCTTCCTTGGCCGCATTCTACCGTATTTACCACGGCGAGCATTCTGAAGAGCTCTTCAATCTGATCCCATCTTTCTTCCGATCCCGAACAACGCGTGCCGGGCAGAGATGCCACTCCCACACAGTAGGTACATGTTCGCGAGAACCGAACGTTTTAAACGTTCGTTTCTGTGCCGAACGATACTGGCCTGGAACGCCCTGCCTGTGCACGTGTTTCCTCCCACATATAATCCTGGGTTCAGTAGGTCGTCAAGTTGAGGGCCACTCTCTATAGTATAGTGTGCTGTGAGTGACTCACAATCGCTTGACGTCGTCACGACTTACTACCAGGCGGGTGGCGTCAAATTGGCGAACCCAATACAAAAAAATAAAATAAAAAACTACTTCTATAAAATTATTACTCAGTTTGACTCTACTCGGGAGCCCCCCTTGGGGGACTGGAGGGCAAATCTCAAAAACTCGGAATTTTCCCTAGGTCCCCGAACCCCCTTTATATTTCTGCAAAAAAAACATAGGTACCTTCCCCTCCACCATCAAGGAGAACAATAAAATTGTGTCAGTGAGTGAGTGAGTAATCCAGCTTTATAAAATATAACAGCTTTTTTTAACAAAAACAATGATAAATACATTCTACATAATCACTTGTTGTATTTAAAAAGAAGCCTAATCATCACAAAATAATAACTAATATTACCAAAGTATCAAAATCGCACGCCACGCTATATTCGTCTGTAGACGGCGTCGAATTTTGGCGCGCAGAGCGACACGTCCTCTCCCTGTAAGCGCTTGGCGCGGACTGCTTACTTGAGGTATGCGTCGAGTATTATAAAGCGAAATTTAGGTGTTTTTAAAAGATTATTTGCAGCCTATTTTTTATTATTTAGCTTTCTTTTTTTTTGGAAATGGATTGATTTTGAACCAAGGTTTATTTATGTTGTTTTAATTTTATGAACGAGAGTTTTATGTAGCCGAAATAAGAACCAATTCATTGCCCATTTTCTCTAAAATTTGACTAACTTAAATATTTGTTTACTCAATTTTTTTTTATGAAAGTGATAAAAGGTAATCCATACATTTGATAGATGACTTTTACAAGAATACACTGTATTTTTGTAATACTTTTTAGACGTCAAAACGATTAGTGAATTTGTGATATTCTAGACCTCTTCCAGCAAGAGATACGAAAAACTACCGATTGTTTTAGGTCGATTAATCAAAATTTAATGACAAAAATAAGAAAGTAGCTCACTTATTAGATCATTATTGAAATGATATTTCATGTTGTGCATTAAAACTTATAAAAATACAGTATTTTCAGTGTAAAAACACGTCTGTAAAATCAGCGAAAACGGTAAAATTTTATAGGAGGACTCTTAACGTTATTATATTATACTATCTGCATTATCACAAACACAAGCCTACTCTTCACATTTGTGCCTCTCAAAATGTTTAGATTTTTACCAGTATGTACATAAATATATGTATGAACACCCAAATACTCCGAAAAACTTTATTCCGAATTTCGATGTTCCGATTTTCAAAAGTCCGAATTTCATAATACCTAAGAATTGTAATGTCTATTATTAAAAATCACGAAACCTTTTTTACCGAAAGTCATTAAAGTGATTTGTTAGTTTTCCGACTTTCATACGTTCGAAGAGTCATATGCTCGAAGGGTTCTCGGTCCGAAACACGACATTCCGATTTTTAATTCATTATTCGAAAAAATATTAATTCGAATAAACTAAAAGTCAACATGTTTGTTTTACAGAATTTAGTGACAGAAAGAAATCGCTGCAGAACCAACTTCACGCAGTCTGGTCTGGGTATCTGGAATGGGTAGAAGTGGGTTAGGTTAGGTTAGAACTGTGTCCACAACAGAGCGCGAGCCAAGCGAGCGAAGCGAGCTTGCCGCGGCAGCGGCCGGCGAAGCACCGGAATTGATCTGTATTATATAAAAAATTTGGGAAACATACCTTGGCATGTGACCAGGGAAACATAATATTTTTCAAATACTGAATGGAATCAGGTGTTACCTGGCGAAAGTCCATGATAAAACAATGGAAAATATGATGTTTAATTTTTAAAAATAATAGCATAAATTTCATTTCAAACAAGACGCTACACCGACATATGTTTCACCTATACACGAGGCATTATCAAGACTGTCTCAAAGAGAACAGCAAACTGTAAAGCAAGAACATAGCTACTTTTAAGGTATGAGTATGCAAATCTCACTAGCGCGATGTAGGATGTGACACATACAAGAACTTTCCGTTAAACATAATATTAACTTGATTTGTAACTACCAACAACAAAAAACGGAGGTAGAAACCATTAAAAGTGGTTCCGTAATTAATAATAGGTATTTTTTTAAACAAAAAGTAACTCTTTAATTATCAGAAAAAACATGGTGAAAAAAACAAATATACCTCAAACCTACAAAAACTACTGTGGTTGATTTTCCACGAACAACGTAAGCAAAGGAGACGTGTGGGAGTCAGTCTGCTCATTAAGTAAGGTATTCACATCCCGTTTAACTATTTCCAAGCGCTCCCAGACACACAATTTGAACCCCTTATCACCCTACTACAAAATCTCAAACGTGTTATCATTGTTCAAGGTGTGACCTGTAATCACGAAGATGCTTAGCAAAATGGGACTTCTCTGGACAGCCGTTACGGAAAGTCGACAAATGCTCCCTAAATCTGACCTCAAAGGATCTACCAGTTTGATCGACATACCCCATATCACAAGTGTCGCAATGTAGCAAATACACTCTCGACTTCTTTGAAACAGCCACCACATCCTTACCATTACACAATTCCCTCAAGGTGTTTTGGGCTCTGAAAGCCGGAAATATACTGTTATCCCTCAGGATTTTGGCAACACTCAATGATACGGAACCCAAATACGGCAAACAGGCCAGGTCAGGGTGTAATAAACGATAACTAATCTGTCTACGCTTTTTATTTAGCATCGAATACACCATATCCAGACCGTAACCATTAACCTGTGCTATATGACAAATTATGTTCAACTCGTTGTTATATGATTGTTGGTTCATAGGCACTACCAGCATCCTGTTCAAAAAACTATGGAAGGCCGCCATCTTGTGCTGACAAGGGTGGTTAGAAGAATAGGGTATTACCACTTCTGTACAAGTTGGCTTTCTATAAATACATGGACTACGCCACTCCTAGAGATTGACAGATCCAGAAAATTAAGGGTGGAATCCTCTTCCACTTCCAATGAAAATTCTATCCTAGGGTGTACTGAGTTAAGATTATAAATCAAACTACTAAGCTGACGTTTGACGTTTGACGTCCAACAAATTATAACATCATCCACATATCTGAAGTAAAACAAGATATGACTGTTCTTAACTATGTGTTTTGTCTCAAAGGAGTCCATAAATATATCTGCCATCAAGGGGCTCAGTGGCGACCATGGGGTCGGACTAACCCATCTTTCTGTAAATAATATCGATTATCAAATTGAAAATAGTTGTGTGTCATGCAAAATTTTGTTAAAATAAAATTGATGAAATATTAAAATAAAAAAAAAAAATTTACCATTGTTTTATAATATTTTTATTCGAAACAAAATATTTTAATTTAAAGTATTTTAATAATCAGAATTCGTATTGTTGATGTTTAGAAATATCATTAAGTCGGACTTTTTGTTATTCGATCTATTGAAGCTCGATATTTTGAGAGTAGGAATTATAAATGTTAGGAATATTGAAATTTAGGAATTATAAAAATAGGAATAATGATCAATCGGAGTTGTTATATTCGGAATTTTGAACTAGTCAAAATTATGAAAATCGATATTTTGAAATTCGTATTTATGACTAACGAAATAAAGTTATTCGTATTTATGTAGTGTACCCTATATCTATACCTACATAATACGTACCACGTTGCTGTTAAGAAAATTGCATAGAAACGAAATAAATATTCATATTACCATACAAAATTTCTTCACTGCGGGCAACTTCTAATGAGTATAAGACAAAAATTTCGGCCTTGTAACGGCAGAATATTAGCAAGAAGTACAGTGAACAATTGTAAAATTTGCAAGCTTATGAAGGCACCGCCGGACGCCACTGGAAATACCCTCTGCTAGTAACCAGAGACGCCCGGCAACGGACGTTAGAGCGGCCGCGGCCCTATGCCGCGGAAATTAAAAAAAAAACTTATGAAGGCAAAGGCAAATAATCCTAAACGGAAAAAGGCTTGCCCTATTACGTGGAACCAACAAAATTTTATGCACTTCTGCCTACCATGTCTGTCATTTTATGACCGCAATATCTCAGAAGTAGTAATATTTGGACAGCCCTACACTGCTAACACACGTTTAGTATGTTCATACGTATACCGTTTTTTATATAAATACATTTTTACAACTTCAATATTCAAAATATGATTTCGCGACAGATGGTAAAGCTCCAATCAGATGTGTCCGACAATTCTACAAATATTTCGTGACGTCATGACAATTTTCTGTTCAATAAAGCAGACTTCAAGTTTTTCACGACAAAATTATCGCCAGTCACCTGTCGCTCAAAACGTTTTATTGAACAGAAATATGTAAGAATATCGTGACAATGCGACATATTTGTAAATTTTCAACCAAGACAATTTTGTCGCCTGTAACTTTTATTGAACAGAAAAATTGTTGAATTGACACTTACAGACATATGTCTGTCCTGTAGGATGGTCCGCTTCATTTAACAGGGTCCTGACAGGCATTACTCAACACTAAATAAAATCTCTGCAGTCCGAAGTATGTAGATGAACATACTCAAAGTACCCAAACGTGGGGGTTGTGGTATATAAGTTATTTAAGGTCATATAATTGGTTGACATAATTGTTATGACAACTCGACAATTATTGTCAACCAACAATTGTCAAATAAATTTGACTGGTGTTTGGTAGTGGTGACAGACATATTATGTAGAGTTTTATTAAACGCGTTTTCCAGCGACAAATTTGTCACAGATTACCTGTCGGTTTTTGACTTATTTGTCGCGTTTATTGAACAGCCTCAGCGTGACAATTTGACAAATAAGTCACTTTTTGACAATTATGTCGACTAGTAACCTTTATTGTACAGCCCGCTGACAGAGGGACCCACAGCGGACTCTTAGTAATAGGATCCCGTTTTATTCTTTGGTTACCCTAAAAAGGTAAATAATTAAATTAGGTCATTATCTGCGTTGTAGTAAGCTCTTAATAACTTTCACGTCACTGAAACTTCGTTGAGTATAGATCAGTTGACCCGAGACTACCTTTCGAAGAAAATTGTTCCGTTGAACATTATTGATCAGAATCCGCGATCGAGTCAGTATTCGTACCGTGGGGCCGCTAAGAGCATAGCAGCGTCACCTTTTGAAAATGTATTAATTTGGTTATGAACGAAATTTTCTGCTATAAGTCAACCGACTTATAAGTAGACGCTGGCTTTGGTGCAATCCAACCGAAGTTTATAAATATCGTGCCTCTGATTTTATAACGATTAGGCTTCTTTCCAATATCATTTAATAATAACTTTTCACACTGAGCAATGGGGTAATGGGTTTACAAAATGACCAACTAATATACAGAAAGTTATTAGGACTAGTGGTTCTGTGAACCGTAGACTTCAGGAGCGGCTTTGTTTAGAAAATTTCTTATTTGTCATCCAATCCAATAAATATCATTCAAATGTTATTCATTGTAAGCAAGGAGTGTGTGTGTAAAGTTTCTGATGATCTGACAGAACCCGTAGATGGGTACAGACGAAAGAAATTCTCCCCAGTCTGCAAGTTGAAACGGAGCCTTCGGTCGTTTCGCTCCCTCAGTCAATAATTTTGAAATAAAATCTTTCAGATAATACTTACATGAGATCGAAAATAAAAGTCATCACACTCTTGCTTATCAACGTGACTCATTTTATGGACTTCCTTTTTAAAGTCGCCGGTGACTGAAATTCAAAAAACTATGAGTTTGAAAAATATTTTTCTGGAGTTCGACTTCTGTTAGTACTTACAGTAGGTACTGTAAATATAATTATTATGCAAAAAGTACTACTACGTAAGTACTAGTACGTTTAAAGTACCTAACTATTTTGGAGTCTAAACTATTTTCATTGATTTCATCGATTCAACATTTGAAACTATAAAAAAAATAAGAGAATCCGAATTCAAAATTGGTTAAAACGACAGTAAAAAAGTTTGATTACGCTGCTGAACAATCTATGCTAGTTCTAAATTTGAACTCGTACCATCAGTAAACTTTACGGCGTACATGTCAGCGTATACTCCCGAGCCGAGCGGCATACAAACTGGTCGTACTGGGGCTGAAACACAAGAATTTGATTACAGATACATTCACGTCGTAGATGTGAGCAAGAGGTAGGCAGAGATAATTCAATAACGTAATTGGAAAGTGTGTACGCCGAATTACAGTGCACCAAATTTCATCAATAATTTTACTGGGGCGAAGCTTATTACGTACTGCTGACCGACAAGTATAATATTTGCTAGACCATCCCTCCCAAGCTCCCTGGAGTTACAACATGGGGTTACAAAAGTGAGTACGTGGTCTATCAATTGCCAGTTTCTTATCACACTAACTATCAAAAGTAAGTACATAGTAAATTATGTGAATATTCTTCTTACCCATAAATTCACTGAAGTCAGCGTCAAGCGGATTAATAATGCTGACTAACGCGAGTGTAGCCGAAGTTATTCCATCGGTGAACTCCGGATGCAACACGTAATCTTTAACTGGTAGTGAATATTTTTTGGACTGGCTTTTCCAGAAAATCATTTCAGTGCTATTCCTGTATTTAAGAATACGTTATAATTTTAACAAAAATGTTAGGAGGGTTGCTGGTAAATTAACATGAAGCGTTGAAATGCGTAAGTTCACATCTTTCAGGCGTTTCGACGACCAGAAAACTATAATAATAGATAAAGTAATGCGAAAGTTTAATTTCTTAAATTCTAGCAAGTATAAGTGCTGAATTTGTACACAAAATCACATCTTTCTTTTTCGGTAGACAGAACACCATACTTTCCAAGGAAGCATAGACAAAAGACATTTTTTTCCCACGTTAAGTCTGTCATCTTTTTGGTCCTATCGGGTACAGCCTGGTAACGTTTGTGCACCGCAATTGCCCGCTACTTAAAATTATAATATCTCATTTCCATTCCTTCCCAATCTACGACTCAGTTTTCTCTATTGGCTCTCTATCTCTATATAATAATCTATATCTATATCTCTATATAATATCTCCTGGTTTGCTAAAAGGTTTTTTTTTTCTCTCTGAATAACAATATAAAACTTCTACAAGTTTCTTATTTATTTATTGATGCAAAAATATAAATGTACGTACTCTAAGAATTTCGGGTTAATCTTGGAAACGTCTTCAGCGGAACCAATCGCATACGCTGGATGTACTAGAACTACCCCAGATATTGCGTAGACTCGTTTATTTCCAACATCTAAAGGTAAAATATTAATAATCTATAAACAATATAAATAAATTTCTTACCGAAATATAATCTACGCAAATAACTACAAAACAAAGCACAAAAATTGGAATTTTTTGTTATTATATTTGTTGTCAGGACATATATATTTGCATGAAAGCAAATAAACCTATTGAAATTAAAAGCTGTAATTGGAGACCGTCCAATAAATCGGTTATTAATACAAGTCATTTAGGAAGAAAATATACGATAAGAAAAAAAAAAATTATCTTAAGTTTAAACTTACTAAAACCATGCTGCAGAATACCAAGCCAAGGAAACCGCCCTGAGTTGTGTTCAAGTCCTTCAGTCATAGTCTGGACCTCGTCTGCAGCGCATGGCATTTTCTCCCAAACCAAACAAATACACATGTTGACTGCCATACACAAAAGAAACATACACTGTAAAGCATTCAAGACTTCGCTAATTAAGTTCTTTTTATAACAGAAAAATTGGACTCAAGCAAGATTCCCTCGAGGAACTCGGGCCTCGACCTAGGGGGCTCTTCAGCGCACACCTCGAAAGGGGCCAGTTTCCCAAGGTGTGGAGGACTGGGAAACTGGTCCTGATTCGGAAACCAGGGCGGCCGGCGGACTCACCGTCCAGTTACCGGCCGATCGTGTTGTTTGATGAGGTGTATAAGCTCTTAGAGCGAATTATCGCGAATCCTCATCGCGCATATCACGTGTGTGGGCTCAGACCTGGCGGACAACCAGTACGGCTTCCGTCGGGGACGGTCCACAGTGAGCGCGATCATGCGTGAAGACCCTAGCGGAGGAAGCAGTCTCGCGGGGCGAGGTGGTGTTGGCGGTGTCTCTTGACATCGCCAACGCCTTTAACACCTTTCCCTGGAGCTGCGTTAGGTAGGCACTGGTCTACCACGGAGTGCCTCTCTACCTCCGTCGTATTGTCGGGGCATATTTATCCAAAAGGGCCATGACTTATCCTAGCTGGCTTGCGCCAGCTCAGCGAGATGTGTCCTGCAGTGTTCCTCAGGGGTCGGTCCTAGGACCTCTCCTGTGAACATCGGAGACGAGTGGGTGTTGCGGGGCGCGTTGCCTGAGGGCGTAGGCGTAACTTGCTACGCCAACGATACCCTCTTCACGGTGCGGGGAGCAACGCACCAGGAGGCAACACTCAAGGTCATGACTGGGGTTGCTCAAGTCGTGGGTCGGATAGCGCAGCTGGGACTGGACGTGGCACTGAATACTCGCAACTGATAGCTTCGGACTTATCCGAGGCTATGTGTTTTCACGGACCTCGGAGCGGTCCACCTCTAGGATCCAGCATAAATGTAGGGAGCGTTAGCATCGGCATCGAGACCTCCATGAAGTATCTGGGGCTCGGACTCGACAGCCGGTGGAACTTCGGACCACATTCCCGAAGTTTGGTCCCCAAAGTGATGGGGGCAGCAGCCGCGCTCCGGCGACTGATGCCCAACTTCAACTTTGAGCGGGACCACAGTCCTGCGTCTCGAGAAATCGAGGCCCAGCGGTCCCAACTCTGCCAGGATCTCATGTAGACATGGAAGGTGCGAGTTGAGCAACCAAAGTGGGGAACCACCGCCATCGTGGCGGTGAGACCGATCATGGAGGAGTGGCTGCAGAGGCAGTACGGTGGCCTCACGTATCGTGCGACACAGATCATCACCGGGCACAGAAACTTCAGTGAGTAAGTGTTTCGCATGCATCGTGAGGTCACACCCGCGTGTCAACACTTCCTTCCGTGGCTTCCGGCGAAGATACGGTATTCCACACGTTGGTGAAATGCTCTGTGGGCGAGTCAGCGCTGGGACCTCGTTGTGGGCCTGGGCGTAGATACCCTCTAGCTGGAGACCATGCTATAAGCCATGGTCTCTAGTAGAGCCAGTGGTACGCGGCCGTCTCCTGCTGCGAGCAGTTCATGCTCGTGAAGGAGGCGGCCAGTAGGGTGAGGGAGTGCACCCTCCCCGCTGAATTCCGAAGTGTGCGGTGAGGGCGCCGCCAACGTGACTACGCCCAGGACCATTGACCTCCATGATCGGGGCCTGAGGACGATGGATTAGGTACCCACCGTCCTTACAGAAGCAGGCTAGAAGGGTTGCCTTTACTCACCGACGCCGGATAATACCTGACGCCAAAGATGCGAGGTAAAATCCGACCACCACGCAAAGGTGGCCACAAGGTCCGCCGGGCACCACTGGGAATTCTCTGAGTGCTCACCGGAGGCACCCGGCAATGGACGCAGATGCGGCTGATTAAAAAAAAAAGGCGAGATTGGAATGCTTATGAAATCGTAAAACTCATTTTCCTGACATATTGTTAACTAACCCTTAAGAGCCATTTCACGTTTTCGCACGAATTTCTAATATTTTGAGCTCCTAAATTACCATAGTCTGTAATAACTAGAAGTTATTGAATATGCGCAAAAAATGGGCTAAGCTTTCGTGTTGACGAACACATTTACTAAAAATAACTTATTTGATCTATAGTAATCAATTTCCCACAAGCATTTTATTGTAAATCGGGCGCAGAGTTGATTTCAGAGTCGTATTTCAATCAAAAATACTTATAAATTGAGTTTAAAAAAATACATATGCATTGGATATATATTTTAATCGTCATTTAATGTAACAGATGATTGAATTGTATTACAATTATTTAGTCAAAAAATAAACCATTCGGCCAATTTTTGAGTTTAACATCGCAATTTGATCGTGATTTTTGGTTTAAATACACAGTAATTACAAAAATAAAATTATTCCATAATAAACTACGTTCATTAAAGAACCGATTTCTGCAGTAATATAGGAAATTCTTGCATGTACTTTGTCAAAATATTGATAACTTCAATCGAAATTACAATTACGATACACAAGTGGTACTTTTGTGAAATGGCTGTTAACACAGTGACCGAGTTATTGTTACCGGTAAATTCATGTAATTTTGTTCCTTTCTTTTACTGCTAATAAAGCATCTTCCTCTTTAAATATTTAAAAATTAGATCTAAAGTTTGCAAGTCAAATGGAACTTGAATAAAAAATACAGCAACTACTTAATATAAAAAAAAACTCACATTTATTGGCGAACAAAAGAAAAATAATACTTTTAATGAAAAACACCATTATTCTTCAGAAAACCTTTAACATGTATGTCAAAACATGACCTGAAATTTTTTTTTACTACGGTATGTACAAGTATATCTCAATAATCACGTAAAAGACCTGTTTGTCTTAAGTTTATAATGAACTGAAAGTTTTTGCCTAAAGTACTATCGAAGACCGTTTACAATTTTGATGTAAACATCAACGGTGGCACTTTGAATCGGTGTAGTTTCACAGCGATTGTGACCAAACCGGAAAAAATACCAGTAATCATAAATATGATGTATGTATTCTCACGTTATAGTTCGTCATCATAATAGAGAAGAATTTCGTCTGAGATCATTACTGTCAGTAAATTGTAGGTTTAGTAGTCCAGGCTCCAACTCCTATGGTGACTTAGAGCATTGCATTGGAAGAGTTTGTCGATAACCAATGATATCGTAAACAATGTCGATCACGTGATCTAATTTACACATTTTTTGTATTTCCTACGATATCATTGGTTATCGAAAACCTCTTCCGAGTGCTATGGTAAGAGAGCTGGGAGTCGTAGGGAGATGTCGCAGAGCAAAAATACGGTCCAATACTTAAAAAAATACTTACGATATCGGGACCTCTATTATGATACCTCTATTATGATATCGAGACCTCTATTATGATATCGGGACCTCTATTATGATATCGGGACCTCTATTATGATATCGGAACCTCTAGAGCAAAAGTCACAAGTACCTACTTTTGACTTTTGCTCTAGAGGTCCCGATATTTGTACGATCGCTGATCTTATTTAATACAAATTACTATCGGAAGCCATTGATACGTATTCTTGAAATAGTTTTATTTTCGGCTGATCTACGTGTTTAATTTCATCAAGATAGACCTAACAAGTTTATGTAATACCTGTAACGCCCCGACGAACAAACTTTACCAGTATTTTATGAAGAGATAAATTCGGTGAATTTTTGATAGTGATATTTTATTAGTTTTGTATCCAATATCACTGGACCAACGGTTTAACAGAATACGTGAAAATTTATGAGATTTTCAACGTTCCAGCACAATAGAAACATGGACAAAAGCCGTCGTGTGAAGCTTCCCTTCAAAAGATTCTCTTTTACTCGTATACAGTATACACTATTGTTAGTAAAAGCCAGATAATAGGCCTGACATATTTCAGTGAAATGATTTTAGAAGATTTTTGAATCTTTGCCAACCTACCATGAACCTGGG
Source organism: Nudaria mundana (assembly GCA_963556515.1). Classification (NCBI taxonomy): domain Eukaryota; kingdom Metazoa; phylum Arthropoda; class Insecta; order Lepidoptera; family Erebidae; genus Nudaria; species Nudaria mundana. The sequence continues at coordinate 10,046,919 of OY748307.1, read as the reverse complement.
TTAGATATCGAAATAGCCTCTTACTTAGTAATAATATTTGTAGTTAGGAGAACCAATGCCCTGTCTCGATTTGCTTTATAAAACATTTACAACACAAAATTTTTGTCCCGGATTTGTTAATAAAATAGGGTATTAGAATTGTCTTTACCCAATCTTCAAAACTGGCGGCATCAAACCAACCGGAGGGGGTGCTGTTGTAACGGCAACTTCTCGGTCCATTAAGGCGCCAGGTGTCGTATACATATTGAGCTTTATAAACAACGTATGGTGGTAACAGCGTCCCATCAGCAGCAGCCGCCATCATTATAGAGGTAGAGCCTTTCGTATGATTGATAACTCTTTCCGGATATTTAACGCTTCTTTTTACCAATATTTTTCTGCGCCCCGGATCATCAGTTAAATTGGTTTCATCATAGTTAACAATATTTGATGGAGGAACTCCCTCTAACGATAACTCCAGTTCCCTAAAGTAGTTATTAATTGTTTCTGGTGAGACTTCTGCCCGTGCTCTTTTAATATTTTGACACAATCTCGTTGTGACTTTGTCGCTGTGTCGTGTGAGGAAATTTTTAACGTAATCGGGCCCAGGCATATTGTTTTTAAATTTATGTATAGCATACCCTAACTGGTCTAAGTACCCTTTAATCAAATATCTTAAATCTATAGTTTCTAATGGATATCCCCATTCAGAGCATATATTAATATATTTTATTAAATATTCTTCTTCTTCAAGTCGTAGTGCCAGTTGCCCACCTTGTTTTTTCGTAAAAAAAGTGTTATGTCTGTGCAGTACTGTCTTTGGTATATTGTATTTTTTTGATATTAGAGATAAAGATGTTTTTGTGGAATTATATTCTTGTAAAGCTTGGTCTATTAATGCTTCATCGTGTTTCCTATACTGCTTACTTCCAGTATGTTTGTAATTACGGGGCATTTTGTTTCAATGTTACTATGAAAAGCTTTTGATATCTGAAATAATAGAATATCTACTTTAAGAAGATAGCTAATGAATTTAGAATGGTTATGTTGTTTAATATTAGCGGCTATAACGCCTTTAGCACACCGACCGATGCTGCGAACTGCGGTAAGTACCTTAAGGAATTGTGGTAATCTGTGATACACTATGCCACTATACTATAATAAAAATTACCAAAAAAGTGTCGGTCATTTTATTATTCTTTAAGACTACATAAATAAGAAACACATTAGGTAGGTACCTACATAAAATTAAATTTAGATAGTCTCGAAACACTGCACCATGGTTAGTGTATTTATCAACACGAAACCTATCGGTACCTATATAAGAATATACTTTCGGATATATTCTGACAAGAAAACTTGTTATTAAGTACGATTTTCATGATAAAATAAATCCTACCTTTATGAGAAAAAATAATTTTATAAATACCTATATAGGTACTTCTACCTACGTGAAATCGAGATAGTGACAGCCCTGTTCCGTTTCTTCCATTACGGTCCCTATAGAACTGAAACTAGTACCTATTGAATGAAATAGTCGTTCCGATTAACCCCTCTCTGGTTCCTAAGACTCCCGCCAAGCGTCCCTCGTCACCTCATTTTTTCAATATTTTGTAGCACTTTACGAATTTTGCTATAATAGCTTAATTTTGAGATAACTAGTAAAAGGAGGCTTTTGTACGAAAATAACAATAAGTAGACTTACCGGATTACCTTAAAAGTACTTTTTTCATCACTATTTGCCTTATAATCAATTAAAATTCGAGGTTTAAAAATGGCAATTTAGGAGCTTGTTCGGATAACCAACTTTGGCGCTTCCAACTGACCATTTATGACAACTTTGAAGTTTTTTTGATGTTGCCAGCTGTTTAAAAATATAGTCTACTATTCAAATGTACCAAAAAAATGTTAATAGAACGTAATATGGCAGATTTATTGACATACTAAAGTCAACTTCAGTTTCGTCCCTAATCACCCCTGCATTCCTATTCACCCCGTTTGACGGTAATTTCTTTCAATACGTTTTCCATTGTCAGTTTGCTTGGAAGAGTTTGCTAGCAATAAAACCACCTATGCCGCCATCATGTAAGAACGTAAGTGCCAAAGCTGTAAGTTTTTGAGTGTATCAAGGGTATTTTGTCTAGGTCTTTATCCCTTTCCTCTCCCCTCTTTATTTAATAAATGTACTGTGTAATAAATGTACCTGCTGCTTCGTAATGGATGCTGAATGGACCGATGCTCAAAAATTGTGGTTCATTGTGTGGCCAGCTCATATCATATCTACTGGTTTTGAGCTAAACGAAAACCTATGATCAAAAAGAAAAGTATGTTACTGAATTCCTATCTTAATAAAATGATTACAAATTAAAGTTAATTTTCTTCTCAGAACAATGAAAAAACGAAGAGACAGCGTATAAGTGAAAGAAATTGAGGAATATTTTATACAAGCGTTTTTAGTCGCGAGAAAAATTACCATATTGAACATTCAAATTTACATAGGCAATATATTGTATGATTCCATGGTCATTTTTTCAAAGTAATCAAATAATACAGACTATATTATAAGTGCTGGCATATTGGTACCTACCTACTTGCATAAGGACATGGAATAGGATGACCAAGTCAGACATGCTAAACCCAACTGAGAAGAAACCAAACATAGACGACAGACAATAGAATATTAACGTCAACGTGTCTGCTAAATATTTGTGTATGTATGTACATAGATGCTGTGTTGAACGCCTGTTAATCTATACTACATCTATTGGGAATTCTACTCTCTACTTCTAAAGAAATAATATGAGCACATAATGAGTCTGCATAAGAACGAGTCCATTTCTGTGGTCAACGACTAAAAGTAATAACAGAAATATGACTTCACAAATTGCCAATGGCAAGGTATGCTAACAGTACTTGGATAAGCAGTACAATTAATAGATTATATAATTGCCATCGCCATCTTGCCAACATATCACTCTATAGCAGTTCACTGACTGTGCAATCAAGAGCAAGTCCTTAAAGTTACAATGCACTTCTATTATCTAGTTGAGTAGTCAAGAGGAAAATTGAATTCCTGCCCTCGACATATTGTGATAGCACAGATCACCGTTTATGTATTGTAAATATAATGGTATAATAGTTATGTTTGGTGCAAAGGGGTTCCATCAAGTTCTTATTGAGCCAAGTAAAACTACAAATCACCTTTATTTTTTGGTACTAATACTCGTATAAGGAAACATGGAGGTGTTTAATGCCTCTCCTTACAAAAACAGAGTAATATGTAAGTTGAAATCTTTTAACTATCATGATGATGTCTTGAAATGAATTTTAATGAATTTTGATGATGTCTTGAAATGAACTTTAATGAATTTAGAATACCAAGCGTATAACTTGTATTCTAAAAACATGATCTGTACGTACTTATAATAAAAATAAGTAATAACAGAATTTCATTTTGGGGTTCCGTACCTAAAGGGTATTGTTAAATCTTCGCTGTCCGTCCGTCCATCTGACGCTAGGCTGTATCTCATGAACCGTCATAGTTAGACAGTTGAAATGATCACAGATGCTGTATTTCTGCTACCTCTATAACAATAAATACTCGTACTATAAAATAAACAGAACATAATAAATATTTAAGGGAGGCTCCCACACAATAGTTTTTGAAACTCTTCGTGCTCGAGCCTGACTCGAACTTATTTTAATTAATAAATGGGGAACAAATAAATCAATATGATCATATAAACTATAGTCCTGGGCTTAAACCAGCGACTGATCCCTTTCCAAGAGGAACATTCTACCAACTGACCAAGACACCACTAGCCCAGGACATCTAATTTTGTGATTACATTGTGTTAATATCGCGACTTACGGGCGTCGCCAGAGCGCCATCTACCGGTAGCTGAGGAACTAACTACTATTATATGTTTAAGTTATAGAAAAAGAAAAAAATTATATATAGAAAAAGCTTTACTGCTTATAAAATATATGAAATAAATTAAAGTCAATTATATGTATATAGTTCCGCATCGTCTAGCTTATAACAATGTGACTCGCCGAACCGAAAGATCCGTTGGTCAGTAGTTAAATATTATAGAATTATCGGAAACTCATCAGTTATAATACGGTTGACCAGTCGTCGTCAACATACGAATAATAAAAAGAAACTTGAGCGGAGACCAAAATATACTTACAAGAATAACAAGTAAAAAAGTTCGTTCTTAATTACGTTTTTCGTGGCTTAATTAGTTTTTTTACCTCAAATAAAACTTGACTACGGAATAAGACATTTCTGAAACGAAGCGGAGATCATTTTCCTCAAACTAGTATAGATTTCTGGAGGTTTTCTTAACGTCCCAGACGGCCCGAGTACCTACGCCCCGAAAGGTTAACCCCAACTCGCCGGCAGACTTTGACCACCGGCCTCTCTCAACGGTGGTCGGGTGTCCCTCAAGAGGGTCGGGTGGGTTAAAAATAAGGAAAACAGAATCAAACAAAACGTTTATTCATTTAAGCATTGAAGTTATAAAAACATTAACAATGTTAAAATTAAAATGAGTGCTTCTAGATGTACATTTACTGCCAGATTCGCAAAGCAACAGGTAGAGCCTGTGAGCAAGAATCTGGCAAGAAATCTCTGATCCACTTTTTTTTTAATCATTGTTATTTAACAATACAATGTAATTAATTATACATAAAATACAGCAGTAAAAGATTAACAAACATATTTCCAAACTCCAAACGCAACAAACGCGCAATTAATAGTGTGACACACAAAATGCAACAAATGGTGTCGAGTTCAGTGTGTGCCAGAGAGCTTTTCACCGGGACCCGATTGAGCAATGACACACAGACGCCAAACCATGTCGACGTAAAATTTTGGGGTCAGGTTTTAAGAGCTGGTGTAAATGAAAACCCCATATGACACCACATTAAAATTTCTGCGTCGTCGTTCCGTGGTGTATGTAGACACAAAATGCTTACTGCTAATACAGTTATTTTTCAAACTTTCGCGTTTTTTACACATTATTACTATTCCAGGATAGTGCGGGAAGCCGTCGAAATAAAAAAGTATCCCAACTTTAACCGGGAAGATGGATATCGACAATCTACGTCGTGGAATCCGGTAATCAGCAAATGTACTCACATACGTAACCTCAACGGACGCCCGCGTGCAGATACTATCAGTGTGGTGTGCCGTGGTGACTCTCTGAACACAATATTTAGTGACACCGAAGTGAGGGTAGTTGAACAAACTCGTACTTCACGAAGACGAGGATGAGCTGAAGCCAGTCCACCCGTGACCACGGCTCTTGTAATAGGGTCGAAACGTCGAGTAATAAAGCGGTATGTATATATCTCAATAATCGCATTAAAGACCCGTTTGTCTTAAGTTCATAATACTAATACAGTTATTTGTTAATTGGTATTAGTTGTACCTAAGATTGTTTAATATCTATTTCTGTGTTGATAATTAAACACCGTCTAAAGATGCGACTTTAAAATGACATTAACAGTAATTATGTAGTACTATAAACTAAAATTACTTTACAGTACTACATATTATATAATACTGTTGTTTTTTAATTCCACGGCCCAAGGCCGCGGCCGCTCTAATGTCCGTTGCCGGGCGTCTCTGGTTACAAGCAGAACGTATTTCCAGTGGCGCCCGGCGGACTTTGACCACCGCTGTGGTCTCTGCGGGGGTTTGGTCGGGATGAGAATCCCACGTCGTTGGGGTAGGGTTTTATCCCGTGTCAGTGACTGTAAGGACGGCAGGTGGCGATCCCGTAGTGTAATTAATATTTCAAGCTAACTGACTCCATTTAATTACAAAGTGAAATGTGAAATATCTCACCTTTGTAATAAGTGTAAAACCCAATTAATCTCTAGACTTAATTAAAAACGTCTAAACGCCTGGTATTCCAATATAACGTAATACCCCAGGAAACTTAATTTTGACTGAGTTTAATTAATGTTCAAAGCTTTATAAATCTTAATACAGATAGAACAAGTAAAAATACACCCACTTTTCGTCAATAACTATGTTAGTCCGACGTCTGAGGGGGCAACCGATTGGTGGTAATGAGGATACATATAAATATTTAAGGTACTTAAACCCTAAAATGTAGATATTTAGTATAGAATTCCAAAATTTAAATGACTTTGTGTAATTTCAAATGAACAGCTGCGTATGATACGAGTAGTATACATAGTACTGTGACGGTACAAACATAAAAACGCTATTTATAATTTTTTGTATGTCTGTTTATTTCCGCTATAATCTCTTGAACGGCTGGACCGATTTCAACGAGAATTTCACTAGCAAATAACTGATGTAATAAGGTGTAATACAGACTTTTTATCCCGGGAATGTTTTCCTGCGAGAGTTGGGAACCATATAACTAATTCACGCGGGCGAAGCGGCGGGTATCCGCTAGTAGATAAGTGTGCGTTCGCGCAGCGGAATGTTGTTGAATTTAAAGATTTTAATTATGCAGATATTTAGTGTATGACGTCGTGTAATTGTGTATGGAAAAAAAAAAATTGTGCATGCAGCCATTGTGGAAAATTCGCCACTTACTGATTCCGCTGGGCGAACGTTGTCCTGGCGGAACTTTTTTTAATCCATGTACTTGGAAGAAAAAAATGAGTCCATAAATTAGTGTGTATTTGTGTGTAATTGTGTATGTATGAATAAAATTAGTGCATGCATAAACTTCGGAGAAATTCAAGTTTCCGCTACGCGAACGTTTGGCCATTTGCTAGTTTTCATATAAAGCGCTTATATAGAGAGCTGTAGATTTTTACATACGTTTGTTTGGAATTTGTTTATATTTGTTTAAAAGACAGACTTAGAAAAAATCGTAGGATTTAACAGATAAAAATATAAACGTAAAATACGCTTATTAGCTCTTAGTTCGTAAAGTACGCACTTTCGGGTCTAGTTTTTCACGTTTATACAACCCTTGTAAGTGTCTGCAACATCTTGCTAAGTACGAGTATCAATGATGTTCCGTTAGTAATTAAGGAGTTATAGGACAATTTACCATGATTAGACCACTGTTTACAAAGCAGCCAAATATCACGACGTTCTAAAGGAATTGCATAGTAAAATATATTCCAATAATTAGTTCATTAATTCAACTACTCACGTGCAAAATTTCATCTCATTAAATTCAGTAATTAAAGAGAAACAATTAAAATACTGACAAAGCACCGAAAACCTACATAACCCGACCAAGTTCGGATGGCTGCAAAAAAGCGGTCGTGCTATATATCTAAGTAACGTTCTTAACCTTCCAGGATAGTATTTATTAATATAGTACAGTTGAGTTCACAAGCGTTAGGAAAAATTAGAACAATTGCATTTCTTGAATGAATTTTTTTTTTAATAATAACGCCACTATCTACGTTCAAAATAAATCCTCAATTAACAAGACAAGTACTTTTCTAATTAAACATCCGTGTACAAAAATATTTTTAATTACATATAATAATTATGTATTTATTACTGAGCGAAGCGACCGTAGCCAGCGGAGCTCCTTATCAGGTGACTCCAATGCATATCGATGTACAATTTTATTGTTTCTCGACAACTACCCAACCGATTTTCATGACTTTTTCACTCAAAAATCAAGCATTCTCAGGAGCAAGTTTTGTTCGAGACCGAATTTTTATTTAGAACCCTCAAAAAAGTTATTGACCAAAAATATGTCAACAACTGATTTTTATGATTTTTTTCAGTCAAAAATCAAGTATTCTCAGGAGCAGGTTTCGTTCGAGACCGAATTTGGATTGAGGACCCTCAAAAAAAGTTATTAACCAAAAATATGACAATAGTCGCTTCGCTCAATTGCATGCTGCAGCGCAGTACCACGGCAGCGACCGCAGCGCCTAGTTTATTTATCGCCACCTGTTACGTAGAAACCCGAAAATTGGCGAAATGTGGGTGTCACAGAAATGTCACACCTCTGCCTACTCCTTCTGAGACAACAGCCGTGAGCATATGAATGAATGAATGAAAATAGCCTAAAAACTTCTAACCCTCTTAGGGACTAGTCGTGACAAGCGCGCCCGGGGCGCTCAAAATACGCGCGCGCGCCAGTAACGGCAGAACTTTGCATACAACTCATGTGCGCGCACAGGCGCGTGTATTTTGAGCGTATCGGGAACGCAGCTGAGGCGCTTGTCATGACTGGTCCCATGTTCATAAAAACTTAACGTTAACAAACGCCTGCTAAACATAAGTACTCTGTCATTGTAATTTTTATGTCATTGGTTAGAAACAGCAATAGACTTAAAATGTGTTTTAACTAAAATAGGTTTAATAAACGATTATGAATGTGAGGGTAAGTATAATATTTCGAGCTTCAATAAAAATTAAAATCACAGATCATATAACTAGACTATTCAGTTGTTTAGATTTGAGAGTCTGCCTAATATACCTAAAAATAAATTAACATTTAAAAAGTGTTATAAACTAAAACATTGGTATAAAAAAGGTATTTTCAAGAAAATATTCTTAAAAGAATAGCAAATACAGAAAATAACCTCAACATGACACAATGACACAATGAACAATAACCTATAAATTATATCGAAACAAAAATTGTGTTTTCACGTGTACCAATTCAATACCGGTATTATACTGTAAATTTTTGAATGTTACCTAAATATATTGCACGGCCGCTTTTTTGTAGCCATCCGAACTTGTTTGGGTTATGTAGGTTTTCGGTGCTTTGACAGTATTTTAATTGTTTTTCTTTAATTACTGAATTTAATGAGATGAAATTTTGCATGTGAGTAGTTGAATTAATAAACTAATTATTGGAATACATTTTGCTATTCCTTTCCAATTCCTTTAGAACGTCGTGATATTTGACTGCTTTGTAAACAATTAACAATTACAATTTACCATGAATAGACCACCTATTCATGGTAAATTGTCCTATAACTCCTTAATTACTAATGGAACATCATTGATACCTGGCAAGATGTTGCAGACACTTACAGGGTTTGTATAAACGTGAAACATCCCAAAGTGCATACTTTACGAACTAAGACCTAATAAACGTATTTTACGTTTATATTTTTATCTTTTAAACCCTACGACGTTTTCTAAATCTGTTTTTTTAAACAAATTCAAAACAACGTATGTAAAAATCTACAGCTCTCTATATAAGCGCTTTATACTCGTATGAAAACTAGCAAATGGCCAAACGTTCGCGTAGCGGAAACTTGAATTTCTCCGAAGTTTATGCATGCACAAATTTTATTCATACACAATTACACACAAATACACACTAATTTTTAGACACATTTTTTTTCTTCTAAGTTCATGGATTAAAAAAAGTTCCGCCAGGACAACATTCACCCAGCGGAATCAGTTTTTGGCGATTTTCTCCACAATGGCTGCATGCACAAATTTTTTTTTTTCCATACACAATTACACGACGTCATACACTAAATATCTGCATAATTAAAATCTTTAAATTCAACAATATTCTGCTGCGCGAACGCACACAGTAGATAATCTAATCGAAAAAAGGATGGTACGATGGTAAAAAATATTGGCTCTCTGATACTACCTTCCCCTTAGCCTCGATATGTAAAGTAATAAACCCAGTACCTATTTACATGTCAAATCCAGGGGAAGGTATCAACGAGCCAAAAATATTGCTACTCACTCTGTCGACTCCCTAGGGGATATAAGTGCATAATAGGTGCCATCATCCTTTCCAGTCACTTTCATTACTTATACGGCACAGAAAGATGCAGTTTTTGAAAGAGCAATTAATTAATTACATATAACGCGTTGCTAATAATGAGCACAGACACAACTGAATTAATAAGCGCTTTGATCGCGAACGCTTTGTCTGTGAATAAATGATCATCAATGATCAAAAATGTAACACTGCAAATGCGCTTTTGGATAATTCAAACTGAATACCAATTTCAAACTGGATATTAAGTTTGTTTCATGAAGTTGCAATTATGATAGCTTAATTAATTTAATTGAAGCATCGGATAAGAAATAATAATCTGCAGCCGATAATAAGTTACAGGTACGTAAAGGTAAAAAGGAGTAAGCGGAGCTTTGCATTTGTGTGAGTGCAGTGTACGTGAACGTATATGTGACCTCTTTTACACACACGTGTTGTGCACACAGCTACAAAAAGAGTTTTTACTCTACTTTTCGTGGTCACTCACACAAATGCAAAGCTCTGTTTATCCCTCGCGAACTATACCTACATAGTAATATCCATAGGTATCGGTTTCCAATTAACAGCTTTTCACTAAATGCATATAAAAGTAAATAAGATAAAACTTACAATAAAAATAAACAATTATCTCTTAGTATGTCTATCTGTTTGTTCCAGCTAATATCTGGATCGGCTGGACCGATTGGTACACAGTTAGCTATGTGCCAATAGGTCCAGTCGATCCAGAGATTAACACATTTTACGGGATAATAAGTAGCCTATGTTATACTTTACCTCGGTGGCACAATGGTACTATGTACGGACTGCCACGCTCGAGGTCTCGGGTTCGATTCCCGGGTTTGGTGGATACTGTATAATTCTCTTTAAAATTTTACCCAGATAATTATCCCAGAGTCTGGAACTTGTGCCCGGTAAATGGCAATAGGCTCGCCCCCTATTACATGGGACCTAACATAGCTGGCGAGATGTGGGTGTGTTTGCACACCTTTGCCTACCCCTTCGGGGAAAAAGGCGTGATGCTATGTATGTATGTATGTATGTATGTATGTTATACTTTACTACATTAGTGTATATTGTAAAATGTTCCCACGGGAATCGGGAACATTATAAACATTTTCACGCTGCAGAAGCCGCGGGTGTCCGCTAGTTAGTAATATATTAACTTAAAAACATCGACAGCGAGAAGAATTAAATTCTAGAAAAAAAAAGTTTTCAACAAAAGGAAAATACACGGAAGACTAGGTTCTCATGCTAATGCGTAGCTTTTTTATGTATGATAAGTACCTACTTGGTTTAGTAGATAGCTGACAAGTAGGACCTACATATCACTTCCTTTGGCTTGGCACCATTTCAAATTTAAGTTCAGTAATATTTTGTTTATAATTTGTTGCTTTTAATAGTTTTTGAATTCGGTGTAATTTTATGAGAACACCTAATGCCACTCGCGGGAATTTTCATCTAAATCTTCTCAAAGGTTTACGCATGGTCACAGATATAAGAATACTATGCTACCATGGCTAAGTTCCCAACATTCCCTTACACAAAAACCTAACGCGTACCTAACTTAAATGAAAAACAATATTACTAATAGGGCTTTTGTAAAAAAATTATTAAGTAAAATTCATTCAGTATCAGAAACAGATGCTTCGCTTTGGCTAAAACTTTTTTCATTTAAAGTTTTAGCAAAACGAAATATGAAATACGGCGCCATTCGGTGAGAGGTCGGACTTCATTTCAAATGAATATCATTATTAGGTATGTATTCATTTTTATAGTGACAATTTTGCCTAACTGTCGCATCAGGAATACAGTTATGTGATAAAAGGTGTCATTGATGTTGATCAAAATAATCCTCTTACCAAGATCTTATAGTGCTTATCAGATAATATAGAGGCAGCCAATGGGCGTTTTCACATTACACGACACCTTAAAGTTACTGCTGCTACTTACGATATCGTCACGATATCGTGTGTTTTTATCGTGCAATGTGAAAACGCTCAATCTCAACCGCAATTGGTGCACATGCCGTTCAACGAATGAGATTCCGACGAACACATTATCGGGATACAAGTCAAACACACAAAAAGACCAGCCAAGAGCGTGTCGGGCTACGCATAGAATAAGGTTCTGCAGTTACCCATTATAACCTCTATAACTCTTGAATTAACTAAGTTATCCAAACCGTTTTAGTTTTCATTGAAAGTTCATTACATGGATAACCATCATGATTTTTTTTCTGATTTTTCAAGCTGTTCATTTATATTTTAGAGGTCTAAAATCTAAACGACTGAGGACAGATACAGATGGACAGACGGACAGACGGACAGACGGGCCGACAGACAGACGGGCAGACGGACAGGCGGACGGACGGACATGACGAAGCTATAGGGTTCCGAGACCTGCGGAAATCTAAATACCGTCTTCAAATTACCGATATGGGACCCAGTAATTGTCGGAATGGGACCAAATTGAAATCAAACCACTCTGAAAGCAGTGGTTTTTAATTAAATAAAAAAAAATCTGTTCACCCAATGTGAAAGAATTTTCAAAATTGGTCCGGTAATTAAGGAGACTATTCAATGCAAACAAATAAAGTATAAAATCTTCCTCTTTATAATATCTATCTATATATAGGAATGGGGAATGTCCCCCTTAGCTCTCGAGAACTGCTTATGCTACAATGATGGTTAACCCCTCTATGGATAGCCCTCCATCTGGAGCCAATCTAAAAAATCGAAAATTTGACATAGCCCTAAGGGGTCAAAAGTTATAGGCCAAAACCTATGGCGTGGTGCGGCGCGAAGCACCTCGCAAGACACCGTACTAGTTAGTATAGAAACATGTGTAATATGTTATTGCGCCAATACTGTGTATTTCTATCAAGAGCTCAATGTTGTTGGAAGATATAAATTGAAAAGCTTCTATATTGAACCTTCTAATACTTCAGTTGGTCAGCGGGAGTTTCAATTTGAGCTGAATGTTGGGAAAATATTTTATTTACTGCAGAGAGTGTGTGGACTACGAAGTTATATACTTAGATATTTTTAACATAAATATTTTGCTAAATTTTGAGCTGAATGTTGGGAAAAATATTTATTTTACTGCAGAGTGTGTGGTCTACGCAGTTATACACTTAGATATTTTTAATATCAATATTATTTTTCTTAATTCATTTCATTTTAAGTAGGTAGGTACATATAGGTCATAGGCATAATAATATTGAGTTTCGATCAATAGATAGTGTTTGGATTACATAATCGATAAAATAATACTGATATTCATTCAACCGTCACTATTGTCAAAAGCAATAGAATATGTGCAAAAAGACACCAATCCATGTCAGAGAAATAACAAAAAAATTGTTTTTGAACTTGTCATTTTTTAACTGGCGCGCTATGAAAGAACCACTTGAGGTTGACTTTTAATTGTATGTATCATGAAATAAATGTATGGGAGATGCGATGTTTTGAATGAAACATATGTAATAAATGTATATTTATTTAAAATAAATACAAACTTCATGAAATATTAGTTAATTTTTTTTATTTAACGGTTTTTGTACAAAAATCTGGGAAAAACTTAAATTCTGATTTCAAACAGGAGTTGATAACAATTATTCATGGCGAAACTTGTAGAATCCTATGGAAGGAGATGCTTTATGCTCATAGCAAGTCAACTATGAAAGAATCCTATACAACCTCTAACACAAATATTAATTAATTGATTGAAGATTTATATTGTTTATTGTAGAGCCCATCAGTCTCGCTATGCCTCCTATTACTCGAGACCAACAGAAGTACTGGCAAACTGTGGGAGTGTAATATACCTCTACCTCCTCTGATATTTTTGTGTACACACAAATAATCACGCATATTATAATCTCCCATTGTCTGGGACATTTTTACAAACATATTTTAACCAAAAAAAAAAATATAACAGAACTAAAATGTTTATGACATCTGATAAATCTGATAACTACATTGGTTTACAAATTCTTCCTCTTTATAGGGCGTTTTCACATTGCACGATATCGCTATAATATCGTCTGTAATATCGTGACGATATAGTAACGATAATTTACATTCTTAACTTACTTTTTGTTATTGCTGCTACTTTTTTTTTTTTTTTTTTTTTTTTTTAATTCCGCGGCCCAAGGCCGCGGCCGCTCTAACGTCCGTTGCCGGGCGTCCCTGGTTACTAGCAGAGGGTATGTCCAGTGGCGCCCGGCGGACTTTGACCACCCCTGTGGTCTCTGCGGGTGTTTGGTCGGGACGAGAATCCCGCGTCATTGGGGTCGGGTTTTATCCCGCGTCAGTGAGTGAATCTGGTTGCGTGCTATGGGGCAAAGGCCCCGCAGCACGCAACCCTTCTAGCCTGCTTCTGTAAGGACGGTGGGTGGCGATCCCGCCGTCCTCAGGCCCCGATCATGGAGGACGATAGTCTTGGGCGTAGTCGCGTAGTCTGGGGCGGCCTGGCCGCCGACTACGGAACTCGGCGGGGAGGGTACGCTCCCTCTCCCTCCCGGCCGCCTCCTTCGCGAGCATGACTTGCTCGCAGAAGGACACGGCCACGTTCCACCTACTCCCGCTGGATACCATGGCTTGAAGCATGGTCCCCAGCGAGAGGGTATCCACGCCCAGACCCACTACGAGGTCCCGGCGCTGACTCGCCCACGCTGAGCACTCCACCAACGTGTGGAGTGCGGTGTCGTCGTCGGAAACCTCGCAGTGTTGACACCGGGGTGTGACCTCACGATGCATGCGAAACAGATAGCTACCGAAGCATCCATGCCCGGCAACCATCTGCGTCGCACGGTACGTGAGGTCACCATGCTGCCTCTGCAGCCAATCGTCCATGATCGGTCTCACCGCCGCGATGAAGATGGCACCCCCCTTGGGTTGCTCAAGTCGCACCCTCCATGACTCCATGAGATCCTGGCGGAGTTGGGACCGCTGGTCCTCGATTTCTCGAGACGCAGGCCTGTGGTCCCGCTCCAGCGCCTCCTTGCGCCATTGGAACAATGACGCAAGGGCTCTCGCTTCCAGGTCCCATGGAGGGGTCCCGGCTAGGAGACATGCAGCCTCTCCGGAGATCGTGCGGTACCCCCGTACGGTTCTGACGGCCAAGGTTCTAAGTGGTCTGTTTAACAGAGTCACGTTCCCCTTGACCGCCAACCTATCCGCCCATACGGGAGCCCCGTATAGGTCCATACTCCGCACGATCCCCAGGTACAGTCTCCTGCAGGAGGCGTTGGGTCCCTTTAGGTTGGGCATCAGTCGCCAAAGCGCGACCGATGCCTGCGTCACCTTGGGGACTAAACTTCGGAAATGTGGTCCGAAGTTCCATCGGCTATCAAGTACGATCCCTAGGTACTTCATCGAGGGCTTGATGCCGATGCTAACGCCTCCCACATTTATGCTGGAACCTTCTGGTGGACCGTTCCGAGGTCTGTGAAAACACAGAATCTCGGACTTGTGCAAGGCCACCTCCAGTCCCAGCTGCCGTATCCGACCCACGCACGACTCGAGCAACACCCGTCGTGACCTTGAGTGCTGCCTCCTGGTACGTTGCACCCCGCGCCGTGACGAGGGTATCGTCGGCGTAGCACGTTACGCCGACACTCCTAGGCAACGCACCCCGCAGCACCCAGTCGTAGCCGATGTTCCACAGAAGCGGCCCCAGGACCGACCCCTGCGGGACACCGCACGACACATCTCGCCGAGCTGGCCCGAGCCAGCTGGGGAAAGCTATGGCCCTCTCCGAGAGATAGGCCCCGACAATACGACGGAGGTAGAGAGGCGTTTCGTGATACACGAGCGCCTCCCTAACGCAGCTCCATGGTAAGGTGTTGAACGCGTTGGCGATGTCAAGAGACACCGCCACCACCACCTTGCCCTGCGAGACTGCTTCCTCCGTCAGGCTCTTCACGCGCATGATCGCGCTCACGGTGGAGCGTCCCCGACGGAAACCGAACTGGTTATCCGCCAGGTCTGGCCCCACACTCGTGAGATGCTCGACGAGGCGTTCCGCGATAATTCGCTCAAAGAGCTTACACACCTCGTCGAGCAACACGATCGGCCGGTATCCGGACGGTGAGTCCACCGGCCGCCCCGCCTTACGGATCAGGACCAGTTTCCCCGTCCTCCACACCTTGGGAAACTGGCCCCTTTCGAGGCATGCGCTAAAGAGCCCCATCAGTCGAGGCCCGAGTTCTTCGAGGGCCAGGACCCATGCACGGCCAGGAATGCCGTCGGGTCCGGGGGCAGTGATTTTCCGGCGTTTAAGCCGGAGTACTGCCGCACCTAGCTCCCCCACCCTGACTTCGGGTACGTCGTCTTCGCTGGTGCTATCCGCGTCGGGCAGAGACGGAACCATGCGCGGAGGGACGTGCTCCTCCGCGCTCGTCGGAAATTATTGCTGCTACTTACGATTTCGTGTGTCGTTATCGTGCAATGTGAAAACGCCCATACTACTGAATAAACGCTTTATCTTATGTTTGGAGCCAGAGATCATCAACATTTTCCTCTTATCGTATGAATGAAAACCCGTAACATGCAGTAATTGGATATTAACCTCGTTCGCCCGTCTGTGGTTGATCGTGAGTGCTTTCATGAATAAACTCAGTAATTGAGTATTAACTCACTAAACTTAATATAGTAAACCTAAGAAGATAAAATATTTATAGGCAGACAAAAGGTTACATTGTCGTCATCAGCCTATTTGACGTCAACTGCAGGGTATAGACCGCCCCCAAAGAGGGGGGATTCAGTCACATATACCACGCTGGCCGGACTGGTTAGTAAAGGGTTTTGTGTCGAGTTTTCCTTTTCGAAAAACAGAGTGATATTGATTTCATGAGCAATATTACAAACCTAGAGAACATCACTATTTTCCTTATTTTTTTGTTAACTTTTTTTATAATAAATATGTTAGGATAACTCACACAACGCAATCTAGTATCAAACTAAGCAGAGCTTGTGATATTTATGAGGTACTTGATAAACTGATATAAATACTGATATACATTTTTTTTTGTAAATACATACATAATAATATTATACATAGGATACAGCCAGACTTCGGTATCCAACGTATGAGTCATCACACAAAGTTTGTACTGACCGGGAATCGAATCCGAGACTCCGAGTGTCGAAACCGGATGCACTACCAACCACGTCACCGAAGTAGTCATTAGGTATTTTACACATTACTTACATTAGGTGGATAATGGTCTTTACCTATGAAATTGCCGTTTGGACTTTGGTCGACAATGACGAACTAAAGATGATTACACAATCTACGGCTGAAGCAGCTTTCGACGTTAGCGTCAAAACAATATTGGTCCATTTGGGTTAAATTGATACGGCCTCTGCTAGGAAGTACAGTGAAACCACATAAAACAATTAAAGTACTTTTATTGCAGGAACCTAGGGTATATATAATTCAAATAGCTAAGAGTGTGTCGGTAGAATAGGACCACAATACTGTTTTACGGAAGTGCCCGGTGCACTTAACTGGAGGTCCACGGGCGACGGCGGTCGGCCGGCAGGATCCGCTGGTGTCCTCCAATCAATTTCGGTCTAGATATGGCTTATCTAAGCCCCAAGGTAGTTCTGGAATTGACACAAGCAACGGATTAGATACCGGCTCGGCACCGCTTGCCGTAGGCCCCACACGTAATTCGCCGTACAGGTTCCCTAGTTGTCGGACGCGCTGCACAATTATTTACATGAGGGTACACGGCAAGGTTACACATAACACAGGATTATACAAACATGGGAACAGGGAAAACACAGACAGGTAGTTGGCTCATCCCTATATATCGGTCTCCGACCGGCGGCAGAAAATAGCAAAGAAAGAATTAACCAATAATCAAATAATAAAATATAGTTATAGGCCCAACACAAATGTGGGTACATTTCAAAAGATTATTTTTCTACCTATTACGTATCGGAGACGAAGTTCCTAAAGAGTCTGCGTTATGCGTATCTCCCATCTAACAATTAAAACTTTATAATGGTTCACTAAATTAGGGAACCCTAAAATGACGGTCCCTAAATGGCAGTCTAGATAATAAAATGTTAAATAATAGTGCATATTCCAGATAGGTGGAATATGATCTAGCTATTTGAATTTACGTTAAACACAATAAACATTTAGAAAGTTAACGGTTTCCCGCTTAAGGCCGCGCCCCAAATGGTACGGCTTCACAATAAAATATGTCGGGTAGATGAATTATCTTAACCCGGATTCTCCTTCTTGATATTCCCAATTTAAAATTATAAAACTATGGTTTACTGCTTAAGGCCGTAGGTGATTAGCCCTTAAGAGAATTTTAGATAGAAATATTGTTAACAATTTCACATTATATTCGATAGGGCAATGTTACTAGGTGCTAGCATTCCCTACGAGTTTATAAAATAGGTAATTACATAGACAACATATATAGATAGGTAATACATTATTATATAATCATAGCATTTAGGGGTTGAGTAATTTAACCTAGAAATAGTTTTAACAATTTATCATTATATTCGATAGGGCAATATTACTAGATCCTAGCATTCCCTACGAGTTTATAAAGTAGGTAATTACATAGACAACATATATAGATATATACATAGACAATTATAACATTTAGTGGTGGAGTTATTTAACCTCACCGTCCTAACTGTTTTCTCGTATATTTTGTGGCAAGAAATTCAGCAACCTGATTTTGATATTTACTTCGATAAAATATTAATTACTTTGACTTCTCGAACTTTGAGTCTAAATAACTATAGGTTTACTTTAACTTACTAATAATCTATGAAATAGCTATTTGGTAATATTCTAATTATAGATCGCGCGGTTGGCATTATAGAAGCTATTCTGTTCACAGCACTTACCCCGGATTTCGGGAACACAATCACATGTTAATCGGCACTACTGTTGCCGATATTGATAATAATTACTGGCAAGGGCAGCTTTCTTTAAATTAATTTATTAATTATAATGACTTATTGGGTAAGTTGACAACTATGACGTAAGCTATGCCTTGACGAGAATTTCAATTATGCGAATGTCTTCGCTCGTTGTCTGCACGGGTTTATCTAACCTCTGGTGTGGTAACGCGGTGATGTCGTATCCCTTCCCGTCCGTTTAGTGACGAGACAACTTACACATCGATGGCTGCGCGCGCGACACCATTGACTGGCGGCTAAATCCTTATCGGTACGATCTCGACCGATTCACAGAACAATGAGCGAAGGAATTTCTGCATTGTTCGAACCGATCCGTTAGTGTTCTAGTAGATTCCATTTAGTGTTGTGAACACACGTAATATTTTTGATGTCGATGTATCCCACATCGTAACAGGCAAGGTAAAAAAGCTTGACAAATGGGTGCCCCACGAACTCAACAATCACCAGCGCGAAGTACGCGTAGAGACTATGCCTTGCATTGCTCAACAGACACACAAATGAAGGAATTTTGAACCGCATTGTTACTTGCGATGAAGAATGAATTCTGTTTGATAACCGCAAGCGCTCAGCAAGTTGGTTGGATCCTGGTTCAGCACCTAAACAATGCCCTAAACGAAAACTTACCCCTAGAAAAGTGATGGTCACTGTTTGGTGGTATAGCGCCGGTGTGATTCATCACAGCGTCTTACCAAACGGGGTGAGCATTACTGCAGATGTGTACTGTGAAGAACTGAACACAATGATGGAGAAGCTGGCACATCTCCAACCAGCATTGGTCAATCGCCCGTCTCCGCTGCTCCTGCGTGACCTCATAATGCACAGCAGACGATCTCCAAGTTGCAAGAACTGGGGTTGGAAGCTCTCCGTCATCCGCTATACTCACCAGACCTTGCGCCTACAGACTAATACTTTTTCAGAATTTGGATAACTTCTTGGCGGGAATGAAATTCAATACCCGAGAGGCAGTACAAAATGCCTTTGAAGAATTTGTTGCCTCCCGTCCAGCTGATTTCTTTAAGAATCAATAAACTGTCGCTGCGTTGGCAAAGATGCATTGATTGCATGAGTGATTACTTTGATTTTGACCAGGAGGCAGTGAGAAGCCAAAGCAAAAAGTTTTTAATGATTTTAAATTGCACGCGCTTTATACGAGTTGACGCGTCTCTACATGCGTATAATAGTGTATCTTAACTCGGAAAAACGCTACGCTATTTTACGATGTGAAAAATGTATATTTTCTCATTTGAAAAATAGTCAGTTCAAAAAAAATTCTACCGTAGATTTTTTTTGAATTCGATCAAAACTCGCCGAGATAAAAAAAATTTGAATTTGACCATTTTTGCGCTTTAAAATGGTTGTAACTTTTTTATAACGCCTTTTTTCGAAAAACCGCAAGAGTAAAAGTGTCTTATTTTGCCCGTTTTACCCTTAGAAATCATTTTCCAATATAAAAACCAACTTTTTATCAGTTTACAAATTTGTATGTTTATAATGAAATGAAATGAAATGATTTATTTATTTGTATAGGTCACTAAATGGCTCTTACAAACGTCAGTAAGTACTTAAAATAAAAATGTCATTGCTTCTATATTTACATGTACTGCCAGATTCGCAAAGCAATAAGTAGAACCGAGAGAAATAACCTGGCAATAAAACTATCGGTCACTCTTTTCAAATAATTGATTCATTTCATTTACACATTTTCTTAAGACTAAATGTGGACGAATGTACATTGGTCTCGTGTCAAAATCAAAAAGAGTGTATAAGACAACAAAAAAAAAATTATGGTCGCCTAAGTACAAAATATGCTACAATTACGGCATTTTAGGAGGCGCCTGCACCATGCTCAAGCCAGACACTTTTATCATTAAGGTAATCAACTGTCTCATAATATGCTTTTTGAGATAAAGTGGTCTTTATAAAGGTTTTAAATTTATTGTCGGGCATACAAAGGACCGATTCAGGCAATTTATTAAAAAAGCGTATACTTTCCCCCTTGAAAGAATGACTAACCTTGCTAAGCAATTAATAGCTAAGCTAAACAATTAATAGCCCACCGGCACAGATTTTGCTTTCTTACCAATTGACTCCTCTTGGTCCAAGGTTTACAAAAAGTACAAACTTATATAGGCGCAATCACATTTTCAGTGATTGGTCAGTCACTTTAGTTTTTCAGGGGGTTTGCCGCTTGCCTAAAGGAGGCGCTGGAGTCGATTTCTGGAGACGCAGTCCTGTGTCTCGAGAAATCGAGGCTCAGAGGTCATCATCGAGGACACTGATCATCATCGGGCACGGAAACTTCAGTGAGTACCTGTTTCCCATGCATCGTGAGGTCATACCCGTGTCTCAGCACTGCGAGGCTTCCGGCGATGACACGGCACTCCACATGTTGGTGGAATGTTCATCGTGGGCAAGTCGGCGATGGGACCTCATTGTGGGCCTGTGCGTAGATACCCTCTCGCTGGAGACACTGCTACGAGCCCTGGTCTCTAACAGAAGCCAGTGGAACGCGGCCGTTTCCTTCTGCGAGCAGGTTATGCTCGTGAAGGAAGCAGCCAGTAGGGCGAGGGCGCCGCAGACTGGAATATGCGCAGAACCAACGACCTCCATGATCGCGGCCTGAGGACGACGGACTAGCAACCCACCATTCTTACAGAAGCAGGCTAGAAGGGCTGCGTACTTCACCCCACACACGCTTTCACGGGTGGCCATGGTCCGCCGGGCGCCACTGGAAATTCTTTCAGTGCTTCCCAGAGGCGCTCGGCAATGGCCGAAGGGTAGTACCGTCGACCATGCCGTTGGATACTTAGTCTCGAAGCTCTTTGCTGCCGGTCAAATATACGTGGCCTTAAGAAAGGTAAAATCATTGGAAGGTCTCCTTATTGAAGGGCTAGACTGTTCGAAATTAACCGGCAAACGACCTTGCAATAATGATGCGTTGATTGAGATGACCAGACTGGAAACATGTCCAGCGATAACTAAAAGTAAAAAATAAATTAAAAGTAAAAAACTTTTTAAGAACAAGTTTTTATTTCAATACCCTAAAAATACAAAAATAAACTTTAACGTTAATTTTTTTAGTATCAACTTATAACGTCATTACACAATTTATGTGTTATAAAAACTTGTCGCGAGATTAGAGTTAAATATAAATTTAAGCGCCAAAAGTAAACTTTAACCTTAAGAGAGACTTTCTTGTGTAGATAAACAAATTCATGAGATTTATTTTAAATATTATTATAACAATTTTTAAACCGAGTAAATCTCGCGACTAATAGTTTTTATAACACATAAATTGTGTTATGACGTTATATAAGTTGATCATCATCTGCCTGCCCTTATCCCTTATATATATCCTTATATATATCCCTTATATATATATTATTATTTGGGGTCGGCGCAACATGTTTTCATCTTCCATACATCCCTGTCACACGTCATCTCCTCAGTTACTCCTTTCCTGCTCATATCCTCTTTCACGCATTCTATCCATCTTTTCTTGGGCCTACCTCGAGTTCTCAGGCCATCTACATTCATACTTTGCACCTTTCTTACCACATTACTTTCCTCTCTTCTCATAACATGTCCATACCATGATAGCCGTTCGCTTCTCACTTTTTCATTTACTGGGGCATCTTTCAAACTTCCTCTAATATACTCGTTCCTTACTCTATCCATCCTTGTTACACCACACATCCATCTTAACATTCGCATTTCCGCTACATGCAGTTTTCTTTCATCCGTCGCTTTTACGGCCACACATGAAAGTCCATACAGGACGGCAGGTCTGACGACAGTTTTGTAAATTTTCCCCTTAAGTTTCGGAGGAAATTGGGGGTCGCATATAGTGGCTTTGACCTGCCGCCATTTCATCCAACCTGCGTCAATTCTGTGCTTCACTGTACGATCAATTTCCCCATCGTCCTGGATAAGAGAGCCCAGGTATCGGAAGCTGGAGCAGACTGGCAATGGTACGCCGTCTAGCGTTATGGGTGTAAAGCTGGAGAGACCGCCGAAATCGGAGAACATGTACTCCGTTTTGATTCTGCTGATTTTCAAGCCTACACTCTCCAGTTTACACTGCCACCCCTCCAGTCTGCTCTGTACCTCAGGCCCGTCTTCACCGACAAGAACAATGTTATCGGCAAATAGCATACACCAGGGGGTCTCTTCCTGTATCTCCGATGTCAAGGCATCCATTATTAACAGGAAGAGGTACAGGCTTAGCGCTGAGCCCTGATGCAGGCCTACCTCCACACTGAACTCGTCGGTGTTGCCAGCAGCACATCGTACGTAGGTTCTCGATCGACAATACATTGCACAGATCAACTCTACATACTTCCCAGGCACACCTTTCTCTTTCAAAGCCCACCACAAAACCGTTATGGGTATCCTTTCGTATGCCTTCTCTAGATCTATAAACACAATAATAATATGCAAGTTTTTGTGTGCACGCCTATGTTTCTCAGAGAGCTGGCGGAGTGCAAATATGGCGTCTGTAGTCCCGCGACCAGGCATAAATCCGAACTGGTTTTGGGTAACCTCGCTTTCCTCTCGTAGTCGTTTCTCTATCACTTTCTCCCAAACTTTCATACTGTGTGACATGAGCTTTATTCCTCGATAGTTGCCGCAGTCTTGTACATCACCCTTATTTTTAAAAATGGGCACTAGTGAACTATTGGACCATTCATCGGGGATCGTCACCTCATACAACAACTTATTGAAGAATAAAGTCAGCCACAGACATCCATCTTCTCCCAATTTCTTCCAAACTTCCACTGGAATGCCGTCGGGCCCTACGGCTTCCCATTCTTCATATTTCGTACCGCCGTTCTTATTTCATCTTTGGCAATCTCCTTCACTAAACCTACATTTACTCGTCCCTCCTTTAAAATTCCACTCCACGCATTCTCTTCATTCATAAGTTTTTCAAAATACACTTTCCATCGATTTCTTACTTCATCTTCTTTTACTAAAACTGTACCCTTTTCATCTTTTATACATCTCACATGTTTTACATCTTTCGTTCTATCTTCTCTTTCTTTCGCTAAGCGGTAAATTTCTTTTTGGCCTTTAGGTCCATCAAGGGCTTTAAATAGTTTTTCTTGGGCCATCTAGCTATCGCCACCGCTTTTTTTGCCTTTTTACTCAATTCCTTATACCTTACCTTTCTTGCTTCTTTTTCACTTTCTTTTCTTTCTGCCATTTCTTAAAAGCATTCTTCTTTTCTTTAATCACCTCTTGTACCTCCTTATTCTACCACCATGTATCCCTATCAATAGCACTTTTACCTTTCGTTTCGCTAAACACTTCTTTTGCTTCTTTCCTGATACAACTTACCATTTCATTCCAACACTCATTCACTGATTTATCCACCATATCTTTCATTTTTATTTACCACACGTTCTTTAAACTTGCTTGCATATTCATTCTTCTCTATAAACCACCACTTGATTCGAGGAGGTAGGGGCTGTTTGCGTGTTTGAGGAACTATACTTTGACAATTAAGTCGAGAGTGAGTAGTTTATGTTGCTTCACTACTCCTTCCCCTGGCAGCACTTTACAGCTTTACAGAATAACCTACTCCTCCGGATAAGAAAGTAGTCGATCTGTGTCAAGTGAATACCACTCTTGTATGTAATTAGGTGCGGATCCCGTTTCTTAAACCAAGTATTCACAATTGCCAGGTTAAGGGAAGAAGCAACTTGTAGCAGTGTTTCCCCGTCGCTGTTACGGGTTCCGTAGCCCCATTCTCCATGCACTCTTTCATAGTGATCATTTACTCTTCCTACATGGCCATTAAAATCACCTCCTATACATACTTCCTCACTTTATATAAGTTGTTATATAAGTTGATACTCGTACTAAAAGTTTTAAAGTTAAAGTTTATTTTTGTATTTTTAGGGCATTTAAATAAAAGCTTGTTCTTTAAAAGTTCTTTTACTTTTAATTTTTTTTATATATGAAATATTAAAAACCGTTTTGTGGAGGTTGTGGAGGTCAGATGGCAGTCGCTTCACGTGAAATATCGAAGTTCAGCCAAATCGCAGTTAGACTAGAAAGCCGACCCCAACTACGTTGGGAAAAGGCTCGGTGGATTATTTTAACTGCTGCGATAAGAAAACATGTAAAAAGTGTCTTCCTAACAGACTCTAATTAAAGTGTTATTGAATACGTTCTTAGTTATTATTTACATATCATATTAGGTCAAAATAAGTTACTCATTAGTCAATAGGCTAGATTGTAATATAATACTTTAGTTTAATATAAAAAAGTAATTAAGTAACTGTTTTAGTCAGGGATAATAAATAACAAAGTAATCTGTCCTGTTCAAATAATAGTCCCAGTCAACAACAAAACTCAAATAGTGGCGTGATTATGTTTGTTTAGGTCAACAATTGTAAACTAAATCAACGAAAGAACTAGGAAAATACGTATTATTTTGATCAAGCTTTCACTATTCGATCATAGTTCCAAAAGTCTTATATGGACATAACGGAATCCCAATCTACCAATGTAAATGCATGCGCATGTAAGGGGGGGGGGATATATATACATATATATATTTATATATAAATTAGTTGTTAATAAAATATGATGTACTTATTAAATTAAAATTTACAGATATAAAATTATAATAATACGAGTATATCAAGTCTACACTAGATACCTATACCTACGTATAGGTATCTATAATACGCATGTTATTCTTTGCTTAAATGTATGAGTAGTATGTTGTGGTCTATTGAATGTAAGAATTAGTAGAAATAAAACTATAATGATAAGGTTATGTAAAAGGAAAACGAAATGAAAACAGGGAGCTTCCTCCGTCAACAAACTGTAATACAGTTTGGCATAAGTAATTTATTTCAAATAAGTGTATGTAAAAGCGATGGTAAGTAAAATGTTTTAAGAAAAAACTTTTTAAAATCTATCCAATCCAATATTTAAGTGTATGTATTTAAACGTGAATAAATTTTATTTCATTATTTCATTTAATTCAATAAAGTATTTCAAAATGCAAAGTCTTGGGAAAACGGTGTTTAAAGAATCCGGGAAGCCGATTTTTTACTTTATTATTCACTAGCAGTCTGCTTTACAAATTATATACACAAAAACCTTCGTCAAGAACCATTCTATCCGTTTGTGAAATGCGCATCAAAATCCGTTGCGTAGTTTGAAAAATCTTAGCATGCATACGGAACGGGCGACTTTGTTTTATAATATAGTGTTAGTGATAACATAATAGTTAAAATACTTTTTTTTTCTTTTTGTGAAAACTTGTAGAACAGTTGATATTGACACACAAACTCAAAACCTCCAAATTTTGAATTGTGCCCATATATAACAAATGGGTCCATATTGACTCACCTAAAGTTCTTTATCCGAAATTGTTCTTCATAACGATTTGTAATCCGAATGATCACTCCTCCTAAAATTTTTCATCCTAAAGTTTTTATTCATACTATTTGTAGTGCTACCGTCGATGTTCATAACACTCATGTTTCCGAAAATTGTTATCAATAAAATCGTTAACATACAATATTAAAGCTCCTACTGTTTTTTATCCTAACGTTTTTATACCTTTTTCGTTTTCGATTCGTTTCTGGCACTTCGCCGGCCGCTACCGCGGCACGCTCGCTTCGCTCGCTCGGCTCGTGCGTTGTGTGGTCACAATTCTAACCTAACCTAAACCAAGAACTATAAATATGACCGATTCGTTTCTGTAAAAGTCCGTAAAAGTTACGCAAAATTAATGTAAATAATACTGATTATTATTAATAAAAATAAATCTAAACAAAAAAGGTATGACTTTCAATAATAGTGTAAAAGATGGTTATGTTGACAAAATATAGGAAAAGAAATAATAGTATAATAGATGTTTATTGCTACCGACATTATGAAGTTGAATGATTCGGAATTAAAACATTAGAGACAGAGTAGTTAGGAATTGTGATTGTTAGAATGAAAAATGTTAGGAAGAACATTTTCGGACTTCCAATTTTCGGAGTTGAAAATTTAGGTGAACTTTGGCGCACCCATAACAAATATTATAATGCTTTTTCTCGTGGCCATTTCTGAAATAAATTATTAAAAAAAACATACACGAATATATTTTCCAATTCAGAAACAGATCTTTCGCTTGTTGGTGAAACTTTTTTAATTTAAAATTTTCCGAAATTGAATGTGGAATAAGATGACGTTGCTCTCAGAGCTCTTTAGTGTTATTTTATTGTTATTGTTATTTACATTGAAACTTTTGCATTTCATGATCTACTTACAATTTTTTTTATCGATATACTCGTAGTTATTTCCTGACAGTGACGTTCGAAAAACAGAAAACTAATTATTTTAAAGTTTTACTTGAATTAGTTTGTATGACACCCACATGTGACATAAGCGCAATACTTTTAGGTGACATTCGTTTAGGTAACGTGATAGGAATGCCTCATAGTATGCATAGGAAAGTACCTGTACATTTATTTTCATTTCCAACTGACCTTCTGTGGGTCCGACGCTTCTAAATCTATTATAACACTTTATCTAAAATTAAGTTATGCACACAAGTTTGAGGTTTAACCTACATTACGGTTAACGGTTTGGTAATGGTATTTGTAAAGGTAGGCTTTATATTTAAAGCCTACCTTTACAAATACCATTACAAAACCGTTTAGTATGCCATATTTGGCATACTAAACGGTTTTCTGTAGGAAAAAAATATCGTTGCTTATACATAGGTATATCTACGCTTTCTAACTTATAGTATGTGACGGCGGGTGGCTATCCCGCCGTCCTCAGGCCCCGATCATGGAGGTCAATGGTCCTGGGCGTAATCATGCCTAGCCAACTGAGTGTAGAGATGTTTCACCCCCACTTTTGTTGCTCCCATAATCTTCAATTTCTCACAGTTGTTAATTATAACGTTAAAATATTAACGAGAGAAACATAATCATCATATACCGAGCCTTTTTCCCAACGCAATTGGGGTCGGCTTTCCGGTCTATCTGCGTTTCGGCTGAACTTCGATACTTTCCGTGAAGCAACTGCCATCTGCCCTCCACAACCCATGGGCGATATCGAAGTTCTATAGTTAGACCGGCCGAATTTTTGATTTAGGGCTCCAACTAACGACTGCCATAGATGTTTGTATGACAACCGGGACCGACGGCTTAACGTGCTCTCTGAGGCACGGAGGGGTCTGGTCACCCATCCTTAGAC
This sequence comes from Nudaria mundana, assembly GCA_963556515.1. Taxonomy (NCBI): domain Eukaryota; kingdom Metazoa; phylum Arthropoda; class Insecta; order Lepidoptera; family Erebidae; genus Nudaria; species Nudaria mundana. The sequence goes on along the minus strand of OY748307.1, from coordinate 10,019,033 downwards.
AAGCCTGACTCGATGTTGCTTAACTTTTGCATTGTGTTAACATTGTCGGTTACCACTAGACCACGAGACTAACATTAAATAACTCTGTAAAAATGATAAAAATTTGTCATTTAAATGAACATTACTTGGCTATTCAACCCATGTACAATTACTTCAAAACGGAGAGCTTATTGTGCGAACATTGAATTACCTGCATTAGTGAGCTTATTTCTGCTAACTACATTGTTTCATTAACGTCTTGAAAAGATTTCATAACTGCCATAACTAACGATTTAATGAAATATTAAGGCTCTTTAGGCCCTTAGGCTTAAGGCTCCATAGGTACGGGAAAATAAGAAAATAAGAAAAACCTAAACAAACTAAAGGCTACTAAGAATTTTTTAAACGATATTTTGTAAATAGTTAATATATTAGTACTTACTTAATTATGTAGGTATATTGTAATTCTTATTGTACATAAATGTTAGTTCCATATACATTAATCGTACATAGATAAAGGTGAGTATACAAAATATGAGGTCAATTTATATAGGTATTAGTACACAAAAACCTTCCTCGAAAACCACTGTATCCATTGGTGAAAACTACATCACGTTAAGTACGTAGTTTCAAACATAGGGAACGGAAGCGACTTTATTTTATACTAGCGGTCGCCCACGACATCGTCCGTGTGGTACTTAATTTGGAAAATTTCCATAATTATAACTCCATAAAATGCCACAATATTATTTGGTAATTTGGAAATTTCTGTAATTATTGTTCCCATCCCGTAATAAAATATAGCTTCACCAATATTTTTTTAGAATGAATTTCATTTTCAAAACAGTTCTTTAGTACATAGTTTTAACATGACATTAACCATTTGACCAGCGCACGCAACGGAAGTTCTCAAAAGAAATAAACTTCCCCGTTTTTAAACATTTTTCACTGCTGCTCCGCTCCCATTAATCGTAGCGTGATGCTATATAGCCTATAGCCTTCCTCGATAAATGCACTTCTATACACAAAAATAACTTTTCAAATTGAACTTCCAAACAAACAAACTTAATCTATGTTATGAGTTAAAAATTCGTTTAAAAAATATGCTAAAAGATCATTATCTCTCAATGTGCTAACACTGTCCATATTATAATATTTATAGCTAGGTATACATATTATGGGTATTTATTATCCATTAATATTAATTTATTTTGTTACTCACTGAACTCTTTCACGATCTACTCTCTTCGTATATTTTATCAATTTATTATATTATTAATACATTGTACACAACCCCTATCATCTCTCTCCATTTTCTTTCCATCCTAAAGTTGCCTTTAGCAATAAGGCCGCCTATTGTACATTATTCTTAAGGCATGTGTAACATATCTGTCTCTTTTAGGTATACCATAATATTTCTAAAATCAATATAAGTACATACAGGTCTTATTTTATTATCCTTCAAAGGTGAATAAAAGGATGACAAAAACCTGATTATATTGGAGGCCCAAGCTATCAGATTGGTAGCATACTCGTATTAAATCTGCTCCGACGAGAATTTGTGTGGCCTCTCCGACCCGAACTCATATAAAAAGGATATAAATTTTATTAGAAATTTATCTCGTGCGGATTAAGTCTTAGTTTAATCAAAATCTTCGGTAGCTTTTGCTGATGAACATAAAAACACGCCTCTTTTCCACTGGTGTAGGCAAAGAATACGGATTTCTGCTTGCTACTGTTCTGGCATACGTCTTTCGCTTCTTCATGTATCATCAGAGTTTAACTGCGCCCAGCGCCCAGCGCCGAACAATTGCTTCCTTGGCCGCGTTCTACCGTATTTACCACGGTGAGTGTTCTGAAGAGCTCTTCAACCTAATCCCACCCTCTCCCTTTCGATCCCGAACAACGCGTGCCGGCCAGAGATGTCACCCTCATACCGTGGTAACCGTCTTCGCGAGAACCGAACGTTTTAAACGATCGTTTCTCTGCCGAACGATGGTGGCTTGGAACGCCCTGCCTGCGCACGTGTTTCCTCCAACATATAACCCTGGGCTATTTAAGCGAAGCGTGAAGAGGCACATTACTGGGTCGTCAAGTTGAGGGCCACTCTCTATAGTATTCCTGTGTACTGTGAGGGTCGCCCTCAATTGCCAGACGTCGCCTCAGCTTACCATCAGGCGGGTGGCGTCAATTTGTCGACCTAAATATATAAAAAAAAAAAAAAAAAAAAAAAAAATTACTTAATAGAGATCGAGGGGTCACACAGGTTGGCCAAAGTCCGCCGGGGGCCACTGCAAATTCTCTGTGTGCTCACCATAAGGCATAATACGTCGTAATTACCGATATAATCCGATATAATACGATATCCGATATAACCCCTAGATATTATAAACTTTGGAAATGTATTCGGGATATTTACCATGTATTATTATTTTGTTGTCGAGTTTCCGATATTTCGGCACTATTGCAAGCGCCATGGTCACGGAGGAACTGTCAGTACATCGCGAAATAGTTTTTAAGGTAAACCGTATCGGTCTACCCTCCTTCTCACTCGTTTTTGTCGCGCACCACTACTATTGTCCGCATTGTTCTCACTACCAAGTCGAACATGATCACGGCACACAATACTCACGGTATCCACTCGCGGTTTTTGTTTAGGTTGTTGTTTATTTTTACATAAACTGACCACTGGACGCCAGACACCCGGCAACTGAAAACCGTCTTCACGATTGAAATTTTTATATTTTGTTATTTCAATGGCTTCTCTCACCAACCTGGGTATGTAATGACGATCTGCCGAAAGTATTTGTGGGTTATGTAACTCTATCCAATGATCAGTACCTGCCTCAAGTATATGCCCCGCAATCGCAGACTTCTGTGGTTCATTATTTCTGACCGCCCTAATATGTTCCTTCATTCGGCATGCAACCGATCGCTTAGTTTGCCCAATGTAGGAGCTACCGCAGCTACAGTCGACTTTATACACACCCGGCTTCTCCAAGGGGAAACTGTCCTTGGGCGAGCGCAAGGACTGTGATACCTTTCTCAGAGGCGTGAAGATAGTTCTTACGGATATTTTCTTGAGAATGTTAGCGATCTTATCAGTCACACCTCTGACATATGGTAGGAATGCTGGGTGTCTTTCTACCTTGTAATTTAACTGTTTCTGCGTGCATCTAGGTGGCTTGATCCGTCCACTGTACCCATTGCGCTGTAAGACGCCGCTTATATGTGTTAGTTCAGCTTCCAAATGTTCCTCGTCACATAAGTTATATGCACGGTCAGTAAGCGACGCCACGACTGAATGCAATTGGCGTGGGTGGTGATGCGAGTCTGCATGTAGGTAGCGGTCTGTGTGAGTCGGTTTTCTATACACAGAGTGGCTGAGAGTCCCATCCGAACGAATACCAACCTTCACGTCCAGGAAAGCAATGGACCTCTCTATTTCCATTTCATAGGTGAAGCTCATTTTATTATGGATGTTGTCTAAATGAGCCACATAACCCTGTACATCACGCTCATCGCCCTCCATGATACAGAAGATGTCGTCCACATACCTTTTCCAAAGTTTGATGTTGTTTTGCGGGGCAGTAGTGATAGCCAGTTCTTCGAAATGTTCCATCCATAAGTTGGCCACCACAGGAGCCACTGGACTACCCATTGCTACTCCATCTATTTGTAGGTAGTATTCGTTACTGTACACAAAGTAATTTGTGAATAAACAATGATGCACAAGGTCAGCATAGATCTTAGAAATGCCCTTCTCTGCGATTTTGCGTTTGATTACTTCCATACAATCAACTATAGGAACATTTGTAAATAATGACTCCACGTCAAAACTCACCATCACTTCCGTTTCCTTCACTGTGGTATGGCGCAAAATTTGTATGAAATGTCGGGAGTCTTTGACGTACGATGTTGTTCTCCCCACCAAGGGCTGCAGTACCTTAGCTACGTGTTTAGCTAGTTCATAAGTGGGTGAGCCAATTTGGCTCACAATAGGCCGCAATGGTACGTTTGCCTTATGAACCTTAGGTAGCCCATATAATTTGGGGGGTTCAATGTTTCTGGGACGTAGCAGATACATCACTGTGTCGTCACCAATTTCTTGTTTGCACTCCTTTATCAACTTTTCCGTGCTTCGTTTGGTTCTCGCCGTAGGGTTATAGTTGACTTTCTTATAGGTTTTATCGTCACTTAAAAGTTGCCGAATTTTGTCGTCGTATTCTGTGACGTCTATAACTACCGTAGCATTCCCTTTATCCGCCTTGAGGACATAAATACTGTCGTCGTTCCTCAGTTCTCGCAGTGCGGAACGCTCGGCGGCCGTCATATTTGGCTGTGGAGGCTTGGCCCGACGCAAGGTAAGTGCCACTTCCTGTCTCACGACTTCTGCATCCTCTACCGGTATTTTGTTGCGTCTGACCACCTCCTCAACCGTACCTATCACTTTTTCATACGGAATACGAGTAGGTGTGGGGGCAAAGTTCAACCCTCTCTCCAAGGCGTCAAGTGCTTCATTGGTCAACACTTTTTGGGAGAGATTGATAACCGTTCGTTGACTTCGTAAGTTTTTGTGGTAGGGGACAGATGGTTTCTGCTTTGCAAGGAGGGCATCAAACTTACGTTTTTGTTTCAAAGCACAAATTTCCCTCGAACGTTGCGCTTGTAAGTATGTGATTCGGTCACAATTATCGAAATCTTCCCTAGACAACACTGCACTGCACTTAAGATGTATATCGTACAACTCACACTGGATCCTGTTTAAGCGGTATCTAGTGTTACTAATTGACTTACGTAATAACTTGATACTACAATTACGTAGAATGTTCGCGGAACCATAAATGTCTTTGCGAGGTTTTATTCGCGCACAAATCGGAATTACATCCGCATCCCGACACTTCAGTAAAAAGGATAGTGACTCACTGATACACTGTTATTTAAACTGCCATGGTCGTTATTATTATAAACTTTGGAAATGTATTCGGGATATTTACCATGTATTATTATTTTGTTGTCGAGTTTCCGATATTTCGTAAAAATAAACAACAACCTAAACAAAAACCGCGAGTGGATAGTGATGGTGAGTTTTGACGTGGAGTCATTATTTACAAATGTTCCTATAGTTGATTGTATGGAAGTAATCAAACGCAAAATCGCAGAGAAGGGCATTTCTAAGATCTATGCTGACCTTGTGCATCATTGTTTATTCACAAATTACTTTGTGTACAGTAACGAATACTACCTACAAATAGATGGAGTAGCAATGGGTAGTCCAGTGGCTCCTGTGGTGGCCAACTTATGGATGGAACATTTCGAAGAACTGGCTATCACTACTGCCCCGCAAAACAACATCAAACTTTGGAAAAGGTATGTGGACGACATCTTCTGTATCATGGAGGGCGATGAGCGTGATGTACAGGGTTATGTGGCTCATTTAGACAACATCCATAATAAAATGAGCTTCACCTATGAAATGGAAATAGAGAGGTCCATTGCTTTCCTGGACGTGAAGGTTGGTGTTCGTTCGGATGGGACTCTCAGCCACTCTGTGTATAGAAAACCGACTCACACAGACCGCTACCTACATGCAGACTCGCATCACCACCCACGCCAATTGCATTCAGTCGTGGCGTCGCTTACTGACCGTGCATATAACTTATGTGACGAGGAACATTTGGAAGCTGAACTAACACATATAAGCGGCGTCTTACAGCGCAATGGGTACAGTGGACGGATCAAGCCACCTAGATGCACGCAGAAACAGTTAAATTACAAGGTAGAAAGACACCCAGCATTCCTACCATATGTCAGAGGTGTGACTGATAAGATCGCTAACATTCTCAAGAAAATATCCGTAAGAACTATCTTCACGCCTCTGAGAAAGGTATCACAGTCCTTGCGCTCGCCCAAGGACAGTTTCCCCTTGGAGAAGCCGGGTGTGTATAAAGTCGACTGTAGCTGCGGTAGCTCCTACATTGGGCAAACTAAGCGATCGGTTGCATGCCGAATGAAGGAACATATTAGGGCGGTCAGAAATAATGAACCACAGAAGTCTGCGATTGCGGAGCATATACTTGAGGCAGGTACTGATCATTGGATAGAGTTACATAACCCACAAATACTTTCGGCAGATCGTCATTACATACCCAGGTTGGTGAGAGAAGCCATTGAAATAACAAAATATAAAAATTTCAATCGTGAAGACGGTTTTCAGTTGCCGGGTGTCTGGCGTCCAGTGGTCAGTTTATGTAAAAATAAACAACAACCTAAACAAAAACCGCGAGTGGATACCGTGAGTATTGTGTGCCGTGATCATGTTCGAGTTGGTAGTGAGAACAATGCGGACAATAGTAGTGGTGCGCGACAAAAACGAGTGAGAAGGAGGGTAGACCGATACGGTTTACCTTAAAAACTATTTCGCGATGTACTGACAGTTCCTCCGTGACCATGGCGCTTGCAATAGTGCCGAAATATCGGAAACTCGACAACAAAATAATAATACATGGTAAATATCCCGAATACATTTCCAAAGTTTATAATAATAACGACCATGGCAGTTTAAATAACTATATTGTGCACCGGTACGGGCCGGAATGTGTAAAACTAATCAAACAACTTGAACGGACGCGGAAAAAGAGTGAATGTATCAGTGAGTCACTATCCTTTTTACTGAAGTGTCGGGATGCGGATGTAATTCCGATTTGTGCGCGAATAAAACCTCGCAAAGACATTTATGGTTCCGCGAACATTCTACGTAATTGTAGTATCAAGTTATTACGTAAGTCAATTAGTAACACTAGATACCGCTTAAACAGGATCCAGTGTGAGTTGTACGATATACATCTTAAGTGCAGTGCAGTGTTGTCTAGGGAAGATTTCGATAATTGTGACCGAATCACATACTTACAAGCGCAACGTTCGAGGGAAATTTGTGCTTTGAAACAAAAACGTAAGTTTGATGCCCTCCTTGCAAAGCAGAAACCATCTGTCCCCTACCACAAAAACTTACGAAGTCAACGAACGGTTATCAATCTCTCCCAAAAAGTGTTGACCAATGAAGCACTTGACGCCTTGGAGAGAGGGTTGAACTTTGCCCCCACACCTACTCGTATTCCGTATGAAAAAGTGATAGGTACGGTTGAGGAGGTGGTCAGACGCAACAAAATACCGGTAGAGGATGCAGAAGTCGTGAGACAGGAAGTGGCACTTACCTTGCGTCGGGCCAAGCCTCCACAGCCAAATATGACGGCCGCCGAGCGTTCCGCACTGCGAGAACTGAGGAACGACGACAGTATTTATGTCCTCAAGGCGGATAAAGGGAATGCTACGGTAGTTATAGACGTCACAGAATACGACGACAAAATTCGGCAACTTTTAAGTGACGATAAAACCTATAAGAAAGTCAACTATAACCCTACGGCGAGAACCAAACGAAGCACGGAAAAGTTGATAAAGGAGTGCAAACAAGAAATTGGTGACGACACAGTGATGTATCTGCTACGTCCCAGAAACATTGAACCCCCCAAATTATATGGGCTACCTAAGGTTCATAAGGCAAACGTACCATTGCGGCCTATTGTGAGCCAAATTGGCTCACCCACTTATGAACTAGCTAAACACGTAGCTAAGGTACTGCAGCCCTTGGTGGGGAGAACAACATCGTACGTCAAAGACTCCCGACATTTCATACAAATTTTGCGCCATACCACAGTGAAGGAAACGGAAGTGATGGTGAGTTTTGACGTGGAGTCATTATTTACAAATGTTCCTATAGTTGATTGTATGGAAGTAATCAAACGCAAAATCGCAGAGAAGGGCATTTCTAAGAACTATGCTGACCTTGTGCATCATTGTTTATTCACAAATTACTTTGTGTACAGTAACGAATACTACCTACAAATAGATGGAGTAGCAATGGGTAGTCCAGTGGCTCCTGTGGTGGCCAACTTATGGAAGGAACATTTCGAAGAACTGGCTATCACTACTGCCCCGCAAAACAACATCAAACTTTGGAAAAGGTATGTGGACGACATCTTCTGTATCATGGAGGGCGATGAGCGTGATGTACATGGTTATGTGGCTCATTTAGACAACATCCATAATAAAATGAGCTTCACCTATGAAATGGAAATAGAGAGGTCCATTGCTTTCCTGGACGTGAAGGTTGGTGTTCGTTCGGATGGGACTCTCAGCCACTCTGTGTATAGAAAACCGACTCACACAGACCGCTACCTACATGCAGACTCGCATCACCACCCACGCCAATTGCATTCAGTCGTGGCGTCGCTTACTGACCGTGCATATAACTTATGTGACGAGGAACATTTGGAAGCTGAACTAACACATATAAGCGGCGTCTTACAGCGCAATGGGTACAGTGGACGGATCAAGCCACCTAGATGCACGCAGAAACAGTTAAATTACAAGGTAGAAAGACACCCAGCATTCCTACCATATGTCAGAGGTGTGACTGATAAGATCCCTAACATTCTCAAGAAAATATCCGTAAGAACTATCTTCACGCCTCTGAGAAAGGTATCACAGTCCTTGCGCTCGCCCAAGGACAGTTTCCCCTTGGAGAAGCCGGGTGTGTATAAAGTCGACTGTAGCTGCGGTAGCTCCTACATTGGGCAAACTAAGCGATCGGTTGCATGCCGAATGAAGGAACATATTAGGGCGGTCAGAAATAATGAACCACAGAAGTCTGCGATTGCGGAGCATATACTTGAGGCAGGTACTGATCATTGGATAGAGTTACATAACCCACAAATACTTTCGGCAGATCGTCATTACATACCCAGGTTGGTGAGAGAAGCCATTGAAATAACAAAATATAAAAATTTCAATCGTGAAGACGGTTTTCAGTTGCCGGGTGTCTGGCGTCCAGTGGTCAGTTTATGTAAAAATAAACAACAACCTAAACAAAAACCGCGAGTGGATACCGTGAGTATTGTGTGCCGTGATCATGTTCGAGTTGGTAGTGAGAACAATGCGGACAATAGTAGTGGTGCGCGACAAAAACGAGTGAGAAGGAGGGTAGACCGATACGGTTTACCTTAAAAACTATTTCGCGATGTACTGACAGTTCCTCCGTGACCATGGCGCTTGCAATAGTGCCGAAATATCGGAAACTGGACAACAAAATAATAATACATGGTAAATATCCCGAATACATTTCCAAAGTTTATAATAATAACGACCATGGCAGTTTAAATAACCCCTAGATAATTTACATTTTGACACAGAACCAACAATAGTGATCTGCAGACAAAATTTTGTCCTCCAAGTCCTTACCTAACCGGCTAGCATATTGTATAAAGTAAAACGTAAAAGTAGGTATGTATATCGCAATAGAAATTAGGGATCCCACTAGGGTTTACTTTAGGTACGCTAGTATCGTTACCGGGCATGGATGCTTCGGTAGCTATCTGTTTCGCATCCATCGTGAGGTCACACCCCGGTGTCAACACTGTGAGGTTTCCGACGACGACACCGCACTCCACACGTTGGTGGAGTGCTCATCGTGGGCGAGCCAGCGCTGGGACCTCGTGGTGGGTCTGGGCGTGGATACCCTCTCACTGGAGACCATGCTTCAAGCCATGTTCTCCAGCGGGAGTAGGTGGAACGCGGCCGTGTCCTTCTGCGAGCAAGTCATGCTCGCGAAGGAGGCGGCCGAGAGGGAAAGGGAGCGTACACTCCCCGCCGAGTTCCGTAGTCAGCGGCGAGGGCGCCGCAGACTCATCTACGCCCAAGACCATCGACATCCATGATCGGGGCCTGAGGACGGCGGGATCGTCACCCGTCGTCCTTACAGAAGCAGGCTAGAAGGGTTGCGTGCTGCGGGGCCTTTGCCCCATAGCACGCAACCAGATTCACTCACTGACGCGGGATAATACCCAACCCCAACGACGCGGGATTCTCATCCCGACCAAACCCCCGCAAAGACCACAAAGGTGGTCAAAGTCCGCCGGGCGCCACTGGAAATACCTTCTGCGTGTAACTAGAGACGCCCGGCAACGGGCCTTGGACCGCGGGATTAAAAAAAAAAGATACGCCAGTACTGTTAGGTACCTAATCTGTGCTTTGACATAGATGGTAGTGTGTAAAAAACCGGCCAAGTGCGAGTCGGGCTCGCGCATAAAGGGTTCACAAAGGTATTCGTTATAGTTGCAACAGAAATACATCGTCTGTGAAAATTTCAACTTTGTAACTACTTATCGTTCGTGAGATATAGCGCAAGACAGACCGATGGACGGACAGCGAAGTCTCAGTAATAGGGTTCCGTTTTATTTGGGTACAGAACCCTAAAAATTACCTATTATTTTTACTATAAATCACAAAAATAATAAAGAATAATATCTCGTTATATGCAAAAAAATTGGGAACAGAAATAATTACAAAGGTAAAGGTTATTCTGAGTAAATCTCTGAACTTAAGCCGACGTTGAGAGCTTTATCAAAAGCTCTCAACGTCCACCAATACGAAACTTAATTAAATCTAGGATATATAATATAAATTAATTATCTCACCAAATCTCTTTATACTACGTAATCGAAAATCGGAAGGCAGGAGGTCTGTTAAGAAAAAACATTGCAAATATACCTACATGAACTTTTTGTCGCCTTTTTGGTCCCACTGGGGGGCCAGATAGTTCGTTACATACTATAAAAAAGAGACAAGTGGTTTAATAATATTATATACCTACCTAGAAAGAACAGGCTCGTGGTCTAGGTTACCGACAATATTAATACATTGCAAAGGTTAAGCAACATCTAGTCAGGCCGGTCTTAGGATGGGTGACCATTTCTTAAAACACTGAGACCCCTCCGTGTCTCGGAGAGCACGTTAAGCCGTCGGTCCCGGTTGTCATACGAACATCTATGGCAGTCGTTAGGGGTAGTTGGAGCCCTTAAAAATCCAACCGGTCGAACTACAGAACTAGATATCGTGTTACGATGTGCATACATCGACAAGGCACATTTTGCGTTTGGTCACATCACTAGATTCGAATATTCGAGAATATCGGTAGACCGGTTTTCTAAACAAGAAATTCCTTAGTCCATTGTTTTGTGTGCCGGCTGAGATCGCACCGATAACGTTCGACCGGCCGACCAATGGGAAGACGCCTCGATGAGTAGCGGTCACGTCACTAGACGCCGGGAGGCGGGGCCACTATGGTTAATTGCCAAACCGAGTTTATAAAAGACGTCGCGCAGCCTTCGAAGGACAAAAATTTACATAATACCACTCCGATCTACACCTAACAGTCGTAAACACCGTTAACGAAGTATTAAAATATAACTGTAAAATAAACCAAGTAATTCCGATAACCTATATCTAAATTGATATTCCTGGTAAAACTGGTGCAGTGAATTCCGTTCCCGACTAAGGGGTAAGTGCTGTGAACAGATTAGCTTACGTGTAACGGCCCCCGCGCGATCTATAACTAGGATATTACCAAATAACTATTTCAGAGATTAACTTCACAGATTATTAGTAACCCAGGGACACCTATAATTGTCTAGATTAGAGTCATGGTCAGTGTAGTTCCAATCGCGTTTAATACCTACAAATAACTATTTTATAAACTTTCACCGTTACTTCAGAATATCCAAATCAGACGATGCTGAATTTCTTACCACAAGATATACGAGAAAACATTTAGGACGGGGAAGTTAAAATTACTCCACGCTTAAATGCGTTAATTATATTATGTATTGCATATGTATTTGTGTTGTATACGTAAATACTTATGTTATAAACCGATAGGGGATGCTAGAATACAATAACATTGCCCTGTCTAATGTAATGATAAATTGTTAGAAACATTTATGCAGAAAATTCTCTTAAGGGCTTTTCACCTACGGCCTTAAGCAGTAATTTATATTATTATAATTATAATGTGTGAATATCACGAAGGAGAATCCGGGTTGAGAAAATACTTCTACCCGACATAATTCATTGTGAAGCCGTACCACTTGGGGCGCGGTCTTAAGCGGGAAACCGTTAATTTTATAACTTTTTATTATTGGATAACGTAAAGTCAAATACTGGGATCATATTCCACCTATCTGGAATATTCCCTATTATTTAATATTGTATTGTCGAGACGGCCATAGTGGGACCGACATGTTGGGGTTCCCTAAATTGGTGAACCATTAGGAGATACTATGCAGTAACATTTTTATTATCTAGACTGCCAGTTAGGGACCGTCATTTTAGGGTTCCCTAATCTAGTGAACCATAGTAAAGTTTCAATTGTTAGATGGGAATTACGCATAACGCAGACTCTGTAGGAACGTCGTCTCCGACGCGTATTAGGTAGAAAAGTAGTCTTTTGAAATGTACCCACATTTGTGTTGGGCTTATAGCTAAATTTTATTATTTTATTATTAGTTAAATATTGCATTGAGACTTTCTGTCGCCGGTCGGAGACCGATATATAGGAAGGGGCCAACCACCTGTCTGTGTTTTCCTTGTTCCCATGTTTGTGTTATCCTGTGTTATGTGTAACCTTGCCGTGTACCCTCACGTAGATAATTGTGCAGCGCGTGCGACAACTAGGGAACCTGTACGGCGATTTGCGTGTGGGGCCTACGGCAAGCGGTGCCGAGCCGGTATCTAATCCGCTGCTTGTGTCTATTCCAGAGCTACTTTGGGGCTTAGAAAAGCCTATTTGTGAAGATTTTGTTGCTGAGCAGCCTGAAGCTGCGCCGTCGCTCCGTGGCCTACCATCCGGAGCATCTCGGCCTGTTGAGAACGAAATCAATTGGAGGACACCAGCGGACCCTGCCGGCCGACCGCCGTCGCCCGTAGACCCAAAGTTAAGTGCACCGGGCACTTCCGTAAACAGTATATGTGATCCTATTCGACCGATACACTATTAGCTACTATTATTATATAAATCCTAGGTTCCCTGCTATTAAAGTCACGTTAATTGTTTTAAGTCGTTTTATTTGTACTTCCTAGCAGGGGCCGTATCACTGGCGCCCGAACTAAAAATAAAGTGTGTCATAGGTAGGATCACAAAAATATATCTGTGAGCGGATGCGCTATTGTATGTGTGTAAGTGTGTCTTCTTTTGTGCCTTCCTCCTGAACTGGGTCGGGAGCAAAAGAAAAACATCGAAGCCATCCAGTTGCCTCTCAATTTCTTTAAGGTTAGGCAGGTGGTAAGAGCCCACCAAAAACCTTGGGGCTTATTTAAAAACCCACATTCTTTTTTTTTCTTTTTTTTCTTTCTTCTTAGATTTTTCAAAATTTTTATAAGGCGCAAGGGTAGACGCACAATTTTGTGTGTGTCCTCCATTTTGTTCTCGATTTTATTTTTTCATGCTGATTTTGTGTATGTAAATTCCAGCAGACTCAACGGTCGCTGTATATTTTTTATTTTAGCTACCCACATTGGTATTGCAAATTGTAAATTTTATTTTCGACAACTGTTAAAAATGTTTTTTTTTAAATTGCTTGGAATTGAGTATAGCATACCGAAACGGTTGCTATTTAAATAATTAGGCGATTTTAATTATATTTTGTGGTAAAGATTTTCAGCATTCGCATTATTATTAGTAATCTTATTGAACGTAAGTCTGATATATATATATACATATTTAGTTTAAATCTCTCAGTTAGCCCATTATCGAACCATGTCGGAACGTAAACTAAAGTACCTGCAGTTAAATAAGGCGGAGATAGTCTATGAATTAACTATTAGGGGTGTGGAACCCAAGGATAGAATAAATGATTTGAAAATTCAAATGCAAAAGGCGAAGGACGAATATCAGGCGCACTCGATTACGGAATCGAACTACCCTCTGGCAGAGGATTTGTTAGGAGTGGAAGCCACACTTTCACGAATTAAGGAAGGGTTGGACGTGCTGGCGGCGGAGCCGGACGCGGACCATAGATCACTATACGAGCGGACAGGCAGTGCCTTGAACCACATTTACTTTAGGTTAGGTAGAGCAACGAAGCCCGCCTCGAAAGAGGAAAGTGCCGAGCTCGCGAGAGTGCGGCAAAATTTTGATAGCTATTCGTCGCGTTTCGTGGTTCTGCCAAAGCCCCCCGCACTCAGGAGCCCCGCGCTTAGGTCACCGTATTCAGTAGAACAAAACCCGTTCTCGTTCGATAAAACGCCCCAGGTAGCACCCATGATAGTGGTGGACGAGCCAGCCCCTAACGCAGATATTACACCCGTCGAGCGGATCAAGGTAACATGCGACCGCTCCGCTGCCCTTGACATAGTTAAAATCAAATTCGATGGAAAAGGTTGTGGCCGTGCGTTCTTGGAACGTATGGAGGAGGTGCGCTCTGCGAGGGAGATAAGCGACAGGAAATTGTTAGGGTTGGCGACTGAATTCTTCACAGGCGATGCGCTCCATTGGTTCCGTAGCATTAGGTCGTCTATTTCAACATGGCAGCAACTGAGAGAAGCTTTGGTGGAGGACTTCGATCCTCCAAATTATGATGTTAGGTTCCTTGAGGAAATTCGTGGGAGGACCCAGGGAGACCAGGAGGGTATAGTCATTTATCTCGCCATCATGCAAGGCATGTTCGCTAGACTTTCCACGCCACTGTCGGAGGCTCAGCAATTAAATATAATATTCCAGAATATTAGGCCGTGCTACGACGTCTTCATTGCAGGGGGTCCTCCTATTACATCCCTACGGGAATTGAAACAGAAATGCAAGAGTTACGCGTTCTCCCAGGCGCGCCGCAGCGCCTTTAAGGAGCCGACGCAGTCAACAATGGCCTCGGAGTTTAATTATCAATGCACCAAAAGGGACAAGGGGAAACCATTGGTTCACGCGGGAGTGTCAGCAATGGCAGAGCGGCCAGTTGGGCGACGGGTCCATTGCTTCGGCTGCGGAAAAGGCGGGGTCACTAAGCGCAACTGCCCAGATTGCGCGCCGGGTTACGTGTCCGTTGCAGGGAAAGTTTTTGTCCCATCTTGCGTAAAATGCGGTAGGAGAGGAGTCGCATATAAGAACTGCGACACCTGCAAGGGTGGAGCATCTTCGACCGTGGTTAACCTCCCTGATAAACCACCAAAAAACTAGTGTCAGAAGATCGAAGGGGAACTAATAAATTTGATAGTGAGTCCTGGAAGCAGTGGCTCACAGCCATTAGAATTTTTTTTTAAACTTATCATGTCTCCTCGATCTTCGACAGTAGGCCTCGTAACGACCCTCGCCCTTATGTAAAGGTGTCTCTCCCAACGTGCAACAGCGAGAAAATTTATGGATTGTTGGATTCGGGTTCTGCCGTATCCATTATAGGTCGTAACGCACACACACAGTTGATAAAGTACGGCGTAAGACTTAATGAGGAGCAGCGAATATCAATCGCAACGGCTTCAGGACAGGCATATAATTCCATAGGTTCGATATCGTTGCCGGTTTCGTTTGAGAGCGACACCAAATATATTTTATTCCATATTATACCCAGCATTGATTCCCTTATGATTTTAGGGATCGACTTTTGGATTTTTTTTAATATTTGTCCTAAATTTTTATCGTTAATAGATTTTCATGTGGACTCCGATCTTAAGGTAGCATCCTTAGATGCACTATCACATCAGGCCAGCCACGTCAACCCGTATGCTGCTCTCTCATCCACGGAAAGGGTCATAGCCTATCGGCTATTCGTTTCTTTCGACTCCATCGGGTTGGGTAGAACTACTGTCATCACACATAGAATAGACACAGGTGATTCGCCTCCCATTAGACAGCGTTCTTACCGGCTATCGCCAGACAAACAAAAGATCATTTCGGACCAAGTTGACGAAATGTTGGCGTTAAATGTCATCTCACCTGGGGAAAGTCCTTGGCTGTCACCGGTGCTGGTTATAGGAAAGAAGGATGGCGAACCTCGTTTTTGCCTAGACAGTAGGAAGCTCAACTCCGTGACGACGAAGGATTCGTACAGTCTGCCATACATATCGGAGATTTTAGATAACCTTAGGGATGCTCGATTTTTGTCGTCTATAGATCTTTCGAAGGCATTCTGGCAGGTCCCCCTGGATGCGGCTGACAGAGAGAAGACCTGCTTCTACGTGCAGAATAAAGGGACGTTTATGTTCAACGTGATGGCATTTGGTTTGACCAACGGGCCAGCTACTCAGCAGCGATTGGTGGACACGTTGTTCGGCCCTGAGTTCGAACTCAAGGTATTTTGTTACTTAGATGACATAATAATCGTTAGCAGCTCGTTTGACGAGCACGTGTCATTGTTGCTGAGGGTGCTGGAAAAATTAAAGAAGGCCAGCTTGTCCATCAATTTTGAGAAATGTCAATTTTTCCGTGACAGCCTTAAGTATTTAGGTTATGTGGTAGACGCTCAAGGTTTGCGTACGGACCCCCGCAAAGTAGAGGCAATCCTGGAGTATCCTAAGCCCACGAGTAAGAAGGACGTGAAACGGTTCCTAGGTACAGCGTCGTGGTATCGTAGGTTCATTCCAGATTTCAGCACGATAGCGGGGCCCTTAAATAAATTAACATCTACAAAGAGAGGAGCTCCACCATTTCGTTGGGCGGAAGAGGCCCAGGACTCTTTCACCACATTAAAAAATTGTTTAATTAAGGCACCTGTTTTAGCGTGTCCCAATCTAGATCTGCCGTTCGAGGTGCATACAGATGCGAGCGACTACGGGCTGGGCGGTATGTTAACCCAGAATATAGATGGAGTTGACAGACCTATAGCATTCATGAGTCGTTCCCTATCAGGTCCGGAACGTAACTACAGTGTTACGGAACGTGAAGCCTTGGCTGTACTGGTAGCCCTCGAACATTGGCGGTGTTATATAGAGAATGGAAAGCGTTTCATAGTTTATACAGACCATGCAGCGCTGAAATGGTTTTTGTCATTGTCGAACCCTACGGGTCGGTTGGCCCGCTGGGGCACTCGTCTTTCATCCTTCGATTTTGAGATACGACATAGAAAGGGGAAGGACAACGTCATTCCTGACGCTCTGTCTCGGTCTTTTCTGGTAGCTGCCATCGCTGAGGCCGATACGCCATTAAAAACGGGGGATCAATGGTATTTAAATATTTACGACGGTTGCAAGTCGAAACCATTGAGCTTCCCGGGCTATTCGATCACGGAGGGTAAGTTATACAAACAGGTCAAGGGCCACAATATCCTGACCAAGGAATTCGATTGGAAGGAGGTCATCCCAGCAGAGGATCGAGAGCGTATCATCAGAGAAAATCACGCAGAACCTACATCCGGTCATCTGGAGACCTTCAAGACGTATCACAAGGTTCGCCTTCGATTCTTTTGGCCAGGAATGTACAAGGACGTGGCTAAGTTCACAGCTTCCTGCGAGACCTGTTTGGCATACAAAGCTTCCACTCATTGCACCTTGGGTCAACATGGTAAGCCTAAGGAATGTAGTAGACCATTTCAGATGCTGTCAATAGACTTGGTAGGGCCTTTGCCAGTTTCTAGGAAGCAAAACACCTATATATTGGTCGTGTGTTGTTGTTTCTCAAAATATTGCCTAATATTTCCATTGCGCCGTGCTACAGCAGCCAACGTAGTAAAACATCTAGAAGAGGGTGTATTTATGGTTCATGGGGTTCCGGAGGTCATCTTGCAAGATAACGGTGTCCAATTCGTCAGTAAAGAACTGGACACACTCTACAAGAAGTACAGGATACCAAAGGTACACTTTACGCCGAAGTACACACCTCAAGTTAATTTGGTTGAACGCTACAACCGAACGATCGTAACTGCAATTGCCACTTTCGTAGAGGATGATCACAGGACATGGGATGTACATTTACCTCAAATACAGTTCGCCATCAATAGCGCGGTTAATGAAGTAACGCGTTACTCGCCTGCATTTCTGGTTTATGGCAGGGAATTAGTCACGTGTGGGTCACACTACGATACGGAGGGCGACCCTACTGATCTAGTTCTTCCTCCAAGAGACGAGTACGCGGAGAACAAGGGCGTGCTGGCAGCTGTATTTGATAAAGTACAATCCGCTCTTCACCAAAGTCACCTTAAGAGCTCTCAGAGATATAATCTTCGAAGGAAGCCGGCAACATTTGAAGTCGGGGATATAGTATGGAAACGTACGTACTTCCAGAGCGACAAAGATGCTCGCTTCATGAAGAAACTAGCCCCGAAATATCAAAAGTGCAAGGTCATAGCAAAGCGATCTCCATTAGTTTTCACTCTAGAGGACATGGCGGGTAATAATGGAAATTGGCACGTGAAGGACTTCAAGATGACAAATTCGTAGTATTAAATTATATGTTGTTGGAGGAGCAGCGTCCATAGGGATTCGTTGTTCTATGTTTAGTTTTTTTTTTGTTTTTAGCTTCATCCCATTTATTGTGGCCAGGGCCCCCGTAGTTTTAATCCGATGCCTTATGTTTTTGCTAGGAGCTACATTTGGATTGGTTTTCCTGTGGATCCACAAATGGGTGGATTGAGGCACACTTCATATATTTAGATGAATTTAGAGTCATCACTTATTATATAGACATGTGGAAGAGTTTCTGTGCAGAACTCGAGCTGGGTTGTAGACCACCATCTTCATCTATCGCCGTTATGCGGTCGTTAGGGTTGATGAACCAGACCAACACGCACACAGGGTTCCACCCTGAGGCACGGACCACCTTGTGCCTATATCGTATTTATGTAGTTTAAGTATTAGAAATATATATTTAAGTTTATTGTGGTTAGGAAATTCAGTCTGATCATTTTGAATACACCACTCCAGTATCAACCGGAGCAGTAGCAGGAAGAACGTCAAGTCCACGCTGTGTTAACTGCCGGGGGTAAAAATAAGCCTTCACCTTGTTTTGGGAAGCTTCCTTATGAGAAGTTTCCCCTGTATCTAGAGGAGCCTCATGTGCTCCCTGGGTCCCGAAGCACGTCAGAGCGGTTAGTGACTCTGTTGCCCAGTTGTTTAATTTCAGTTGGACAGGACGTGCCGTCGAAGTAGGCTGAGGCCTAAATTAACATCTCAACGCGCAGGTTGTACGTCCCATCGTGATAGATAGGGCCGGACAGGGTATGTAAGATTCGTCTTCCTGCCTCCGCGGGAGGAAGACGTTGAGTGTTAGGTAGTATGTAAGGTTGCGTGCATGGAGTATAGAAGGTTGTATGAATGGGGACTTGTGTCAGTTGTTTCAGGAAGTTTCGCAGTTTATAGGCGGATTTTACTGGTTTCCCCAGTTAAAATCCTTCTCCCAGTTCGTCGGGTACTGTTACGATGTGCATACATCGACAAGGCACATTTTGCGTTTGGTCACATCACTAGATTCGAATATTCGAGAATATCGGTAGACCGGTTTTCTAAACAAGAAATTCCTTAGTCCATTGTTTTGTGTGCCGGCTGAGATCGCACCGATAACGTTCGACCGGCCGACCAATGGGAAGACGCCTCGATGAGTAGCGGTCACGTCACTAGATGCCGGGAGGCGGGGCCACTATGGTTAATTGCCAAACCGAGTTTATAAAAGACGTCGCGCAGCCTTCGAAGGACAAAAATTTACATAATACCACTCCGATCTACACCTAACAGTCGTAAACACCGTTAACGAAGTATTAAAATATAACTGTAAAATAAACCAAGTAATTCCGATAACCTATATCTAAATTGATATTCCTGGTAAAACTGGTGCAGTGAATTCCGTTCCCGACTAAGGGGTAAGTGCTGTGAACAGATTAGCTTACGTGTAACGGCCCCCGCGCGATCTATAGCTAGGATATTACCAAATAACTATTTCAGAGATTAACTTCACAGATTATTAGTAACCCAAGGACACCTATAATTGTCTAGATTAGAGTCATGGTCAGTGTAGTTCCAATCGCGTTTAATACCTACAAATAACTATTTTATAAACTTTCACCGTTACTTCAGAATATCCAAATCAGACGATGCTGAATTTCTTACCACAAGATATACGAGAAAACATTTAGGACGGGGAAGTTAAAATTACTCCACGCTTAACTGCGTTAATTATATTATGTATTGCATATGTATTTGTGTTGTATACGTAAATACTTATGTTATAAACCGATAGGGGATGCTAGAATACAATAACATTGCCCTGTCTAATGTAATGATAAATTGTTAGAAACATTTATGCATAAAATTCTCTTAAGGGCTATTCACCTACGGCCTTAAGCAGTAATTTATATTATTATAATTATAATTTGTGAATATCACGAAGGAGAATCCGGGTTGAGAAAATACTTCTACCCGACATAATTCATTGTGAAGCCGTACCACTTGGGGCGCGGCCTTAAGCGGGAAACCGTTAATTTTATAACTTTTTATTATTGGATAACGTAAAGTCAAATACCGGGATCATATTCCACCTATCTGGAATATTCCCTATTATTTAATATTGTATTGTCGAGACGGCCATAGTGGGACCGTCATGTTGGGGTTCCCTAAATTGGTGAACCATTAGAAGATACTATGCAGTAACATTTTTATTATCTAGACTGCCAGTAAGGACCGTCATTTTAGGGTGAACCATAGTAAAGTTTCAATTGTTAGATGGGAATTACGCATAACGCAGACTCTGTAGGAACGTCGTCTCCGACGCGTATTAGGTAGGAAAGTAGTCTTTTGAAATGTACCCACATTTGTGTTGGGCTTATAGCTAAATTTTATTATTTTATTATTAGTTAAATATTGCATTGAGACTTTCTGTCGCCGGTCGGAGAACGATATATAGGAAGGGGCCAACGACCTGTCTGTGTTTTCCTTGTTCCCATGTTTGTGTTATCCTGTGTTATGTGTAACCTTGCCGTGTACCCTCACGTAGATAATTGTGCAGCGCGTCCGACAACTAGGGAACCTGTACGGCGATTTGCGTGTGGGGCCTACGGCAAGCGGTGCCGAGCCGGTATCTAATCCGCTGCTTGTGTCTATTCCAGAGCTACTTTGGGGCTTAGAAAAGCCTATTTGTGAAGATTTTGTTGCTGAGCAGCCTGAAGCTGCGCCGTCGCTCCGTGGCCTACCATCCGGAGCATCTCGGCCTGTTGAGAACGAAATTAATTGGAGGACACCAGCGGACCCTGCCGGCCGACCGCCGTCGCCCGTAGACCCAAAGTAAAGTGCACCGGGCACTTCCGTAAACAGTATATGTGATCCTATTCGACCGACACACTATTAGCTACTATTATTATATAAACCCTAGGTTCCCTGCTATTAAAGTCACGTTAATTGTTTTAAGTCGTTTTATTTGTACTTCCTAGCAGGGGCCGTATCAATCGCCCATGGGTTGTGAAGGTGTGATTTGGTGGCGGGCGTTCCTCAGGGTGGTGTGCTCTCTTCTCTTCTCTTTTCCGTTTTTATAAATGCCATCACTAGGATCCTGTCTTCAAATTATCATCTCTATGCGGACGACTTGCAGCTATATCGTCATTTTAAGGTCGATGAAATTGACGATGCTGTTGCTGCCCTAAATAGTGACCTCGAGAACATTAGTGATTGGGCTAAATCCTTTGGATCGCTTGTCAATCCAAGCAAATCTCAGGCACTGGTTGTTGGTGGCCGGTATATGCTCGACCTCTTGGACTTGAACTCATTGCCACAAATTATCTTCGACGCGAAGCCGATTGAGTATTCCCAAAGTGCGCGAAATCTAGGATTATATATAGATTCTCACCTTTCCTGGGACGTGCATATCGCAGAGGTAAGTAGGAGGGTGTACTGCTCATTTCAATCTCTCAAAGCTCTTCAGAGTCTCTTACCTTTCCAAACTAAAGTTACTCTTGCACATTCTCTTCTTCTATCACTGTTAGACTATGCTGATGTCTGTTTCTTGGATGCATCGGAGGAGCTTGTGTGCAAACTCGAACGCCTGCAGAATCTGGCAATCCGCTTCATCGGCCTTCGGAAATATGATCATGTATCGGAGTTCCGGCATAGATTGGGGTGGCTTCCGATTCGGCAGCGTCGTAATGCTCACATTCTGTCTCTCCTATATACCATTCTTCACAATCCTAATGCTCCTACCTATCTGCGTGAACGCTTTGAGTATTTGGTGCCTAGAGACAAAGAATGTCGTGTCTCTTCTTCCCTTCTCCTTCGAACTCCTGCTCATTCCTCTAGTTGCTATGACCAATCCTTCACTATTCAAGCTGTCAGACTGTGGAACTTGCTACCACACGATATATGTGCGAGCCGTTCGTTGGACATTTTCAGGAAACGAGTTCGGGAACACTTCCTGTCCAACTAATATTTCCCTACCATCTTATTAGTTTATTTTTATAAAATTAATTATACACATTTATTTTTGTTTGTATGGTGTACCAAACCATTCTCTTTAAGTATGTTTATTTTTATGTATTTATTTAGTAAGATTGTAACTTACTAAAGTCTTGTTGTGTTGTACTCTCTAAGTTATATAACGCGGTGTTTGCTTCTCTTCTCTCTAAAATCTGTACCTATCCTATTTAACTCTGGGTCTGCTGGAAGATAAGTCATCCATTGACTTAAGCCCGCCTTTGTGCATAGTGTGTTATTGTTGTAATAATGTATGATGTTTAATATGAGGTACAATAAAGAATAAAAAAGAAAAAAAAAAGAAAGAAGGTCATATGGCAGTCGCTTCACGGAAAATATCGAAGTTCAGCCGAATCGCAGTTAGACTGGAAAGCCGACCCCAACTAAGTTCGGAAAAGGCTCGGTGAATGATGATACCTAGAATGTACAGGTTGCGAGGCGAAAGTTGAGCTTTGCATCTGTGTAAGTGCAGTGTAAGTGAACGTATATTATTATCTGACCTCTTTACACACACATGTGTTATACACACAACTACAAAAAGAGTTTTTTCGTCGCTTATGCCTTCGCCCCTTATTATGTGGGAACAACAAAGTGTTTGGCGAAATGTGGGCACATTAAACGCCCCTGTCTTCCCCTTTTCAACCGACTTCCAAAAAAGGAGGAGGTGCTCAATCTTTTTGGTACCTCAGTATCTTTGGACTGGGCAAACGGATTTTGAAATTTTACTTTTTATGCTTTTCCCAAGTGGTCCCATTTCAATTTGGTCCCATCCCGATAATTATTTGGTCCCATTTCGGTAATTTGAAGTCGGTTGCTGTGTCAATTTGTTACGTGTGTTTTTTATCGGCGATAAAACTTTGTGAGTTAGTTGTTAACATAAGCAGACACATAATTTTTATTACCTTGGCCGCAGTCTCATCTACGCCCAGGACCATCGACCTCCATGATCGGGGCCTGAGGACGCGGGGTAGCCAGCCGCCGTCCTTACAGAAGCAGGCTAGAAGGATTGCGTGCTGCGGAGCCTTTGCCCCACAGCAACCACGCAACCAGATTCACTCAGTGATGCGGGATAAAACCCAACCCCAACGACCAGGGATTTTCATTCCGACCAAACCCCCGAAGAGGCCACACAGGTGGCCAAAGTCCGCCGGGCGCCACTGGAAATTTCTTCTGGAGTCACCAGAGACGTCCGCAGTAATGGACATGGCAGCGGCACGATCTCACGGAATTAAAAAAAAAAACTTAAGGTTTGTATAAATTCCCATTCTATCTAAATGCGGCAACGACATTTTCCTTTGATCCTAATAAAATGCGTTACATCTAATAATTGGATACTAACCCTTGCTCCGGCCTACGGTTGATTGTAAGTGCTTGTTTGAATGTATTCAGTAATGGATTTTCGATTTTCCTTTCCACTCAGGATATTAGATGTTTGGGCAAATAACTTTACGGTTACAATCTAAACAGAGCTATATTCAAAAAGAAAATGGATAATCTACCTGAGTTCATTGCTGGTATCTTCTCAGTAGAAGCAACTTACTAAACCAGCGAAAGAACCATTTTCAAATTATGTACTTAATTTAGTATTTTTATAATATTGCTTGACATGAAATTGTAAAATGTTGACATTCATATGTACTCTTTATGTGCCTAAACTGAATAAACGAAATTAATTATTTGATTCTTTAACATAAATACACAAACATTAGCAAATTTTGGAAAAACTAAATCGTGTTAAAACGATTGAACATTATAAAAAAAAAATTGTAGATGATATCTGAATTGTATAGGTAGGAACTCAAAAGCTCGTCACGTTACTCTAAAATTCAGACCATTTTACGCTAAGTCCAAACAAAGAAAAGTTTCACTTTTATAATGTTTCGAGAAGAGATAATTAATTCATTAAGTCACCCTTTTTCTTCATAATTAACAACTTACTCGTTTACCTAAAAAATATAAAATATTAATGTGGGTCTGTAGTACGACCTCTGCCTACCCCCTCAGCCCTCAAGGTAGTCATGCGTGAAATAGTTTTATGGTTCACAATTCCCGCGGGAATATATTCCCAAGATAAAAAGCTAATGTTATTCCTTATTACATCAGCTATCTGCCAGTGAAAGTCTTGTTAAAATCGGTCTAGCCGTTTCAGAGATTAACTGGAACAAACAGAGAGACAGACGGACAGAAAATCGGACAATAAATTAAAAATGGCGTTATTGATGTAAGTAGTTTCTTACGCATTTATCCACACCCACATACATAAGCATATACCTAATGTATAGATGCAAATCTCTATACATTCTAATTGCATAATATTTACAATGGTGGATAATGTATAATTCTCTTTAGAATTTTATCCAGATAATTATCCCAGAGTCTGGAACTTGTGCACGGTAAATGGCAATAGGCTCGCCCCCTATTACGTGGGACCTAACATAGCTGGCGAGATGTGGGTGTGTTTGCACACCTCTGCCTACCCTTTCGGGGAAAAGGCGTGATGCTATATGTTAATATTTACAAGCACGCGGTGAACTGTATTTTTACCAACTATTTGTATAAATGGGGAGCCTGGAGTTCTATTTCACAGGCTTTGGCTCAGTTTAGACTCAAATTTTGTGAATATAACCTGTAAACCTTTATAACTGTTTGCCTGCCACTGAAAAATTGTAATTTATGAAGAGGAATAAATACTTATGTACCTACTTACTTACATTTAATGAAAAGTTATTTATTTAGAATACTACACACCGTATCGACTATAATAATATGGTTGTTAGGTAGGGCAGAGGGCTTTCATAGTTCACCGCTTACGCGTACTCTATCAACTCATTACTAGACCCATTAACAATAATACCGGCTATGCAATTACGGAATTAACTGAAGTGTAAAGGATTATCAAAGGCCCTATTTATACCGAATCATGTGTAATAGTTATACGTTATGTAGAACCCATCTAACATACAGATACCATAAAACCTATGTTCCCTTTCTTACTTTACGTGTCTCTTTTACATGCGGCAGAAAACAGGTCTATCGAATCCGTCAATATTAAACTGCTAAAGGCCTTATTATTATCCAGGGTTCCTCTTTTGCTCTTTGCTTGCCTAGTACGTGGGACCGACAAAATTCTGGCTAAGTGTGGGTGGATGCACCTCTCCTTCGGAGATATAGGCGATATTTGTATCTGTCTGACTGCAATATCTTCTTAAGTAAAGATATAAATGTGTAATGTAAAGATATGCATTCACAACTAATCGATATTGTCTAGAGGTAGGTATACTCTAGATAAATAACAAATTTACAATATACTTATGTAATTATGTACTAAAAATATTTACTCTAGATATAGGTAAGTTACTTGTGAATGCTTCTCCTTAGTCCTCAGTTTATAATTCATAAAGGAATATTGATTTTTCAAACCGCATGCATTATACCTATAAGCTTTTGCTAAACGCTCTATTACTCTATATATATACATTCGCATTATAAACCGTCCGGAGGTAACGGGAAGCCTTGAGCCGCTAGTCCAGCGCCAAACAATTGCTTCCTTGGCCGCGTTCTACCGTATTTACCACGGTGAGTGTTCTGAAGAGCTCTTCAACCTGAGCCCACCCTCTCCCTTCCGATCCCGAACAACGCGTGCCGGACAGAGATGTCACTCTCATACCATGGAAACGGAACGATGGTGACTTGGAACGCCCTGCCTGCGCACGTGTTTCCTCCCACATATAACCCTGGGTTCTTGAAGAGGCACATTAATGGGTCGTCAAGTTGAGGGCCACTCTCTATGGTATTCCTGTGTACTATGAGAGTCGCCCACAATCGCCAGACGTCGCCACAACTTACCATCAGGCGGGTGGCGTCAATTTGTCGACCTAAATATAAAAAGAAACGCTATAAATGTTCTCTTGCTCTACGATCAGTTTGTTTGGAAACGAGGTCAGAACAGAAGTTGAAACGTATTTACTAGTTTACCGTCTAAGTAGATCAAATAAAATCAAATAAAATAAAATTAATCACTGTGGGTAACCACAGTGATTAACAGTATTGGGTAAATAATATTCTATTTCACAAGGTATGATATCACTTCTGTTGTGAAGCAAATACTGAGGTTGAAAATTATTAATCTTCAGTCCATAATTAAAAATCCCTCATGTAAATACTGACACTGGGATTCCATCAATGTCTACGGTAATTTCTAGATAGATAGGTAATTAGGTACCTTTATATATAGGTACATTGTTCATGACTTGTGAAGTATAAGAAACATATGAATAAAAGACTCACAGATAAATATTATTGTTTTTAGATAAATTTATTTTTAAAAATACTATGATACATTAATTTAAGCAATGACTAATAATGCATGAAATGAAATAAATTAGAGGTACTCTTACTAAACTTTTGTCCTTTCTGAATTTGGAGCAAGAATCTGCGTGTTTCTAACGTGAAGTTCTGCTCATTTATTAAAAGTATTAATTAATTACTAATTACATAATAGCAGCTATATTAATTGTAAATCATGGTAACCGACATGAAACCGATATACAGTTGCCATGTACACTTCAGCCAATTTAGATAAAATTTGGTTTATTGCTTTTCTATCGATAATTTGTGATATTGGCAAAAAGAAATGGCCAAGAATATGTTTGTGACAATATATTTTAGTTATTTACTACACGATATAACATATTTATAATCTTAATAATTATTAATAAATGAATACTCCATACCTATTTATAATAATAAAACTCGAATGTCCGAAATTTTTATTTTGTTTTTGTATATTTTGAAAGTAGGAATGAAAATAAGGGAGGGAAAGTACCTTGAATATTGTAAATAGACAATTTTACCAAAAGGAGACTTTATTTTATTTTTAAAAACAATTTTGACTGTTTTTATAGATTTAGAAAATTTATCTGAACCGGGGAATCGAACCCGAAAAAAATACAAAAGATGTCATTTTACGCCACCCATCAATGGGCTTCATGGGAAGGATTATTTATTTCTGAGAAACTTAACATCTTAAATGAAAGGATTTTTCACACACAGGTGGTTCTTCAAAAATCTATGAATGCTGTTAAAATTAGTTTTATACATAAAATTGAGTCCCTAAATATTGTTGTTAGACAATTTTACTGAAAGGATCATTAAAATTGTCTAACTACATTTTTTGGGTTTCTACTACATGAAGCATGGTCTTAGGACACCCTGTATAACAGAACAATCAAATGTTTGCTGGGTCAGTTTATTAGTACTCTATGTTACTCTATAATATTTACTTAAATTAAGTATTTTAAAACTTTAATCTAAAACGTAAAAAAAATAAACAAGTAAAACTGTAACATGAGTTAAATTTATTCTTGCACATTAAAATAAAGACTTGAGTGCTCTTAATTTTACTTAAAGTAAGAATGTTAATACAGTACTTTTTTTTGAGCCCGCAGCTTAAGGCCGCGGTCGCTCCTACATCCATTGGGCGTTTTCACATTGCACGATAACGACACACGATATCGTAAGTAGCCGAAGTAACTTTAAGTTAAGAATGTAAATTATCGTGACAATATCGTAGTAGCAGCAGTAACTTTAGGCAGGCCTGTCACTCGCCTAACAATTGCAAAAAATACGTTACGTCAGCTACAACTTGAAGTTGTAAGTCAGTTAATATTGAGACATTAACGTCATAATTATTGGTCAAATTTTGCTGGCACTTTCCTGACAACCCTATCGTTCGAATTATGTTCTATGTAAACAAAAGAATGTGCTTTAATTAAAGTCGGAGTGTAAGTTCTGTATGTAAGTACTATTCCCTATTCTGTGCTTTAGGTAAGAATAAAAGATATCGCCACGATATTGTGGACGATATCGTCACGATATCGTGCAATGTAAAAACGCCCATTGCCGAGCGTCTCTGGTACGCACCAGGAGGTATTTCCAGTGGCGCCCGGCGTAGTATACCTACTTAATATATCTTATTGGTTTCACCACCAATACTTTCTATAACATCTTACTTACTTATCACCTATAATTTATTCAATTCAATAAAATCAATAGGTACTTTCTAATATACGTATTTTTTCTTTATTTTGGGTGAATTTTCTTATCTATATCTAGTTATTTCAAAATGACGCATATTTTAAAGTTAAGAAACAAAAACATTTTTTTATATTTTAAACATCTTGTTTTGACCTTTCACTTCAGTTGTACCAACACCATGAAATAGGTGACCACAGCGCCCAGTACCTGTAAAGTAGATGTAATAAAATCAGATTTTTTATATCAAATCAAACATAGCATCACGCCTTTTTTCCCCGAAGGGGTAGGCAGAGGTGTCCAAACACACCCACATCTCGCCAGCTATGTTAGGTCCCATGTAATAGGGGGCGAGCCTATTGCCATTTACCGGGCACAAGTTCCAGACTCTGGGATAATTATCTGGGTAAAATTCTAAAGAGAATTATACATTATCCACCAGACCCGGGAATCGAACCCGAGACCTCGAGCGTGGTAGTCCGTACATAATACCATTGTGCCACCGAGGTAGTCATCAATCATATCATATCAAATCAAATCAAAAATTTATTCAAAATAGGAGCAGTTAATACACGCATTTTGAATGTCAGGTAATCCGCCCATTCGCTTACCACACACCGAGAAGAAGGGCAAGAAACTCAGCGGTTATATACATAATATTATGTACCTATATTGTTTAAACAAATAAATGACTTATACCTTAAAGGTATGCATAACTTACTTTGATCCTCAAAAACCACTTACATAATCAGTAGATGCTTCAAAAGATGCTTTAGGTGCTGTCATCTTACATAATATTAGTCCTATAGCATATGG
This sequence comes from Nudaria mundana, assembly GCA_963556515.1. Lineage (NCBI taxonomy): Eukaryota > Metazoa > Arthropoda > Insecta > Lepidoptera > Erebidae > Nudaria > Nudaria mundana. The sequence continues at coordinate 9,989,942 of OY748307.1, read as the reverse complement.
CCACAGATTAATAAATAGTTACTACGTAACAGATACATCACTCCCATACAAAAGCGAAAATACCTACTCTATATTAACCTACAAAATTTTAATAATAATACCTGCTGCACAGAACAAGAAGAATTGTACCTTAAACACGCGTTAACAGATTCGAGACTGTTGCCCGCCGTACGAGTGACGCCATCGTAAGAATGCGCTAGGGTTACTATTATGATTGTTGTCGAATCAACCATTTTATTTTATTAGTCAATCAAATATGTTTTAGTTTTATATAATGATTTATATTTTTTATTGATCAATAAATAAAAATACATTATTTACTATGTCACGGTTCAAGGTATACTAATTATCACGGTTCATGAAATACAGCCTGGTGACAGACGGACGGACGAACAGACAGACAGACGGACAGTGAAGTCTTAGTAATTAGCTAATAAGCTTAGCTCTGCTGCATATGCTGTGAGACGGATTAGGCAGTTGACAGATGTAGCTACTGCTAGGCTAGTTTACTTTGATTACTTCCATAGCTTGATGTCCTATGGAAGTATTCCATAGGACATCAAGCTATGGAAAACTTACTAACTAACTACTTTGGGGAAATGCAGCAGATATAGAAACAATTTTTATATTACAAAAAAGGGCAGTCCGTGCCATTTATTGTTTAGGTAAAAGAGATTCTCTTAGGGAGCGATTTAAAGATATTAATATTTTAACTGTAGCTTCCCAATATATATTTAATAACATACTGTATATCAGGAAAAATATATCTAGCTATACTAAAGTAAGTGACGTTACAGACAGAAATCTACGTAATAAAAATAAACTACTCCCTCCGTGTTATCGGCTTAGCAAGGTTAGTCATTCTTTCAAGGGGGAAGGTATACGCTTTTATAATAAATTGCCTAAATCGGTCCTTTGTATGCCCGACAATAAATTTAAAACCTTTATAAAGACCACTTTATGTCAAAAAGCATATTATAAGACAGTTGATTACCTTAATGATAAAAGTGTCTGGCTTGAGCATGGCGCAGGCGCCTCCTAAAATGCCGTAATTGTAGCATATTTTGTACTTAGGCGACTATAATTTTTTTTTTGTTGTATTATACACTCTTTTTGATTTTGACACGAGACCAATGTACATTCGTCCACATATAGTCTTAAGAAAATGTGTAAATGAGTCAATTATTTGAAAAGAGTGACCGAGAGTTTTATTGCCAGGTTCTTTCTCTCGGTTCTACTTATTGCTTTGCGAATCTGGCAGTACATGTAAATATAGAAGCAATGACATTTTTTATTTTAAGTACTTACTGACGTTTGTAAGAGCCATTTAGTGACCAATACAAATAAATAAATCATTTCATTTCATTTCATAGGGTTCTGTATTTCCCCTTTGGGTACGGAGCCCTAAAAAGAAAATAAATAATATCTATGGATAGGTCATCAAAAATGATATTGAGGTTTCTAATATCATTTTTTTTCTAAACTGAATAGTTTGCGCGAGAGACCCTTCCAAAGTGGTAAAATGTGTCCCCCCACCTCTAACTTCTAAAATAAGAGAATGATAAAACAAAAAATATATATATGTTGTACATTACCATACAAACTTCTAGGTACGGAAAATTGGTTTGAACGAGATCTTGTAAGTAGTTTTTTTTAATACGCCATAAATCTTAAAAAATTAAATATTATGTTACTTGCTGCTACGGAACCCTTCATGGGCGAGTCCGACTCGCACTTGACCGCTTTTTTTGTTAGCCAAACATAACGTAATCCCGGTGCACGAAAAACAAAAAGAAATGTAAGTAAATGAAACCCAAGTTAAAAATGCATTTTGTTATTATTAAAATAGTGCATCCATTTGCATACCTACTATAATCCGCACAATAATTACGTGGTTTCTGCATTTCGAAGCGTAAGCGCTTTTATTTTATTTTATGTTTATTAAAAAAAAAACGTGCAGTGCGGTGCGATGCGAGCGCTCAGGCGGGCATTCGGCAGCCCTCTGCCATTTGTACTCTCTAAGGTACTCGAAGGTATATAGCGCGCGGCCTTGAGCGAGTGACGGAGGCCTGATATGGCTCAGCTTCTTTGACAAAGTCTCAATAAAATTACTCTCAGATTGAAAAGGAACTCCTAGCAATTTTATTTGGTTGTACTAAGTTCCATCAATATTATATTAGCTTGTAAGCCATAGCCTAGATTAGTCTATGCTTAGATTATAACACCACTGTCTATGTCTATGTTCCACTTCCTTCCTCCCTTACTTTGTAACATGGCTGACTGAAATACACGACACGTATTATTCCAAGCTCCTGTCTTTTAATCTAAAAACCAACAAACAATTACCTTATAAACTGTGTTAGTTAGCGGCACTAGACTCAGCCCCTACGAGGACCGCCGCTTACAAGGACATGTGCGTTGGAGTGTTTTGATGTTTTGACCAAAGGCCAGGTCAAGAGTACCCAGAACCGGAGAGCGTGCATGAAGATAGTTATGAAAGTGGAAGAAGCGAAAGAAGTATGCCAGGATCTTAGCAAGTGGAACTACTTAGTCTCTGCCTAGCTCCATGGGAAAGAGGCGTGACCATATGTATGTATGTATGGAGTGCTTTTTTGGCCACCATCAGGTCAGATTGGCTACGAATTCTAAGATTTTGATGGGATCTACGATTAAGACAAGCACCCACCCACAATACCTTTAATTTAGTTTATGTTTCATGTTATTAAAACAGGGAACAGAGATAGAGCCTGTTAAGAAAAGAACCTCTTTTTTTTGTCAATAAAATCTCAGGGTCACTTAAATCAAATCAAAATCAAATGTATTTATTTGCAGAAATATGGTACTTATATGGGGTGTTAGGATTTACATTTTATGTTTCATATATTTCATCAATTAACAATGACATGCAAATATTGGGTCTATATAAGTATAATACTAGGTATGCAATGCATGCTAAATTGCAAATGTTCGGAGCAAATTTTCTTAATTTTTTTTATGCTCTATTTTCATGATTTCAGAGACATGCACTCCCGGGTATGATGTCGACCAGCGTGCCAAATTTGGTCAAAATCGGTCGAGCCGTTTCGGAGGAGTTGGCACACAAACGATTTACACTTCGCTTCGCTCCGCTCAACTAGTCATTAAATTATAATTTTTCCGAACATTGTCACGGAGTGTCTTCTAACTTACAAATAAACTCAACAATATTGAATTTCTCAGAACATAACACATTTCATTATTTCTACTTTAAGAATCACTCTCCTCCACTAGTCAGTAATTAAATTAATTCCATAAATTATACGAATTTTATTACACTCTTACAGTTTATACAATCCTAAGATGACATACACAAATAAATACCTACATGAATCATCCTATATTATCGCCGAGGGGGTAGGCAAAAATGTATTAATCCCTTCGGGGGTTAAAAGGTGATTTTATGTTGTAGTTGATGGAATTGATCGCATATAACATACTTATTTCAACCAATTCTCGATTGAGTTCAAGAATCAAGAGCCTGTCAACCGTATTTCGGTGAAAACTCTCGAGACTATAAAGGCCACGTTTGAGCTTTGATCTGTATATGAAAAAATCTTTTCCAACATTTTATTAGACTTACTCTCGTTTGTACGAGAATATGATTCTTGGTGTATGAGCTGTACTTATACAAATAAATATTTTTAAATAAAATAAAATAAATATTTTTTAAATATTTTGGACATTCTCACACAACGTCATCTAGCCCAAATTAAGCTAATATAAGCTTGTGTTATGAGATCTAGACGACTGATAAACATACTAATATATTTCTAAATACATACATATTATACATAGAAAATACCCAAACTTCGAAACAAACATTTATGGATCACACAAATATTTGATTCGACGCGGGGATCGAACCCGAGACTCCGGAGTCGAAAGCCGACGCACTACCGACCACGCCACCGAAGCAGTCTATAGAAATCTATAGAAACTTAATATTACGAGTATAAAGATAAGTGTTTTTGTTGAATGTGCTATCTCAGGAATTACTCAGGTTTGAAATGAAAATACTTTTTGTGTTGAATGACTAACAGGAGCAAATTTAAAAAACTAGATTTACCATACAAGTTTAGACTAACAGGTGATACGTTTTGTTGAGGTACATGACTAGATATAGTGTTAAATTTGAATAAAATTAAATTGTAAAACAATAGCACAACACACACACAGACATATCACGCTTATATCCCCGAAGGGGTATAGGCAAAGGTGCCTTACACACTCACAATTTGCCAGTAATTTTAGTCTCACGTAATAGGGGGCAAACATATGGCCGTCACCGGGCACATTGATAATGGGTTATGTCCAAAAGGGTCGAATGAATTTAATAAAAAGTAGCAAATATATAGCAATTTTGAAAAAAAAAATTAAACCCGTTGCCTTGCGATTAAATGTTGATGAAAAGCAACAAAATCTTACGTGACAGCCGCTATGGCACAGCCAACTAAAGTCCTGGGCGTTTCGGATTATCTGACGGAATAGTACAACAGGGAGTTTTAATTGTGTACTGGTGGTCGCCGGGGATTGCAAAGCTGCGCGCAGCATGCATCTCCGCCCGCCGCCAGTACACCAGGTTTCGCCGGAGGCATCGCCGCCCAGACGACGCGGCAGCCCGAGAGGCGGAGCTATATCAGGCATACAGGGAGGCTAAAGGCAATCTCCAGGAGAAGATAAAGCGTGCCAAGACGGCGGCCCGCGAGGAGCTCCTGGAGACCCTTCAGCAGAACCCATGGGGGTGCCCGTACCTACAGGTCAGAGAGAAACTCCGACCTAGGGCGCCCCCACTGACCCAGAGTCGCCAGCCTGTTTCCGACGAGCGCGGAGGAGCACGTCCCGCGCATGGCTCCGTCTCTGCCCGACGCGGATAGCACCAGTGAGGACGACGTACCCGAAGTCAGGGTGGGGGAGCTAGGTGCGGCGGTACTCCGGCTTAAACGCCGGAAAATCACTGCCCCCGGACCCGACGGCATTCCTGGCCGTGCATGGGTCCTGGCCCTCGAAGAACTCGGGCCTCGACTGATGGGGCTCTTTAGCACATGCCTCGAAAGGGGCCAGTTTCCCAAGATGTGGAGGACGGGGAAACTGGTTCTGATCCGTAAGGTGGGGCGGCTGGTGGACTCACCGTCCGGATACCGGCTGATCGTTTTACTCGACGAGGTGTGTAAGTTCTTTGAGCGAATCATCGCGGAACGCCTCGTCGAGCATCTCACGAGTGTGGGGCCAGACCTGGCGGATAACCAGTTGGGTTTCCGTCGGGGACTCTCCACCGTGAGCGCGATCATGCGCGTGAAGAGCCTGACGGAGGAAGCAGTCTCGCAGGGCAAGGTGGTGGTGGCGATGTCTCTTGACATCGCCAACGCTTTCAACACATTGCCATGGAGCTGCGTTAGGGAGGCACTCGTGTATCACGGAACGCCTCTCTACCTCCGTCGTACTGTCGGGGCCTATCTCTCGGAGAGGGCCATAGCTTTCCCCAGCTGGCTCGGGCCAGCTCGGCAAGATGTGTCGTGCGGTGTTCCACAGGGGTCGGTCCTGGGGCCGCTTCTGTGGAACATCGGCTACGACTGGGTGCTGCAGGGTGCGTTGCCTAGGGGCGTCGGCGTAACGTGCTACGCCGACGATACCCTCGTCACGGTGCGGGGTGCAACGTACCAGGAGGCAGCACTCAAGGTCACGATGGGTGTTGCTCAAGTCGTGGGTCAGATACGGCAGCTGGGACTGGAGGTGGCCTTGCACGAGTCCGAGGTTCTGTGTTTTCACAGACCTCGGAACGGTCCACCTGAAGGTTCCAGGATAAATGTGGGAGGCGTTAGCATCGGCATCAAGCCCTCGACAACCTAGGGATCGTACTTGATAGCCGATGGAACTTCGGACCACATTTCCGAAGTTTGGTCCCCAAGGTGACGCAGGCATCGGTCGTGCTTTCGCGACTGATGCCCAACGTAAAGGACCTAACGCTTCCTGCAGGAGACTGTACCTGGGGATCGTGAAGAGTATGGCCCTATACGGGGCTCCCGTATGGGCGGATAGGTTGGCGGTCAAGGTGAACGTGACTCTGTTAAACAGACCACTTCGAACCTTGGCCGTCAAAACCATACGGGGGTACTGCACGATCTCCGAAGAGGCTGCATGTCTCCTAGCCGGGACCCCTCCATGGGACCTGGAAGTGAGAGCCCTTGCGTCATTGTTCCAATGGCGCAAGGAGGCGCTGGAGCGGGACCACAGGCCTGCGTCTCGAGAAATTGAGGACCAGTGGTCCCAACTCCGCCAGGATCTCGTGGAGTCATGGAGAGTGCGACTTGTGCAACCCAAGGGGGGTACCACCACCACCATCATCGCGGCAGTGAGTCCGATCATGGACGATTGGCTGCAGAGGCAGCATGGTGACCTCACGTATCGTGCGACGCAGATCATTACCGGGCATGGATGCTTCGGTAGCTATCTGTTTCGCATCCATCGTGAGGTCACACCCGTTAGAGCGGACGCGGCCCCAGGCTGCGGAACTAAAAAAAAAAAGGGAGTTTTAATTTAGCTCAGAAGTGGGATAAACTCCATCCCGGTACCGCAGAAATTCGTTGCTCTGTACATTCAAGTGAAGGTGAGGGATTAAACGAACCTTTCTTCTCATCACAGTGGATTTATATGACGTCATTACACCTGCCCTTTTCACTTTAGCGTTTTTCAGACATCCATAATAGAAATGAAACATGACTATGAATAGTTTTGCTGGATTGCAATCACCCTTTCGTTCCCCGCTTTTATTCTCACGGCATTCGAGGAAAGTAGGACGTGAATTAATGGAGATAATTGTGCAGTTTTACAGTATTTTCTTTATTGCAGTAGTGAGTTAAATTGTAGAATTGAAAAGGTTGTTTATTACTCATTCGCGCATATTATGTATTATTTATTTGACTGCTTCGGTGGCGTGGTTGGTAGTGCATCCGCTTTCGACGCCGGAGTCTCGGGTTCGATTCCCAGTCGTGACAAACTTTATGTGATGACACATACGTTTGTACCGAAGTCTGGGTGTTTCCTATGTATAATATGTATGTATTTAAAAAAATGTATATAAGTATTTATATCAGTTTATCTAGTACTCATATCACAAGCTTTGCTTAGTTTGAGACTAGATGGCGTTGCGTGAATTGTCCTAACATATTTATTTATTATTTTATTTATTTTACCGATTTGTGTGAAAATTATTACATAGATAAACTGTATTTTTTTAATTACTTCCCCAATGTCCATTGCTGGCAATCCTGGGTACTAGGTAAGTCCACAAAACACCGGCGCTCTGGGGATATACTTTTGTTTTGGGCTTTGAATTTTAATCCAGAATAACTAGTAACTATTCTATTTAATACTATGAGTAACTCATCAGTAAAATGAAGTTTTATAATATACTAGCGGACGCCCGTGGGTTCACCCTCTGGAAAAATTATATACTTACACAAATACGGTCTTCCTTGAGAACCGCTCTATCCATTGGTGAAACCCGCATCAAAATCCGTTGCGTAGTTTTAAAGATCTAAGCATATATAGAGACGGACAGAATTTGTTTTATACTATGTTCTAACTGTTCATGTTCTGATACTTTCTGAGATTAGCGCGTTCAACCAAACCAACTCTGCAGTATTATAAGCGTACTTTAAATACATTATTGAAGAAGTAAATAGTAGGTAATACTCTATATACTCGTACCAAAAATTTGTGTGATCCACAATGTGTTGTCGGAGTTTGGGTGTTTTCTATGTATATTATGTGTGTATATAGAAAAATATAAGTATGTTTCTCAATTGTCTAAATCCCAAAGCACAAGCTTATGCTTAGTTTGGGTACGACGACGTTGTGTGAGAATGTCCAAACTTATTAATGTTTATTTATTATTTATTTACTATCAAAGCAAAATGTAGAACAAAACATGAAAACAAAAGACAATTGTGTTTCTGGCACCTCAGTTAATAGGTATTTACATTTTCCTGAGGGGGATTGTCAATTTAGTGAATAGACAATCTCAGCTTTGTTGTGGAAATATTTTTTTGTGGAGACACGAGTTCAGAAACTCAAGTGATTATCATAACGAGGTTGTCAACTCGTCTAAAGCACTTTTCGAGAACGTTCTGAGGTGTCAATGTCACAATAATTTGTTCTTTGAGTTTGGACAAAATGGAAAAAATAGAATAATGCAGACTTTGATTTTCGTTTCTTTTTCAAAACGTTACAAAAACAAATCCTGCGTGAAAAGTTTGTATGAACGGATTTTTTGATGTTTTACGCAAAAACTACTATGCTATAAGCTAAACTAACCTTAGGTTTTATCCCTAACTAGTAACTTACCTAAAAAAATATTTGACTTATTTTGTCGTATTTTTATTTGTACAGATAATAAAATATAAATATCTGACAATAATAATCTGAAAAAAATTTGCTTGAAATCAATTTAAACCCATAAGAATATAAGAATTGCTTACCGAAGCAAACAAATCCAGAGATACGGTGAAGAACTTGGCACCTGAAATACTCATGGCCTTCTGACATTGCTGGCAGACTATCTGGACGAATGTCTTTGCTTCCTCGGAGCCATCGTACCACTGGCAGGAATATGCTGCCTCCATGACTGATGAACTCTAGACAATAAGAACTCACTCAGTCATATCGCAAACACTTGCATTCTGGTAATTAAGTATTTTTAAGAATAAGCTAACTTATAATATCTTACGTCTTAAATTCATGACAGTTGCTAGGCAAGAGGTATCTCCCTCCATAAAGAATTTACAGAGGTTTTTATTACTCCCAAGTTTTGCAAGTCATTTTATTAGACTGCAAGTAATTTTATTAGCCTATATGTAAGTTTTAGCTGAACCCTCGTCTGTCAGATAGCAGTATAGAGCTACACGGGTCCCGCCCCACAGCACACCCAGTAATGTTTAGCTAGTATCCACACAGTTGAGAATATCATGATTCCCAGAGTTCTTGATGAAGCTTCATAATGCCAACTGGTTAAATTGAAAACTAAACCACGAGGCGCATCCGTAAGCTTAAAACACTAACCTCTTCAATAAGCCGATTCCCAAATATGCAGAAATGAAACACCTGTCCTAGAGTATAGCTGAGGTAACCAATAGTACTGAAGGCGTAGACGTTGATACCATTTATCTGCAAATATAATTAGCTTAAAGGCCCAGCGACATCAAGGGAATACAGTTCAATCTATGTCGAATACAAATCTTAAATCATGTTCCTTTGAACATGATTCTGAGAACTCTTTAGTTCTCAGACTCCTTCTGGCAAAAATCAACTGTTCTGCCAAGATTCGTCAAAGAAAATAACGCTACTAATAATGTTCACAGTCATGTTTAAGCAAATAAATAAAGTTATCTTATCGTATCTTATCTTACAGTAATTAAGTATTCACTAGTAGACTGTAAATACAAACCTTGGTAGCCTGATAAGCCAGCAGAGTCAAGGTAATAGTCGAGACCAACATGTGAAATAGCAAAGCTGTGCCATATGTGTCTCCGATTGATCCAACGAGTCTGCAATAGACAAAACCTTTTGAAGATTTGATTAGATTTTCTCAATCATCGTGTTTTATGGATGACTGAACAAAGCAAGGAGACACCTTTGTTCTTTTATTTTTTAACTTACTTCCAAAAAGGAGGTTCTCAATTCGATTGTATGATTTTTTTAATGTTTTTTACCTCTTTTCTTTGTACAGAGGGAGTTTTGAATATTTTTTTCAATCGAAAGCTTCTACTTCCCAAGTGATCCCATTTCAATTTGGTCCAACTCAGATAATTATTTGGTGCCATTTCGGTAATCTAAACTTGATTTTTGTGTCTTCTAAGTACATAGTTTCAAACAAAGCAGACCTTTTGTTCTAGTTATCATAGCATAATATAGAAAACACTTGGTAGAATTTGAAGTTATTGCCTTTGTAGTTCTCGTTAGTACGAACTACGTCCAATTAACGACACCCAGTTTGGATGGTTCAAGTTTTCAGTTTGGAAAGTTAGTGGTAAGTTCTAAGGGTCTTAATGAGTAGTTGAGATAGTTTAGAATTACGTATGAGTTTTAATTGCTGTTAGTCGATAATGACTATGTAGTACGAATAAATTAAATTTTGCGCAGGTTAGCAGACTATTTTTAGAAATCAAACAGTAAGACTGTTTGATTTCTAAATTGATTGTTGATTCAACAGTCAACTTCTTTGTTAAACCGCAAAAAAAATCCTACAACACTGTCTCTACGTCTGGTCACTAGATGAGGCATGGTTATCAAAAACAAATTTCTTTACAGTGTGATACGAAAACGTTGCGGTGTATCAAAAGATGTAGTGAGTAAGATACAAAAAGGGATGCTTAAATGGTTCGGGCACATAGAAAGGATGGATGAAAGAAGATTGACGAAACAGATACATAAGGCGGGCATGAATGGACAGGCAGATAAGGGTCGACCTAGGCGAACGTACTTCGACTAAATCGGAGATGTTATGACCAAAGGCCAGGCCTAGAGTACCCATAACCGGAGAGCGTGCATGACGATAGTTATGAAAGTGGAAGAACTGAAAGAAGTATGCCAGGATCGTAGCAAGTTAAATTCCATAGTCTCTGCCTAGCCCCATGGGAAAGGGGCGTGACCATATGTATGTATGTGTGAATTATAACGAGCCACCCGCGCTCCTTCATACCGTGCCTCACAGTTAGGGCACTTTTCCTGTCATGAGGAAACCTCACCAGCGTGCGTACCCCGTCCGCAACGCGTGTGGATGTCAAATCAGTTCGAGCTACTCTATCCTCGAGATAATCTAGCCCGTTACTGGACCCGAACTGCGGGCGGCCCGCGCGACATTTAACACATTTCAATATTGTATGAAATTTGACATTGACATCCACACGCACTTTCTTTTTTTTTTTTTTTTTTTTTTTTTTTTTCTTTTTTTTTTTTTTTAGTTCCGCGACCAAGGCCGCGGCCGCTCTAACGTCCGCTGCCGGGCGTCTCTGGTTACAAGCACTGCGGTAGATATCCGCAAAAAACGCTTGACAGGAAAAGCGCTCTTATACCTTGCCGCCCGCCAAGTATTTAGTATTTATACCAGTGCCGTAAAAAACTAAGAAATAGGTCTACTAAACTATTTACAAAGGTTTTCTTCAGCATTAGACATTTAAATATTCCGTGTCCGTAATTAGTTCAAGGTGGTGTTCAAGGACACCACCTTGAACTAATTACGAGTATGTGAGAAAACATCAGGTGCGTTTATAGCAATCGATAACTAAAAACAATTATAGTTTTTTATTGACCTACAACAAGCTACAAAGAAGTTAACTCGAGAAGTTGTACCGTCATACTTTTTTATTTATTCCGCGGCCTAAGCCCACGTCACTGTGATAGTTTATTGGAATATATTTTGGTCCGGACACAGCTCCACTGTCAGTTGAATTTTCCTGAAACTTTCTGTATATATACTGTCTCTGGTTCCCTAATACCTATAATATCTCTAAGTTTTTATGATGTAGGTATATGAATGTCTAATAGTTGGGCTCGTGGTCTAGTGGTAACCGACAATGTTAACACATTGCGAAGGTTGAGCAACATCTAGTCAGGCCGGTCTTAGGATGGGTGACCATTTCTTAAGACACTGAGACCCCGGTCCCGGTTGTCATACGAACATCTAGTCGTTAGGAGAGCCCTAAATCAAAATTCCGACCGGTCTAACCACACAACTTCGATATCGCCCTTGGGTTGTGGAGGTCAGATGGCAGTCGCTTCACGGAAAATAAGTTCAACCGAATCGCAGTTAGATTGGAAAGCCGACCCCAAATGAGGTGTTAAAAGGCTCGGTGAATGATGATAAATGTCTAATAATATCTAAAAACCTTATTACACAAACAACGCGTACCGGGCAGAGATGCCACTCTGACACTGTTGAAAACATATTCGCGAGAACCGAACGTTTTAAACGTTCGTTTCTTTGCCGAACGATAGTCGTCTGAAACACCCTGCCGGCGCACGTGTTTCTCTATAACCCTTTGTTTTTTAAGCGGGGCGTGAAGAGGCACATAACTAGTTTGTCAAGTTGAGGGCGACTCTATAGTATTGTGTACTGTGAGAGTCGCCCACAATCGCTAGACGTCGTCGCGATTTACCATCAGGCGGGTGGCATCCATGTCGCGTACTTAATATAAAAGAAACCACCCTGAGCCTGACTCATACCTGGAGCTGCAAAGGTGCTCATTACGGGGGCGGCGTTGGATGACAATAGGTCCCCCCTTGGGGGAGGCCTATGCCCACCAGTGGGCGTCAAATTCTCTGAGATGATTATCTTATATATAAAATTCTCGTGTCACAATGTAAGTTACCATACTCCTTCGAATTTTGTAAAATTTTATATGCATATTCAGTAGGTCTGAGAATATTCTACTATCTATTTTTCATACCCCTGAATGATAAGGGTTGTCCAGCTCTAACATTTTTTGTTTTTTTTTTGCATTAATAAATACATACAACCCTAAATTTTCACTCTGCTATCACTGACCTCTAATTTTTAATAGTCCCTGTTTCCCTTGGTCACAACAGTTCTTATGAAAAAAAAATGCGTTATTCGCCGGGACAGTTATTCTCTATACCTATAGATTATCAAGCGGTGAACGGAAAAATACAATTATTGTGAAACAATGCCGTCTCCTGTTGCAGTTTCTCAACTGAATAAGATAAGGTCGTCGACATGGTCGAACCGTAGACCTCGCGATCATTATGACATTATTTGGACTGTTCTTTCACCCCAACCCCCTCTAATCAAAATACTCACAAAAAAAAATGGCTGCTATCTCAAACTCCCTGGTCTTGAATATCGACTGTTCGCTCGGTCGGTCAAACATAATGGATATTTTCTCCTCTTACCTGACAACATGTTTATGCCGTTCCACCCAGTACTTTATAGCAGACCTTGCTAACATTTCTTGCTTCGCTGTCAAACCATTAGGGTTGTTTGTATTGCCATTAAATTGCTGCAGTCTCCCACCAGCACCTCGAAGAGTCATACCAAAGTCTTGCTGCGTTGAATATATCCCTCGTATATCTATATCGACTGGGTCAGGAACTTTTTCTGATTTCTCTGAACACCAAATGCAATAGAAAACTTTTAAATACATCACGTTATAGAGAACTTATTACTGCTAATCGGGAATTTTCGTGCCTTGGTTGCTAATTGGCCGAATTGATGAAATTGATGTCAATCTTTCAACTGGAAAACCTATGGAGCATCATTGCGATATAACATAAGTTCGATCTCAGTGCCACCACACTTATAACACAATATACAATCACTGATAACTTAGGTTGATAACCACTAAGTGACTAAAATGTACTCGTATCAATATTGTACTCGTATGTAGGTCCCTAAATACATAAATATTCCAATTCCAATAAAAGCTTATTGTACAAATATAATCACGTTAGTATCAAACAAGGTTTCCTAATAAACCCCATCTGAATTACATTTCTCCTGCCTTTTGTCTAGGAACTTGTAATAACAATAATATCTTTTGGTAAATTGAGACCACCTCACACTTGCTGTTCTCTCTTTGAGACAGTCTTGAGAATGCCTCGTGAAGAGGTGAAACATATTATGTCGACGTTTGTAATGTCTTCTTTTGAGCGAAATTATGCTATTATTTAAAAATTAAACATCATATTTACAATTGAGTTTCAGGTTGTTAAAAATTTATGATTGTAGCGTATTGGTCTTCCGTTTTCAAAATGTGGCTTCGATTTCGGTCACCACATTACTTATGTGAATCCACTCCTTACCCAAGCACCCAAGTTTAGCTGAAGAGGTGAATTTACTCGTATTGGTGATTGCAAAGATTCTTTAAAAAATTAAAATATTTCAAAAGGCACCGAAAAGGAAGCCCTTGAAATTGCGTTACTCTATAATATGTTTGACACATTAAACATTAAGTTTACCACCATTCTATACAACCTTGGGAGTAGTTCAAAGCATTTGCAGTATAAGAAAGTACCTGTGAATGCACATTTTTAACTACTTTATTCACAAATATTGGATAGAAACAGGCGTTACTTGGCGAAAATCCATGACAAAACAATGGTAAGTAAAATGTTTTAAGAAAAAACTTTTTAAAATTATATAATAGCATTAATTTTTCGCAGAATCAAAAAGTCAACAAAACGTCGACAAAACGCCTCTAAACGAGGCATTATCAAGACTGTCTCAGAGAGAACAGCAAAATTCGTGGTTGGAACGTGTTTGCTTATAAGTAAACGCGTGCAAATTTCATTATCGCGATGTAGGATTCTTTACAATAACTAATGTGGGTAGAAACCTCAGATCATGCTAACTAAGTTCCAAAAATAGGTATTCACCAATACTTGACCTTATCTGTTTGATTTAATTACTGTCTCTTGATAAGTTGCGTAGAAAACCCAAATGACACACACAAACCAACAACAATTAATGTGTCTGTCTGTTCGTAAACAGATTAAGTAAGGGAGATGTGTGAAAATCTATTTGTTCGTTGAGTAAGGTGTCCGCATCTCTTCTAACTATTTCTAGCCTTTCCCAAACACTTAACTTGAACCCTTTCTCACATAAACGTAAAACTTTAAAAGTGTTACTATTGTTCAAGGAATGACCAGTGTCAAGAAGATGCTTCGCGAAGAGTTATTTTTCAGGACAACCATTGCGGGACGCCGCTCTATGTTCCTTATATCTAATATCGAAGGACCTGCCAGTCTGTCCCACATACTTCAAACCACATTCATCACAACTCAACAAATAAACACCTGATCTGCGTGAGACCGACACCGAATCCTTGCCATTACATAGCTCCCTCAAGGTATTCTGAGTTCTAAAAGCAACAAATATACTACTTTCCCTCATGATCTTAGCTATACTCAACGAGACGGGACCCACGAACGGCAAACAGGCCGTGTACTTCCTAGGTGGATCTTGAATCGGATATAATAAATGAAAACTAGCCTTTCTGCGTTTTTTATTTAATTATTTGTGAACCATTCCTACGTCATAGCCATTACTTTGTGCTATGTAGCAAATGATGGACAATTCTTCACCAAATGCCTGTGGGCTCAACGGTACCGCCAGTAACCTGCTCAGTAAGCTGTGGAAAGCTGCCATTTTATGTTGCCATGGATGATTGGATGAGTAAGGAATAACTGTGTCTGTAACCGTTGGTTTCCTATAGATACGGAACTCATGAATACCGTTCCTTCTAGTAATTGAAAGGTCCAAGAAATTGAGAGTGGAATCTGACTCCAACTCTAGTGAAAAATCAATTCTAGGGTGTACTGAGTTCAACTTGGAGACAAGGACACTGAGCTGACGTTTTGTTCCTGTCCAACATATAATAATATCATCCACATATCTAAAATAGTACAAGACATGAACGTTCCCAACAGTCGCGAATGCATCCATAAATATTTCAGCTATTAAAGGACTGAGTGGCGATCCCATAGCCAAACCATTCCTCTGTAGAAAAAAACTGTTGTTGAACTGAAAGTAATTCTGAGTCATACACAATCTTGTTAGGTTATAAATTTCTTCTATTTTATTAAAATTGATCCTTTTTATTGTTAATTTGTGTTTTAAAATATCTAATACTTCATTATACGGTACGTTAGTGAACAAACTTTTCACGTCCAAAGATACAAGTTGAGCATTGGACGGTAACTTAATATTTTTAATCTTGTTTATGAGGTCAGTACTATTTTTTATAGAAAATTTTGGGTTAAAATCTATTGCTTCTTTAATGATTGTGTTCAAAAACTTCGACAAATTGTATGCTGGCGCGCCCCTGTATGCGACAACTGGTCTAATTGGGCACCCTTCCTTGTGTATTTTTGGAAGGCCATAAAACAACGGACGACTGGGATTCATGTTTATCAAAGTTTTATGCAACGAAGAGTTCTCAGGGAATAAATAAGTCGTGGATTTCAAAGCAAGCTTTAGTTCTGCCTGGAACTTAGCTGTAGGATTGAAGGTTAAGTGTTGAAAATCATCAGATGAAATGATGTCATTGACTCTTGCTATGTAATCCTCCCTCGGGATCAAAACCACGGTGTTACCCTTATCAGCCTTACTCAGAACCACATCCCCGTCCCTAAGTTTGTTGCGAATCAACCTTTGTACAGTCAATTCGGAGTTAAAAGTACCAGACAAACAAACAGAATCGATTTTTTGTGCAACCAGTGCCTTCAACATTATGTCACCCTTATTTCTAATTATTGCCACCTCCGCATCTACTGCCAAAGGTTCTAAAGATTTTTTATTGTTAAATGATTTAGGTATGGAATATTTTAAGCCCTTATTTAAAAGGGACACCTCACTGTTGCTGAGATGAATATCAGAAAGGTTCTTGATTCTGGGGTAAAATGTATGATTAGAAAACACCTGCTCCCTTCGGTCAAGAAACTCGCCTCTACCCACCCTTAGATTAAATAATTTTTTTGATTGTATTAAAATTTTTTTATGTATAAATTTAGAAGCTAAATCTCGTGCCTTTTTATCCAACAAATCAAATTCTACTCTGTGTAAACTGAATGACAACTCAGAGTGTAGAACCTTTAAATGCCACTTCAAATTGTCTCTCACTCTAAATAAACTCCTAATTTCCGAGTTTAGCCACACTGTTTTTGCTTTTAAAATAGAATTCCTAGCCGACACTGAGTTATTGTTTGTTTTTAGGCAGGTGTACCTTGGAAACACCCCAAAGCGCTTACACTCTTGATTGAACCAAAGATTTTGACTTGCTGTTCTGTGGAGCTTGATCAACTTTATATATAGTTTAGCCTGGATAGTGATGCTCACTGATCTCAAATATTGGATAGAAACAGGCGTTACTTGGCGAAAATCCATGACAAAACAATGGTAAGTAAAATGTTTTTTCTTAAAACATTTTACTTACCATTGTTTTACTTTATTCACGTTTAACAGAACCTGCCTTTCGTATTATGCCATTATCACAGGTAAATTATATATCTATTATTTTGAAATTACCTGTAGATGTTGCACGAAATAATTCCGCTGTATTAGGTCTGTATGTGTCCAATGAAGCACTGAGCTCCATAAGTGGTTTCATGATCGCCTTCAAATGCTGCAGTTGTTCACACGCGAATATCAACCAGGAGCAAAACATCAAGTCCATTAGGTTCGAGATAATCATTGCGAAGAGAAGCCAATATACCTGATTTAAAAACATCTATCATCAGAAATAATCTATGAATAACCCAACAAAATTTTAGAGGACAGAAAGGTAGACTCTGTAGGTGCTCTAAATTTTTTTGCTTGAAGAAAAGTGGGCGTATAATTTTCTGCTTAACCTTTCAAGGAAACAGGTTTGACTGTTTGTAATTTCATGCAAGCAAATTTAAATAATACCATTTTAAATAGATCATTATTTTAGATGATCATTTCCTACGCTATTATTTCAACCTACACACTTTCCTACTATAGTTATACTACACACAGTATCACGTCTTCACCCACGAAGTACACATAGGTGTTGTATAAAATTATAACGCACACATTTTTCCAGCCAATTTATTGATCGTAGGTAATAGGCGGCGAGCTAATCGCAGTTTCCGGGTATATCCGATTTAAACAGTACCTAAATTTCATGCTTTACCGGTAGGGGTATATTCGCAAAAGCCTCGTCCGTCTATCAGCAGGTGGACCGCGGTGTGCACGAGTCTGCTGATAGAGAGACAGATAAGTATACCTTCACTATTCAGCTGTCAGACTGTGGAACTTGCTCCCACACGATATACATGCAAGCCGTTCGTTGGACATCTTCAGGAAACGAGTTCGGGAACAACAGCGAGCGAAGCGTCTCAGTTTTAACTCGAAGACTGGCCGATTTGGCGTTGTTGGTATGTGTGTCAGTTTCGGTCTACAGGCCGCATTTTACAGCCAATTTTCATGAAATTTGGCACAAGTGTTCGAAGGGATTTTTCGATTGGGGGGGAAATGGGGGAGAAATGGGGAGATAATGCATTTTTCAGCCGATTTTCATGAAATTTGGCACAAGTGTTCTTTGTTGCAAGGCGCAACTTTTGTCGAAGGGATTTTTCTATTGGAGGAAAAATGGGGGAGAAATGGGGGGGAAATGCGAAAATAACGCGTGGTCTACGTTCACAGAACCACTAGTATTCATTACTCACATTTATTTTTGTTTGTATGGTGTACTGACCCATTCTCTTTTAGTAATAAGTATATTTATTGACCGTGCGAGCGAAGCGTCTCAGTTTCAACTCGAGGACTGGCCGATTTGGCGTTGTTTGTCTTTATTTTGATTTGGCGTTGTATGTATGTGTGTCAGTTCCGGTCTACAGGCCGCATTTTTCAGCCGATTTTCATGAAATTTGGCACAAGTGTTCTTTGTTGCAAGGCGCAACTTTTGTCGAAGGGATTTTTCGATTGGGGGGAGAAATGGGGGAGAAATAGGGGGAAAATGGGGAAGAAATGCGGAGAAAATGATAATTTCTCATCTCATAAGACGATGTTTTTCTTTTTTCATGTTCAAATAAGGGGATGTTTTCGTGTTCGCTAGGCTAGTTTCAGTGTTCCCCATTTTAAAATGGGGAAGAAATGCGGAGAAAATGATCATTTCTCATTTTCTTTTTTGCTGGTACCTCTGTTGGTGCGCATGGAAAGTCACCAGACCACGTCCCAAAAGGATGTTAGGGACCCGAAAATAACGCGAGGTCTACTGTTCGCAGAACTACTAGTTTTTATGTATTTATTTACTAAGATTGTATGTTACACATTATTATTTAGTATTTGTATTTTCTGCTATCTAAGTAATGTATCGCGGTATTTACTTCTCTTCTCTCTCATGTAAAATCTGTACCTATCCTATATTACTCTGGGTCTGCTGGAAGATAAGTCATCCATTGACTTAAGCACGACTTTGTGCATATTGTTCTTAAATACCGATGTATGATGTTTTTTATGTGTACAATAAAGAAGAAATGAAATGAAATGATACCCGCAATTATAGGTATTACAACTCTTAATAATGCACCCGATCAATCGTTAAGGACATAATAGGTTGTTACTCATATTATTTTAAATGTGCGTTCCAAACTCATAATACTTTTAGGTATTAAATGTTATATTCCAATTTATTATCTTTATCATCCTTATCCCAAGTCAGTAACGATGCAATAAATACTCAATTTTACAGTCTCCTGTCCCAATTGTATCATCTAACTAAAGTACTCTCGTCACGTTGTCACAGAAATACATTTCAGAAGCTTAACAAGCGTCTCTTTGTGTGAAAAGTAACATAATAATAAAATATAAATATGTTAGGACAATATTCTATTCGCGTTTCAGTGAGGAATAGTTTTATCATTCCAATTCTCACGTGTATTTTACATTATAGGGATATTATTTTGTATTGTTATTCATATTATCCATCCAAAAATTTTTTTGTGCTAATTTACATCCTTTGAAGATATTTATCTTCAAAGAAATTTTAAACTATATTACAACCGTTTACATTTCTATTAAAATTATCGGGATATTTGTCATGTACCTAACGTTGGTTTATATTAATATTTCAGTGCTGTTGCAAGTATATATATGTATATATAATACTGCTAAATTTATTTAGTACTGCTTAGTGAGATGCTGTGTTAAATTGTAATTAAAGTCTCGTATGATGCCGTAAAGCGAAACCGGTAAACCAAAATTAAATAAAAACTAGCGGAAAATACAAGTATTTTTGTCCAATATGTGTAGAAAATTCCACCAAGTGTCATCAATCGACAGTATATATAGACTGCTGCAAGTGCCATGGTCACGAAGGAACTGCGGAAACTCAAACCAAGGTTACATGGCAAATATCCTGATAATTCTATTAGTAATCTTCAAGGACATCGTTAAACCATATAACAAATTGGTGAATTTGTTTCTATGTGTTCAACTAATCAAGTATAAAAAGTATTCAACACTAGAACTTACCTGAAAAGCAAAGGCAATAATATACATACTGCCACTCATAGCATTGAAAGGATACCAGGCTTTAAGAGGTAATCTTGGAGCTGGTTCGGTCAAGGTCTCGTTAGTTTCAGTGCTTGTTATATAGCGAACTGATTCTCCAAAGAAGGTCAGAGTTATCCAACCTAAAAAGAAATATAAAATGGTAACAGGTATTTTTCGTTTTACAATGATGTTATACTGGATTCAAATTAGTAGCATCTTCTTTGCACTTTAATGATGACGTTTCTCTGATAAGGATCTTAAATTGGCTGAAATCCTAAGGTAAGATCCTTATTTGTATTTGGTTGTTTAACTAAGACGGCCATATTTTCTTCATCAACCCATTACACTCCACTACTGGCCATAGGGCTCTCATATACCACGCCATTTCACTTGATTATATAGATAAAGATATTCATTGGCTTCACGCGTCCTTTATCTCCTTGTGACATGCTTACCCTAATATCTTATCCTACTACAGCACAAAGTTCACAAAACAGCAGTGTTACTTACACGTGACCGACAATACTGTCATTCCGCAAATAAAGTATAGTAGTCTCCTCATCTTGGTTAGCGATATCTGATGATATCTCGCATCAGATTCAGTGAATAATGGATGGCTATTTGACTGGTTCCATATTGCCAAAGTCCTGTAGAATTAAGTGGATATTAGTAAAAAGCTAATGAATAGAAATCAGCTTCATTTATGACTACCCTTAACTTATTGTTCACTCTTGGTTCAGAAACCTATATCCTGGATAATTTTTTTATGAACTACATAAGAAACAAACCAAATTAATTCTGGAAGCATCGTGTCTCTAAAACAAAAGCGCTGGGGATATTTCTCGCGAATGACTTGAATAAAAAATGATAATTTGGGAGTTTGTCGTGGAGCGAAATTAACTTTTAATTTGAAATTGGAAGTATTTTAATGTCGATATTTTAATGTCCATATATAACAGTTTTCCATAGCTTTATTTAGAACTAGCTGATCGCCGCAGCTCCGCCCGCGTGATTTAGTTTACTCTTTCCCGGTTCACACTAACACATTACCGGGATAAAAAGTAGCCTATATTACTCAGGATGAATGTAGTTTTCCAATGGTGAAAGAATTTTTGAAATCGGCACAGTATTTTTTAAGTTTATTCATTACAAACATACACACAAAAATACAGATCTGTCCCAAACATACACACAAAAATACAAATCTTTCCTCTTTATAATAGTAGTATAGATTTGTACACATTTAAAAAAAGTATATTTGATGATGACGTTATATAATATATATCGTCATCATCATCTCAGCCCATTTGACGCCCACTACTAGGCATAGGGATCCCCCAAAGAAGGGGGGAAATCAGCCTACATATACCACGCTGGCAGAACGGCTTCGTATGGGGTTTTCTGACGAGTTGTCCTTCTCTAAAAACATAATGCTGATACGTATTTGAGCCCCGAGAGCCCCGATTATGACGATAGTCTCACGTAATAGTCATTTGGCCAATCAGTTTTCGCTAACCGGTACCAGAGTTTCATCCGTTACTCTAAGGAAGATAGCGTAACGAGTTCAGGCCTTGATGCCTATTATCAGATAGACCACAAATATAAATGCTGAAAAAAAAATTAAAACAGAATTTCTCAGAGCATATTGTAATGTTGTATTTTTTGTATTGGTATATTTCATTTTACCGTATGAATTCCGGTTCAAATTGGGATAATATAATGGCAACACTGGATTTCGTGGGGTGAGCTGTGATTGGACGCTGTCGATGGCGTGACTTGGGTAGCCATTTTTACAAGGAGACTGTGTCCACATCACTTATATTACTATTTAAATTATTGTAATTTATTTCAACGTTTGGTGAGTTTTAACGAAAATCTTGTTGTTACTGGCGTTTGTTAGCGTGTGTGCTGTATAGTTTTACAGAGTGGTTTCTCGTTGATTTAAGGTTTTGAGTGTGCACGTGTTGCCATAGCTGTCTTACCAGTTTAAACACACAAATCTTTGCCTGATTTTGCCAGGATTAACTAGAGACTGACCTGCACGATACACATGCGTACGGTTACATATATCTGAGGATTTAATTGGGTGAAGCTTGGATATTCGCCTCCAAAAGGTAAGTGCATATAATATGTACGGCGTGGTAGGCGTTTATACGATGGCCATAATGCATGGAATAAGTTTTCAACTCCTATTACAGGAGGTGTACGGTAATACCCTACTGCCTGGAGTGTAAAGCCAGTTTCCTTCTGCCTGTGGTGGACAGAAACCGGAACAGAGACGGTGTCTGTCGGCCAGAAGGCCGGGCGAACCTCACCGGGAAGTATTCTAGAAAATCTTACACTTAATTACCTCAGGATCTTTCTAAACGTAAATCTATCGTTACTGACCAAGCGCACCAACCTAATACCCTGTATTAAATGATAACATAGATCTAGGATAGACCTTTCATTGTATCCTAGAGTAAAAGTAGATTAATACCTACCTTGCTGAGGGGGGACCTTCAGTTTTCCTATATTGTCTTAAAGAGCTTTTGTAATAACTAATACAGTGGCTCAAATGAATATTTTATTTCCATTGTAAACAACCTAACTTCCAAAATTAAAAACATTACAATATCCCCAACAAAGGTAAAAACGATACGAGTATGGAGTTGGAGTTGTAGCCGTGGACTCTTATTCCAATGTAACTACTACTAACCTGTAGAAACTCTTGGAACTAAGAGCAAAGAAGACCAGCTTGATAATTGTGTGAGTGAAGAACAACACTGTAATTGTGTTAGCAGTAAGCTCATTGACTTCGTCGGAGTATTGCGCCATGTTGATACCCATACATACGTAGTTGATGACGATAAGGATGGCGTGGATAGATGAGTACATCTTGCGGAGTAGCATTGACATGCCAGCGTTTTCTGAAATCATCGTTCTTATGAAATTCTGCTCAAAGATTTGGAACGCAATGTCATCTGGTCTCAAAGTTCAAAAGCAGAGCGTGTTACGTAACGATTTATGAGATATTATATTATTTTAAACATCCGCTTAGGTATACTGGCTGGGCAATATTTTCAGCTGTTGACTATGTATCTTTCGTCAGAAAAAGCAGACTTTTCATTGTACTGACGCCGGGTTAAAGTACGTAAGTTAGCCGCTTACGATATCATCCTCAAATATTTGTTTAAGTGTCTGCTTTTTCTGGCGAAAGATACATAGTCAATAGCTGTAAATGTTGCACTGCCGGCATAAAAAAAACCCAAGTTGGTGTTTTAAATAATATAATATATCATAAATATAATATGCATCAAGCTCTGCTCTTCAAATGTTAGCGTGAAGATGAGTTTCTATAACATAATACATGGGGCACACTAAAAGCTTTGCACTTCTAGCTAATCGGAACTATTTGGATTTCGAATGTTATATTTTTTTAAACGTTGCAACCTTCTTAGTAATAAAAAAAAACAATTGACGGGAAATCATTTGTCAATTGTTTTTTATCACACATCAGTTCTACGTATGCAACGAAAATGATTCGAAAAGATTTTAGAGCGATGATTTTTTATGTATTTAAAAGTTCTCTCTCTGCGCAAGACTGTGCCGTTCATCTTCAAAATGCTTTTGGTAGAGCAGCATCTTGTTTGAGCACCGTGAAGCGATGGTTTGCTGAATTTGAGAGAGGTCGAGTTTCTTTACATGACGAATTTCGTGAAGGGCGGCCTTCAACTGCCGTCAACGAAAATAATGTGGCTACTGTTAAGCGGTTAATTGAAGAAAACCCGCGGATTACCTATGAGACAATTCGAGGACTATTGGGGATTGGTATGAGTCAAATCCAGAAAATTTTACACGAAGAATTAAAAGTTTGGAAACTTTGTTGTCGTTGGATCCCTCATGAACTGTCAGCGGAGCAGAAGCGGGCTCGCGTGGAATGGTGCTCACAGATGCTACTGAAGTACGACCACAGACATTCTAATGCTGTTTATGACATTGTCGCAGGAGACGAAACGTGGTTTTATTGTTTTGAACCCGAAAATAAAAAGTAGTCTTGTGAATGGGTGTTTGAAAATGTGAAGAAGCCAACAAAAGTGAGGCAGGCGAGAAACGTTGGTAAAAAAATGATCGCGTTTTTTTCCTCAGCTACGGGTCTATCTATACAATACCACTTGAAGATCAAAAGAGTGTTAATGCCGAGTGGTATTCTACCATTTGTTTACCCATGGTGTTAGAAAAAGTTCGCGAAAGACGACCCAAAAGCCGCGTTCTCCTACATCATGACAACGCTTCTTCACACACGGCCAACAAAACAAAGTCATTTTTAGCTTCCGAAAAAGTACAACTCGTCACCCATCCTGCGCATAGCCCCGATCTAGCACCCTGTGATTTCTGTATTTTCCCCAAAATCAAAGATTTCATGAGAGGTTTCACTTTTACCAACTCCGAAAAGGCAGTGATAGCGTTCAATCAGCACGTAGAAAAAATGCCTTCAGATCTGTGGTCCTCCCGTTTTAAAAAATGGTTCGATCGTATGAAAAAATGTAAAGGAGAGTATTTTGAAAAGCAATAAACATAATATTTTGGTTTTAACATGTTGTTTTTTTAAGTTACGCAAAACTTATAGTGTGACCTATTAGCGAAATGTGATCTAAAAGTAAATAATATGTTCGTAAAATGTGTTACAAATGTGAATAAACACTCTGATGATGCCATAAGACGAAACCAGTCAGGTTTACCAAAAATAAAAATATTAAAATATGTGAAATAGTGTACAAGTGAGTTTTTTCAAAAATGTATTAGGTACTATGAGAGATCTTCAATCAACAACTAGTTCGAAAAAAACCCAAACTTTTTGGTTTACATGAATAAATATTTCAGCCCGTCTCCAAATTCCCTGAGGTATTAAGGAGTACGCAGACAATGCTACGATACGATCCAATTCGATAATAACTTTTTACGATCTTGTTATGACAGGAATGAGTACCAAATGTTCTTGGTTATACAGGGTGTAAATTTCATATGGGTCAGTATGGGAAAGTTTGAAACTATAAGATATTCTAAGGAACCATGTTATCGATTTTAGTAAAAATAAAAACTGTATTCACAGATTTAAAAAAAAACTACTTGTACTCAGCTCAGGAATCGAAAATATTACTTTAAAACATGTCTAAACTTTATAAAATGTTTTGATATATTTTATTTTATTTTAGAAGGTGTTTGACAGTACTACATTTTTTTTCAATACAATGTTGTACTCATTTCTTTGCGTAAAATTGTAAAAAGCAAAACTATTTTTTGAACAGGATAGAGCACATTATTATATGCACGCCTCAGTTTCCAATCGTCACCTAGCTGTAGACCTTTAATTTAAATTTAAAAAAAAATTAAATCAGACTTTATTACTTATTTAGACTTATTGACTTATGCAGTTTTTATTTTTACTTAAATCGATGACATGGTACCTAAGAACAGATCTTCGTATGTCTTATAGTTTCAGATTTTCCCATACTAACCCATTTGAATGTCACATCCTGTATATCTATTCTTTTTGTTATAATTCCTGGATTTGGGTTTTGGGTTCATCAATGACTGAGCGCGTGACCCGTTTTCATTTCAAGACTGGACAATTTTGCTATCTTCTGTTTGTATGTGTGTTTCGGTAACATTATTATCCGATCTCCACATAACTTAACACAAAAGTTTAAAACATTTTTATCATGTGAGTGTGTTTGATTGTTGGGTTTTTTTTACGCCTATTGCGTCTATTACCTCAGATGCACACTCGGAAGTATTTCCAGTGGCACCGGCGGACTTTGGCCACCTACGTGGCCCCTGTCACGCGGGTGAGTTGGGTGTTATCCCGCATCTTTAAGGTTAGGTTTTATCCCGCATCGGTGAGTGAATCCGTCTAGCCTGCTTCTGTTCTCGATGATCGAGGCCTGAGGACGGCGGGCTGGCCACCCGCCGTCCTCAGGTCTCGATCATGGAGGTCGATGGTCTTCGGCGTAGAGGTGAGGGTACGCTCGGGGTTGGTGTTGTCAGCCCAAATTGTGTGATCAATGTTAACATTATAACTTTTTTTCCCGAGAATTTCGGGGTTATTGAGATAGAAAAGTGCGCCTTTAAAGAAAGTTATAAAGAACTTAACAAACTGGGATCTTTTATGTTTGCCAGAGTCAGATCCCGTATTTTAAATATTACAATAATATTAAATATTAGTTTTAAAGAAGATTTACCGTCATGATAGTTGAAAAGGAAATGTCCAGCCATCTGCATCAGTTTGATGTTCGGCATCAGGTCTGATACTAGACCTTGGGTTTTCACTTTTCCCATCATCTGTAAAAAATACACCGTATTTTTCCTATCGTTTAATATAATTCTGGTACGCTAAAGTACTGCTAATGCTTGTCAAAGAATAATCTTAATTCACATTACATACTTATTCAAATATCTACTAAATACTTTAATTTGCTTATTGTAATTTTTTAAAGTAACTAAGTACGTGCTTAGCACGCCCTTTATCACGCCCTTTTCCCAAAATGTGGGTATGTAATGCATCGCTGTCTACCCCTTCGGGAATAATTATACGTGGTGATGTATGTATGTATGTCATGTATGATTAATGTAAAACTCGGTCATCTTATTTCTCCTATTTCTTCTTCCTAATATCGTACCTTTTATCGTTTTTTCGTCCTAGTACCCTATTGAAATGAGACTTAATCGTGTTTATATCAAAGGTGTCGGGTCTTACTTTTGATTTTGTTCCATTTTTGTAATATTCTGAGTTATTAGTGAAATTCGTGAGAATCTACCTACTATTAATCAAATCGTGTATGCAATTTTATTCTAAATACCTACCTTGAAAGTATTTTTGTAGCGTCTTCTAAATACAAAAAATATTAGAACATCAATTTCCCTACTTTAAATTTTTTTTTCGAAAAATTTTCACACGTGTAACTCGCACTGTATCCAGACATGAAATGATCGATCGATTTTTAAATTCAATGTCATATTACGATTTTCTGCAGTGACGTGTCCCTTTCATAGTGGTGTCTTCCAATAGCCGAGTTCTTCACTGGGAACCAACATCTGGTGCAACAGTCGGTAATTTCTTATTGTAAATTATAAATTATTTGTACGTATGGTATTGGTTTATAAATTCATATATTGTTTGCTATCGATCGTTCAATCAATATTTTCTAAGCGTCCAATGTTAACTTAAAGTTTGTTTTAAGTTTTATAGCTTACTAGTTAATGACTTTATTCATGTAGTAAATATTATATTTTCTGAATATCAGGGATCTACGCACTGAATAGAGAATAAGACGAGATAAAACTTTATTTTGTTCTCTCACATAATATTATGACAATAAAATAAATTTTGGTGCTTTTAAAATCCAAAACTATCTATGGGAAAGACTGGTATAGATGTACTAGGAGGACCTTTATGACAGATTACCAGTACCTATAGTTAGCAGTAGTACCAAAGTAGGTACAACGCATATAGGTTATCTCCACATAATCTGTTATTTCAGAATGAAAAATTCAATAAACAACTGAACAATCCCAGTGATACGAGTACTCTGATAGATAGATATTTTACTTATAAATAAATAAATACTAAATAAAGATTTTTGGACATTCTCACACGTTGTCATCGAGCCCAAATTAAGCTAATAAAAACTTGTGTTATGGGATCTAGACGACTGATAAACATACTTATATTATATTTAATATTTCTAAATACATACACAGAAGACACACAAATTCCGAAACAAACATTTGTGGATAACACAAATAATTTGATTCGACTCGGAATCGAACCTGGGACCTCAGGGACGGCAGTCGCATACTCATACCACTGCGCCACCAAGGCAGTCGAATAATAGATTTTTACCTTCTTTAAAAACAGAAGTCTCTTGTCCTATCTTGTACAAATCAGACAGATCAAAATACCACCTTTCCCATAATGAGAACTAGAATCACTCTTTCAATCTAAGTAATATTTGCTTTTTAGAACATTAAACTGTGTATTTAGTTGAAAACAGTCAATTTTACCGTCTATAATCATTATTATTTGCAGAGTCATTCCGATGGCACGATATGGAAGGCTGGTTTTATAGTTGTTTTTCAATTTGTGATAAAAACCTACATTCATAAATTAGAAGTATAAGGAGTATACTTACGGTACGGTTTATTTATTTTTATTTCGCTCCAACGTCCATTGCCGGGCGTCTCTGTTACGCACGCAGAAGGTGTTTCCAGTGGCGCCCGGCGGACTTTGACCTCTTCGGTGGGTCGGGATGAGAATCCCGCGTCTTTGGGTAGGGTTTTATCCCGCGTCAGTGAGTGAATCTGGTTGCGTGCGGGCCTCAGCCTTGCAGCACGCTAAGCCAATCGTAGGATAAATTACTAGGATAATTAAATCCTAAGACCATTTCATGTTTTTACTTGGCATAGTCACTAACTGGGCACGAAAGACTCGACACACGTATGATCAGTTCGTGAAAATTAACTATAAAACTTAGTATTCTTTCGTCATCTGGACACACCAATATTATAACGTGTGTCCAGATAGCGAAACAAATAAATCACTTTTAAGGTGTTGTTAACTGGACACACTTTCTCATTGTACCTGAATTCGTGATAAAGTACAGTCGCATACCACAGACATACAGACCAAAAACCTACAAGAACTACTTAAAACCCCATATAACATTTATTTTTTAAATGCTGTATAGGTAAGTACTTATTGCATATTCTTATTTACTGTTTTAAGATGCTAAGCTAGTTGGAAATAAATAACCCTTCCCTTTCAAGGCACCTCTTTTTTAGGGTTTCGTTCATGCCTCGGAACCCTTACAGTTTCATCATACCCGTCAGTCCTCGGGTTTCTTACTTAACGGTTAAGGTAAAGGCATCTAATTCCGTGGGGTTCAGAAATTGGCACCTAATTCCGTGGTATTTAGAAAAACAGCTTTATAAACCAAATTACTAGTTATTTTTGACTGCAAGACCCATTAATCAAATAATAATTTATCTGTTCATATTTATATGAACACAAAAGTACCTTGATGTGTGTATATTTTAAAATAATCGGTTAGTTTGCCACTGCCACCTGAGTCGAACGCACGCTCCATACATTTCGGACCTTATGCGCGTAAGTACTACCATTTACTAAATAGTGTTTTAAACGATATTTTTATACTGCAAGAGATTTGGTTTTGGGTAAAATATTGAAAGGGTTATACGTTGTATCGAATACACTTAACATTTGAGTATTCTATTAACAAATTGAGGAGAAAATAAGTGTTAAAAATATCGCGGCATTAGGTGCCAAATATTTTAGTGGGTTCCTAATTACCGCTGTATACCACGGAATTACAATTTTTTAGAGCTTATCTTTTTTGAAAATTCTAGTGGTAGATTTTTTATTACAAAAATTCATATTTCAGTTCTGATAACTTAAATAACCAATAAATACAAAAAACTAATTCCGTGGCGTACTTTGAAGTCGCATTTACTAATTATAGCCAGTCAAACATTGTATACTTAGGTACTTTCTTAATTTTTTGTATGGATGAACTAAGTACAGAAAACGAGATTTTTGATGTGTTCTGATATTTTCCTAAGTATGTTTTATATATTATGTCGAAGACATCGCAATTAAACGTTAACTTACATGTATAATATTAAAAAATCTTTAATTTTTTATACCTCGGAACTAGAAAACTTGAATTTGTATCATAAAACCTAATTCCGTGGTATTTACAGCGGTAATTAGGTTACATGAGGCCCAATTCCGTGGTATTGACACCTGTTATATACTGTCTGTTCATTATTTTACTCGACGTGTTAGTATTATTAGGAAATTGAAAAGATATTATCACCACCAGCGTCGGCTAGTGGGTATTTAAAACGGTAGCTTACCTAAGTATAGACTCGGATAAGCTACCGTTTTGGGTTTTTTTATGAACACCCATAAAATAATTGTCACGAGACGCCTCTGACGACCACCACCGCACAGAAATGCCACCAGTTCTTTCAACACTTTCCAAAAAAAGATAATAATATGATAATATGTATGTACTAAGGAATATGTTTCAACTAGTGTCTTTTATGAAAGTGTTTTTTTTATTTATTATTCCATACATTCATACATACATAGTAACTCTTTCACGTAAAAACTACTACATGGATTTTAATGTAACTTTACAATAATATAGCTTACATATCAGAATAATACATAGGCTACTTTCTATCCCGGGAATGTGTTCCCGCGGGAATTGTGAAACGAAAAACTATTCCACGCGGACGGAGCCGCGGGCGTCCGATTGTTATAATATAAAACCAAAGAATACAAAAAATATATCAATATCGATTATTACTTTGTTAATTATTAATCAAAAACATCTGTTTTATAATATAATTATGTTCTATATATTGTTAATACAAATAAATATGCTTGCCAATTGTGATTCTATTTTGTGAGACATAAATGAGAGAGACTGATTTGAAATACAAAGCTAAAATAAATACATTTCATTTTTTGAACACCATGTATTTTTCTCTCCACGTCATTTCGTTTATAATGTTTACACACGGAATTAGAATCCAAATACCACGGAACTAGAGTTTTTACCACGGAATTGGGAGCTTCTGACTTTTTTGTTTTTTTTTATAAATTTAACAGTTTTAATGAACTTTTAGAGTCAAATTCTAATAAAAATAGCCTTATTTAGAAAAAGGTACAATGAGTACTTAATTTTTGAAATTATTTTGAGACCTTAGTTCTAGAAATATGAAACGTTACATTAATTAATTAAGGAATTACAAGCAGGTTCTAACAGTTCTAATGTTTTCTTCATTCTTTGTAAGACTTTTACAAAGAATGAAGAAAAAATTAGAACTGTTAGAAACAGAAAAGGAAAATTTCTTATTTTGGACACATTGATCGTAACAATAAATATCAGATTTTGAGAAGAATACTCGCTACTACTATTAGCTGGACAAATATTAACGACGCTGCCAAGCCAACCTAAGCAGGATGGCACAGGATAGGAATAAGTTCCGAGAGATGGTCGCTGACTTCCGATGAGGACAGGGCACAGCAAGAAGAAGAAGAAGTAGGCTCTTCAATTTTATTTTATTTAATAATAGTAATAAAGAAATGTTGGTTAAAAGATAGTGACTATAGAAACTATAGTATAAAATTATAGTACTTGTAACAAATGCTAATAATAGCCGACGCTAACCTTAATAGCGCGATCTAGAAATTATAATATGAAGCAAAGATGGGGTCCGAGTGCTCGTTGCCTTTATAGAGACATTGCTAAACGCTTAATCGATCCTTCTCAGAACCAGAAGGCTGGCTATTTTCTGGCCCAAAGAATAAGTATCGCCATCCAACGTGGCAACACAGCCAGCATTCTGGGAACCTTCCCAGTCGGCAATGACGCGGAGGATATTCTAAACGATATTTTGTAAGGTAAATATTTTTAGTCTATAATTATGTATATTTTGTATATTGTAATTCTTATTGTAAATATTTCTTTTAAAACCTTGAGCAAAGATTGGATGATGTCGGCATTGGTCATCGTAGCTCAGTGGTCAGAGCATTCCATTGTTAGGAAAAGGCCGTGGGTTCTAGTCCTGCCGATGACATTTCAGTTTTTGTGATTAATAATATATATCTAAATATTTTAAGTATAACAAATATTCAGTACATAGTGGTACATTAATACTAAGTATTCAGTATTATTATGGTAATAAAAATTACATCGAAATACATCAAAAGAAAACGCGAACGCGTGCAGGGATATATTATTTTCTTTGTGTTTGTTACACAAAAGAATTCTTATAAAAATATTTTGGTTTTGTCTGGAGAAAGGAAAATAAATTTCACCCGTTGAAATGGAAAGGAGATTGTTTTGTGGATTCCAGAACATTGTATTGTATTATTTGTTATAAACACGCTTTAATTACCAAAATAACAAATACAAAAAGGGATAATGATGTACACACCTTTAATTACCTTAAGTTTCGACCAGGTTATACCGTCCATGGTAACAGTTCGACACACTCGACCGTGTAACCTGGTCAAAATCGCTTATGGCTAAGAAACTACCACAAGTAACTATCTAAAGACTAAACAAACCAAAAAAAAAACGGTTTTTCGGTTGTACCAAATTTTATCGAAATCAGTCCACCTGTTTTGAAGTAGAATGTAGAGAGGGTTGGGATTGGAGGGATGCACAAGTTTGAAACTAATCGACCATAATACCATGTTACCAAACAAGTAACTTATCAGTCCCCAGGCGCAGTTTAGCTACATTGTAAATAACAGCTTATCAAATCGCAAACAACAACATATAATATTAACAGTACAAGACTACACTGAGGACAGAGCGATAGAATGGATAATTTTCATTCTACCTCTTCTTCTTCTTTTTTAAAAAAGTGGATATGTAGCTACATTGTCCCTGCGTAACATAGGCCTTTTTAGCCCGGTAATGTGTTCCCATGGTAATCGGTAACGAGAAAACTATATCAAGCGGGCAAAACTGCGACGGTCAAATTGTATTATAATATTTTCGTTGTCCGTCGCATTTAGTTAGTCCGTCGTTAGTTTTTGATACTATTCTATTTTGGCCCACTTTGTGGACCCACATACAAACATAGGGAAATATCATTTCCCTTTGTTCCATATTGGCCAGACCTATGTCCATCTATAAACAACTGGTGGAAAATGTACGAACTCGCCTTCGGAGGTTTTATTAAAGCCTCTTAATATACAGTCAATTCCATTACAATCTAAAACGTTGTCTGCTCGAGTTACCATACCTGAAAGAACAGAACTGAACAGTCTTTTTGACTCATCTTCAATCAACTTCAGGAGTAAATATTTCGTTTTATTCTGTTAAAATTTAAAGTGAAATACTTTACATTAAATTGGTGGTCTCCTTCTAGCTTTCTAATATCCAGGTTTATGTGCATAAGGAGACACCGTGCAATGCTTGCAACAAGGTAAAGTCCACTAAAGAATTCTGACCGTAGACACTGGGCTATTTTACAAGCTACAAGCCACCGACTTTGCGAGCGGTTTGTGAACTCGCTTTGTGTTTTTGGATCGGATCGGATACCTACTCAAAAGTAGATGGTAAAATCTACTTTTGAGTAGGTATCCGATTGTTAAGAAGCTGCTTGAAAAATAGAAAGCCGAGGTAATTTACTCGCCTTATGGAGGAAATACACGTAACTGTATACTTGTGCAAACCTAGTACAAAGTGGGTTTGCGCAAGCCTAATTTGTACCAGGTTTGCACACGTATACCTAACGTGTATATCATCCACAAAATTTGTCTCGCTTCGATTTTACTGTACCTCATACTTAAAACCATAACTAAACTAAGGACAGATAATACCCCGACAGATTATATGGCATGTTATTAGAAGTAGCATCGGTATAGAAACCAATTAAATATCAAGAATACAACTTATTCGTTTGTGTTTTGATATAATTTGCAATTAAGTAGCGATACTCAAGTGGATCGAGCTGTTCCTAGGATGGAAACATGAGCTGAGTAACAGTTTGATCATAAAACAAATATAGTATCATAGTGTCATAGTTATGTATTACAATCACAAGTAAACTATTGATCAAAATTGGATGACGGGTCTTAACTAAAGGATACTTTTTTATCCCATTTTAAAATTTGTAGAACTACTGTACCAAGTCGTAATCTTATTTTAAAACCTAACGCAGTGGAATTAGAGAAGTAGTTGTAAGTTTCTTAGTGTTAGAAGGAAAAAATCGAAACGATTACAAACAACGCGTGTATAACACTAATATAGAAATGGCCCCATTTCTAACGGCAATACTCTATGAACTCAATGATATAGTATTGGTACTGTGTAAAGGCGTCAATTGTTGTTTTGTGTGCTAAATATTGCATATCACATCCACATAAGTCGATTATTCTATTTAACATTAGCAACCGTTCATTATATGCCATAGGCCTCGTCTGTATGTCAATATCGCGTGCAGGTGATTATAATTTTGGCCAAGGGGCTTCAAAGTCTTGGTTCATTCCACTTTGTGCACCCAGGTGATATCACCCAGGTGCACAAAGTGGAATAAACCAAGACTTTGAAACCCCATAGAACGGTTAATTGTAATCATTCTTGAACAATGCTGCAACCAATTAATAAAAAATCTTACTTTATCCTAAAAGGGAGTAATAAGTATAACCTGACTGGATAATAATGAATTCCTTTGAGATCCACATAAAGAAAGATCGTAGGTACAAAAGGTCCGATCTCTGATTAAGCTGAGCCCTTTCGCATTAGCGGTAGAAACCTGATGAATTCACATAGTCTACGACATTTTTTGCTGACCTTCTTATGTTAATGCAGTTGATGAGATACGGAATTTCGGAACCATTATCCTTGCTACAGATATACATTAGGTATACGTAGGTCACACTATAAGTTTTGCGTAACTTAAAAAAACAACATGTTAAAACCAAATTATTATGTTTATTGCTTTTCAAAATACTCTCCTTTACATTTTAAACATTTTTTTCATGCGATCGAACCATTTTTTAAAACAGGAGGACCACGGATTGAAGACATGTTTTCTACGTGCTGATTGAACGCTATCACTGCCTCTTCGGAGTTGGTAAAAGTGAAACCTCTCATCAAATCTTTGATTTTGGAGAAAATACAGAACTCACAGGGTGCCAGGTCGGGGCTATGCACAGGATGGGTGACGAGTTGTACTTTTTCGGAAGCTAAAAATGACTTTGTTTTGTTGGCCGTGTGTGAAGAAGCGTTGTCATGATATAGGAGAACGCGGTTTTTGGGTCGTCTTTCGCGAACTTTTTCTAACACCCTGGGTAAACAAATGGTAGAATACCACTCGGCATTAACACTCTTTTGATCTTCAAGTGGAATTATACAGATGGGACCCGTAGCTGAGAAAAGAAATTTGATAATTTTTTTACCAACGTTTCTCGCCTGCCTCACTTTTGTTGGCTTGTTCTCATTTTCAAACACCCATTCACAAGATTGCTGTTTTTTTTTCGGGTTCAAAACAATAAATCCACGTTTCGTCTCCTGTGACAATGTCATAAACAGCATTAGAATGTCCGTGGTCGTACTTCAGTAGCATCTGTGAGCACCATTCCACGCGAACCCGCTTCTGCTCCGCTGTCAGTTCATGAGGGATCCAACGACAACAAAGTTTCCGAACTTTCAATTCTTCGTGTAAAATTTTCTGGATTTGACTCATACCAATCCCCAATAGTCCTCCAATTGTCTCATAGGTAATCCGCAGGTTTTCTTCAATTAACCGCTTAACAGTAGCCACATTATTTTCGTTGACGGCAGTTGAAGGCCGCCCTTCACGAAATTCGTCATGTAAAGAAACTCGACCTCTCTCAAATTCAGCAAACCATCGCCTCACGGTGCTCAAACAAGGTGCTTCTCTCCCAAAAGCATTTTAAAGACGAGCGGCACGGTCTTGCGGAGAGAGAGAACTTTTAAAATCGTAAAAAATCATCGCTCTAAAATCTTTTCGACTTAATTCCATTTTCGTTGCATACGTAGAACTTTGATGTGTGATAAAAAACAATTGACAAATGATTTCTCGCCAATTGTTTTTTTATTACTAAGAAGGTTGCAACGTTTAAAAAAATATAACATTCGAAATTCAAATAGTTCCGATTAGCTAGAAGTGCAAAACTTTTAGTGTGCCCCATGTATATAGGTTGTAACATTCAGATCAGGCAGTATGGGAAAATTAAATACAATAAGATTTTACCTGTTCTTAGGGACTACGTAGGTGTATAATCGTCTACCTAACCCCTCGGATTTACCAAAATTTGAGTGCGTAATTCACCTGTATTCATCATCATCATTTCAGCCGATTGATGCCCCCTAAGCCCTCGGTCTATTACCAAAACTTGAGTGTGTAATTCAGCTGTATTCATCGTCATCATTTCAGCCCATTGTTGGGCATTGGCCTCCCTCAACGAACGCCACAACATTCAGTCCTGCGCTTTTCGCATCCAGTGACTTTCTGCAACCTTTGCAATGTCGTCAGTACACCTTGTGGCAGCCCTACCTACCTGCATAACCACATTTTGTCAGTAGTTTTGTGGGTCCCACGTCAAAGAGGCCAATTATTGTGGTTACATGGAATAGAAAATCAATTACAACTCTTCTATCTAATTATATAATTCTAACAACTAGGACCGATGATACTGTGGCGCGTACTTAATGAATCTCTGACGTCATACGTAAGAAACATCTAGACAATACAAGAAGGTGGGCCGAGAACTTTCGACGGCCTTCCAAAATATTCGACCAATATCTAGTTGCGCATACGCCACCTCCCTATAATTAAACTAGCCAATTAGGAATAAGCAATGAATCGTAGGTACAACATAAGTATAGGTATTTATACTAGTTCTGTTGTTTAAAGTCACGCCTACCTAAACCTGTTTGTATCGTCAGGAATATTCTAGGTACTTGTATCCATTATTATAAAAGCGAATGCATTTCGATAATAAGTATTCATTCATTTACATACTGTTACTACAAGCGTTTCAATATACCTCCCAACACCACTTCAATACTTAACTTCAATCGATGTATTTCGGGCAGTTGTCTTAATATTACTTACTTTTAAAAAAGTAAAAACAAAGGTAAAGTTAGGGATGTGTATCTTGGTCGATATAAATAGGTATAGATAGATAAAAACCTGGAACAACTTCTAATTCATAATTCATAATCATTTATTTGCGAACATGGGTAATACATATTTAGGTCACATGATAGAATTGAACACAGCCACATTCCACCTTACGGCAGGCATATAGTTAGTGGTTTAAAACACACAATATAATTAAAAATCAGATTAACATTGAATTCAAATCATAGTAATATTAAGTATGTCAAAAATGTCATAAGTACAGTTCTTTTTTCAGTTCCTTTTTTTAGTGATTGAAGCCTTCTTCTAAGCAAGTAATGCCTGTATTAGGAGACTCCGCTCTTCCATAACAAAACGTACAATTTTATGTAATAATGCAGGAAGGTTTTTCATGTAATTATAAAACCAATACAGATGTGTTGGTACTCGTATTACAATCTAATATTACTTAATATTTATTTATTAAACATTACATATGTTTATGCGTCAACACACGTCGCGCATGTGTATGTGTGTGTGTGTGTGTGTTGAGTGTGTGTGGAATATGTTGTAGAAGCATCTCAGTTTCTTGATACGTAAGTGTTTTATATAATTAGTTAGTTGTATTCTACAATCATAATAGTTTTTAAAAAACATATTTGGAAAAAATAGTATTTAGAATATATGTAAATTTCTTTATTGATTTTATTATTAAGCTGTGCAGATCGTTTGGTGTATTGCTTACAGGCAAACATCATTTTAGTTGGAGGGATGTTAACTATAATGTCTTTCTCCTTTTAGATTTAATTTTAGGGTCATAAGAAAGAGACTTGTGCTTTTTTAGGATTAAGTGATGTATAGTTTCCAAACTGAGAGTAAATTACTAACACGATACAAGTCTTCAGTTGCGTATCTAACTGGTTTGAAATTATTAGAGCCCGTTGTGATCGCTCCACCCCTATAAATTTGGTTTTTGCTGTACCACCCCAGATGGGGATGCAGTATGTCACTACAGACTGCACCAACGCGACATATATTTCGTTTAGAAGGTTTCTAGAGACGCCTCCTAAATCACTCTCGGCGTTTTTGGGATCAGATATCTGAGCGTCCTGAACATCCAGCTTAGTTTACGAACTCTTTTAGCAACTTCTTCAAGGTGAGGATACCAAGACAGATTCTGGTCCACAACAATATCAAAGTATTTAATGTGCGGTACTTTCAAAATTACCGAACAGCTGCAGTCCGGATTTGAATCTTCGCATGAGTGAATGTTTACCTTAATTTCCTCGCTAGGCTGTGTACGGTTCTTTGTCGATCGATACGATTTGTCATGGAAATATTTAAAGTGAGCTGACATTTCTCCCGCCAACGTGCAATTTTAGCTAGGCCTTTCTCTGCCCTAAGCCGAACATCCTGCCAGCTATCCCCAGCAAAAACTACAGCCGTATCATCAGCATACGAAAAAATTTTGGCATCCTCAACCTGTAGATTAAAGAGTTCATTGACGTTTTGGGTGCAAAGGGGCCCTTCTTACATCTATCGGGCCCCAGCGACCTCACCTGCTAGTGGCGCACCTGCTGATTAACGGACGAGGTTCGTATATTACGGTACCCATGTGGTGGCTTTGGCCCCTACGTGGATACCAGGTGGTACAACAGTGTTGGTCCGGGGGGGTACCACCGTGCAGCTGTGCTAAAGCCCCCCAAGTAACCCAGCCCAGGCTGGGTTGCGTTAGGGGTTCAGCAGCTGCACTGCCGGGCCCGGGGCGGTGTATGGTGCGGCAGGCAGGGGTCCAGTGGGGGCGAAGCGGAGTCTAGTGTGGGTGGTGTGGGTCGATTCGGGCCAGGGAGACCCTTAGCAACGGCGTTGCCGCGGCCGCCCGCAACATAGTCATGGGGCCCGCCTGGGACCAACCACCCCAGTAGGCTGCCCCACATGTTGCGCATAATCCTGTTGTGGGGTCGCCGCTCCGGGTGGTAACCGGTGTGGGGTAGCGGCGGCCTTGCATCAGGGGGGTTTGGGAGCCCTTCCGTCCGGCGGGTCGGCTCCGACCTAACCACACGGTTCTAGACGAAGCTAGCCTCTGCACTTTGTCACTTACTGCCGCACCAAATATCGCCCTGTCTTCACGCTTCCCCATATTTCACAATGACAGTGCAACAAGAGAATAGACGGTACACAGCGGCCCCTAGAAACCCCACAAAGTTGACTTCGTTTGAGGTGGAGTTCGCGAATATCCGCGGACTCCATGCAAACCTCGATACCGTCCACCATCACCTGGAGTCGGCACGGCCTTCTGTGATGTTCCTAACGGAGACACAGATACGCCGCCCTGACGACACGTCGTACCTCTGTTACCCGGGCTATATCATTGAGGAACAATTCCGCGATAAAGCCGGGGTGTGCGTGTTCGTTAGGGCGGATGTTTGCTGCCGCCGGTTGCGCTGTCTGGAGAACCCCTCCTACTCCGTCCTTTGGCTGCACGTGGATCATGGCTCCATGAGCCAGATCTACGTGTGCGTCTACCGCTCCCACACAGGGGACACTGGGACAACAAGGCTTTTCGAATACCTCAGCGAGATGGCTGACGATGCGCAGGTGCGGTTCCCGAACGCTGACCTGGTTTTCCTGGGGGACTTTAACGGTCATCACGTTGAGTGGCTGGGGTCCCTTAGGACCGATCATGTGGGACGAACCGCCCATGCATTCGCTCTCTCCCACGGGCTGACC
Organism: Nudaria mundana; assembly: GCA_963556515.1. Lineage (NCBI taxonomy): Eukaryota > Metazoa > Arthropoda > Insecta > Lepidoptera > Erebidae > Nudaria > Nudaria mundana. The sequence continues at coordinate 9,950,467 of OY748307.1, read as the reverse complement.
CAGATGGTACGGGGGATCACCCGGATACCTGACAGGTCAGACCACACGCCCGCCTTGCTGGATCTACTGCTGACGAGTCGCCCAGCCGAGTACAGTGTGTCGGTACGCGCCCCACTGGGCACATCCGACCACTGTGTGGTGCACGCCAGCTTCCAAGTGCCACCGCCTGCTCGTGCTGAACAAATGACTCGACGACTATGGCACTACTCGTCGGCAGACTGGGACGGTCTCCGCGATTACTTTGCGTCCGTCCCGTGGAGCCAGCGCTGCTTTGTAGGGAAGGCGCCTTAGGATAGCGCTGCTGCCATTGCTGGCGAGATCAGTCTAGGGATAGAATATTATATCCCTTTCACTGATGTCGCCAGCATCCGCAAAGCTCGCCCCTGGTTCGGGCGTGAATGTGCCGAGGCTGTCCAGAAAAAACAGTCGGCATATCGCGCCTGGGTCAGGGCTCGGGTGGCACGTGACCCGAACGTGAACCGCCTCAAAGCAGCGTACAATCGGGCCACTAGGTTCAGCAAGAAGGCCTTCAAGAGAGCGGATGCCCAGCGCGTCGCGCGGCTTGGTCAGGAGCTCACATCCCATCCCACGGGCAGCCGTGGATACTGGCAACTGGCCAAAGCCGTACAGTCAAATTTTTGACAACCCTCGCTGCCACCACTGCGTTTTCCTGATGGATCACTGGCTCACAAAGCCCAAGAGAAGGCGGACATGCTCGCAGACCTCTTTGCGGCTAATTCCCGGGTCGATGACCGTGGCCTGCAGCCCCCCGCCATCGCCAACTGTGGCCACACTATGCCTGATTTTGTTATCAGGCAATGTGATGTACGGGCAGTGCTGCGGTCACTCGACACGCGGAAAGCCAGTGGCCCTGGCGGCATTCCGGCGGTGGTGCTACGAATATGTGCTGCTGAGTTGTCTCCAGTATTAACGCGTCTGTACCGCCTGTCATACTCTACAGGCCTCGTGCCGGAGGCCTGGAAGGAGGCGAACGTACAACCGACCCCCATGAAAGGGGATCGATCCGATCCAGGCAACTATCGACCCATAGCTGTCACCTCAGTCATTTGCAAGGTGCTCGAGCTTCTTATTAATAAGCAGCTCATGCGATACCTGGAGGATCACTCGCTAATCAATGATCGGCAATATGGCTTCAGGCCAAAACGATCAACGGGTGACCTCCTGGCATTCGTCACGCATGTATGGGGTGAGGCTATGGAAAATTGTCGGCGAGTCCTTGGCTATTAGCCTGGACATCGCCAAAGCTTTCGATAGGGTCTGGCATGCTTCGCTCCTTTCCAAGCTACCGGCATATGGTCTACCTCCTCAACTGTGCAGCTGGATTGCCAGTTTTTTAAACGAGCGCCGAGTGCGGGTCCTCTGCGATGGCCAGGCTTCTCGCTTTTTGCAAGTGAATGCCGGGGTACCGCAGGGGTCCGTACTGTCACCAACTCTCTTTCTTCTGCATATCAATGATATACTTTCCCTCGGGAACATTCATTGCTATGCAGATGACAGTACATTGCACGGGAGTTACTCGGTTCGTCCGACGGCGGGGCGATCTGTGATAGAGGAGGAGAGACGACATCTCGTGGGTGATCTCGACCGAAACCTCGACAGTATCTCCCAATGGGGTGCCGAGAACTTGGTCGAGTTCAATGCCCACAAAACACAGGCGTGTGCATTTACAGCGAAAAAATCCCCTTTCCTTCCCCTACCCACTCTTCAGAATGCAATATTACCAATGAAGGACAATCTAGACATCCTTGGCATAGACGTTCGTCGAGAGCTCAATAACACAAAATACATTGAGAGATGTATTGGGCTAGCTTCGCGGAAACTAGGAATACTGAACAAGGTAAAGCGATTCTTTACACCGCACCAGAGGTGTCTGCTGTACAAAACGAAGATTAGACCCTGCGTTGAATACTGCTCTCACCTCTGGGACGGCTCCGCGAAGTATTTGCTGGACGCACTCGACGCTATGCAGCGACGCGCTGTTCGCATTATAGACTGTCCGGAGGTAACGGGAAGCCTTGAGCCGCTAGCCCAGCGCCGAACAATTGTTTCCTTGGCCGCGTTCTACCGTATTTACCACGGTGAGTGTTCTGAAGAGCTCTTCAACCTGATCCCACCCTCTCCCTTCCGATCCCGAACAACGCGTGCCGGGCAGAGATGTCACCCTCATACCGTGGAAACCGTCTTCGCGAGAACCGAGCGTTTTAAACGATCGTTTCTCTGCCGAACGATGGTGGCTTGGAACGCCCTGCCTGCGCACGTGTTTCCTCCAACATATAACCCTGGGCTCTTTAAGCGAAGCGTGAAGAGGCACATTACAGGGTCGTCAAGTTGAGGGCCACTCTCTATAGTATTCCTGTGTACTGTGAGAGTCGCCCTCAATTGCCAGACGTCGCCTCAGCTTACCATCAGGCGAGTGGCGTCAATTTGTCGACCTAAATATAAAAAAAAAAAAAAAAAAAAAAAATAAAAAAAAAAAAATGTATATCAGGAACAATGTACGACCCAGTACGCTTCCTTGAGGAACTCCGAAAGATACTTCAACATCTCCACTAGTGTACTGTCCCACTCCAAGTTTCCTGTTCGACAGATAATCTTCGAATAATTTGAGTGGAATTCCACGTATTCCGATTGTATTCAGTCTGTTTACAAGGATGGGAACAGAAACGGTGTCAAACGCCTTTTTTAGATCTAAGAATGCAGTTAAACACTTCTTACCACTATCAAGCTGTTCGGTAACAAGCATAGTCAAGGTAGTAACTGCATCCTCAGTGGAAACACCACTACGAAACCCAAATTGCGATGGGGATAACATTTTGAACTGTTGTAAGTAATTCAGGAGCCGTATGTTTAACAGTTTTTCTATTATTTTTGAAATAGCTGGTAGAACAGATATAGGCATCTAGTGGCCAACCTCGTCCCTGTCCCCACTCTTGTAAACAAGCGTAATAATAGTTTGCTTTAGTGGAACCGGGAATATACCTTTGCTAAAACAAAGATTCACAAGCTGGGTTATAATGGGGACAACATAATTTCTTATATATTTTAAAAAGTTCGTTGGTATATTGTCCCATCCTGTCAGATTTGAGACTCATCAGAATATTGTCCACTTCAATCCGTCAGTGTCGAAGAGTACAAATGAGCTGGACAGAGCAGATGGCAAGCGCTCACTCAAATCTGCCAGACCTAAACTATTTGCTCTAGACTGGATTTGTTCTGCGAGATTTTTGCCAGTGTTTGCGAAGCACTCGTTAATATAACTAACCAACTCCAGAGGGGAGGGTTTTAAATTTAATAATTCAATGTTATGGTTCTTGGGGGTCGTAGAGTAGGTAATAGTTTTTATATTCTTCCATAGCAATTTACTACGAGTATTTGTAACAGATTTGGTGATTAGATCCTTTTCATACTTCCTTTTTATTTTTTTAGTAAGATTTCAGTAATTTCTGTAGCGAATATATGTTAACTTTAAAATACTATTATGTGGATCTTTCTTAGCATCCATTTGTAATTTGGTCACACCCGCGTGTCAACACTGCGAGGCTTCCGGCGAAGACACGGCATTCCACACGTTGGTGGAATGCTCAGCGTGGGCAAGTCAGCGCCGGGACCTCGTTGTGGGCCTGGGCGTGGATACTCTCTCACTGGAGACCATGCTACGAGCCATGGTCTCTAGCGAGAGCCAGTGGAACGCGGCCGTTTCCTTCTGCGAGCAGGTTATGCTCGTGAAGGAGACGGCCGGAAGGGCGAGGGAGCGTATCCTCCCCGCTGAGTTCCGAAGTCTGCGGCGAGGGCGCCGCATACGTGACTACGCCCAGGACCATCGACCTCCATGATCGGGGCCTGAGGACGATGGATTAGCAACCCACCGTCCCTACAGAAGCAGGCTAGAAGGGCTGCGTGATGTGGGGCTTCACCCCATGCACGCCTTCACTCACCGACGCGGGATAAAACCCGACCCTAGAGATGCGGGGTAACACCCGACCACCACGCAGTGGCCACTCAAGTGACCAAGGTCCGCCGGGTGCCACTGGGAATTCTTTCAGTATCTACCGGAGGCACTCGGCAATGGACGTAGGTGCGGCCGCAGCCACAAGCCGCGGATTAAAAAAAAAAAATCCATTTGTAATTTACTACGGTTCTGAATGCAGCTTAATACACCTGCAGTTATTCAGGGTTTTATAATGCTCTAATATCTCTAAATACAAAGCAATTACTTTTTATAGACTAATAAAAGCTAAACTCACGTATTAGTATATTTTATTATGGAATCTAAATTAATTTGGGGGAAAACGATAAAGATTTTAATTAATATCTTATATATAAATTATGCGAACGATTCTTGGCAAATATTTATATATTTTTCAAGCTCTTTGAACATGAAATTCGTGTTACTTTCAAAGTACTTTCTTCAGAGTAATAGAAGTTTTTTTTTTCCTTTTTGTATAGCATTTCTTTAGTGAGTACTTGAACTGCTGGAGTTATTTAAAAAGTATTATTTTTGTGCTAATATTTTGGATATTTTACGAGAGTCACATCTAAATAAAATACTACAACGGCTATTTTTTCGGCTAGATAAGAACAACAAAAATAGGCAATATGCTCGTCTAAGTACAATATGCTGAGTATTATCCCATTGTTCGTCGCAATTTTTACAAGTTGCTGTACGTGGGTACGTGTGAGTGGATTGAATTATAAATAATTATTTGTAAAATCGCGGCACGTATTTGACACGTATTTCCTGCCACACACACGTCACTCATAAGTGTCAAACCAAACTACACTGTCAGTTATTGTGACACGACCGTGTCACTTATGTCAATTTTACGTCTGTGGTCGTTGTAACCATAGATAAGATATATTAATTTTTGTGTAACGTTGAGTGTAAAGTTGTGAGGCAACAATAAAACAAAAATTCTTTCTTTCAAGTACCTAACCAAAGAAAATATGCTTAATATCTGCTGAAACTATATCTATATATAACAAACAAAAAAAAATAAAAAATAAAAAATGATTGTCAAATATGTAGTCGTTGGTTCCTAAAACCCCCAATTATCATTAGAATAAGGTAATTAAATCATTATTAAAATAAATAACAATTAATATTTATTATAAAGTAAACGTAACGATAACGACCGACGTTAGGCACAAAGTGAAAATGAAAATTTTCAAATATAAACATCCTGTACTTTAAACCAAAATCCTATTAAATCTCAAAGTTAGCTGCATCGTGATTAAACTTTTCATCAGCGACTGGATTTATAGAGATAACACGAGATAACGACGCCTGATTTTAATGAAGATGTTCATGCGGAGTTTGGTCTAAGTAAAATTCAATAAGTAATGTAGAAATATGTAAGAATGAAGACAATCAGGAAGGATTAATCCAAGTTATCCCTTAAAACCTTGAGATTGGGGCACCTACTCTATTACCCTACCTACCCTTTTTAGGAATCCGTAGATGAAGTTTCGGAACCCTTATAGTTCGTCTGTTTGTCTTCGGCTTTATAATTAAACGGTGAGTGCTAGAAAGATGAAAATTTGCGTGAATAGGGTAAAACCCGGATAGATGCCGCAGTGGGATAGGTGCCTCATTTTCGAAAAAACATACTTCCCAAACTCGCAACTATGAATTAATAGTATAATTAGGAGCCGCAGTCACCCTGCACCTCCGTTAGCTGGGGGCTGTCACACGGTGAGGACGTATTTCGCTAGTGTGTGTAAACATCTCCGCAGCGAACTACAGGAACACGTAAAAAAATTAAAGATTGGTTTTTGCCGTTGTGTAACTTTATAAGTAGTAATAAATTATGTTATATTTTCTATTACGTCAGTATATTGGTTCATTAAGTGTGCATCTAAGTATAAAAAGTTGCTCTTTTCATTGTAATTTATTTAAAAAATATTTGGGCATCTATACCTATCACAAAGGATAGTTGCCCTAAATTTCCGAGGTATAGATGCCCTTAGGGGCATCTGGATAGACCTGTACACTTTTAAGAAATTATGGCTCAAAATGTGGAAAATGAATTTCTATTAAGGATTAAAAATGTCTCTAATGGTATTCCAATTTTTTATATGTTTGATTATGCATGTTAATTCTTGACAATTAAAATTTTATAATAACTTTTAAAAAATAATAATTTTGTTAGCTTCTCAGGACCAGAAGGCTGGCTGTTTCCTGGCCCAAAGAATAAATATTGCCATCCAACGTGGCAACACAGTCAGCATTCTGGGAACCTTCCCAGTCGGCAATGACGCGGAGGATTTTTTAAACGATATTTTGTAATGTAAATATTTTTAATATTTAGGTATATTGTAATTTTTATTGTAAATAACAAATAGTTTTGTTGAATCAGTTATTTAATATTTTAAATAATAAGTATAATTGGCTTTGATTTTGAATATTTTATAATATAAATTAAGAAGACATTATTGTAAATTATTCTTTAAAAATTATAAACTCAAAAAAAATGTCTTTCGTTATCCCATATTTCTTGAAAGCATTTGCAGTTTAGGAGTAAAATTTGTTGCGTTTTTCGTTTACACAGTCCAGAAGGCATCTATTCCGCACTGCGGCCATCTATCCTTCATAGCATTTTCATGGTTGGGCAACTATCCATACACTGGGGCTAAAATGGAGCTAAATTCCGCCAAATCTGTATTTGGTAGGTCAAAAAAAACCAATAAAAGTAATTCATCATATTATATAATTACACCAGGTACATTCATACAAATTGTTTATAAAAAAGTAACATGTTTAGAATTAGGAGGCAATTTCAAAAAGTAGGGCATCTATCCTGCTTTTACCCTATGTGCTGCCGGTTTTGCACTATTTTTTTCTTATATTTCCCGCTTATCTTATTAACTTTGACCGGTCTGAATAACTTCATATCTAGTTGTACAGAATCCTTCAGCTCTCGTAACTAACTCTACACTCTGTTATTACGAGTATAATTTATAATAACTACTCCCACCAGTATACTCTTAACGTTACATTATTACACTGTAACTTAAAACTATATTATTAAGGATTGTATTTAACTGCTAATCACAAAACCTTCCTGTTGTACTACAAAAGAAAAACATTACATAGGTATGCATAGATAGAACATTTTAGTACGTAATTCGATCGAAACGTCAGGCCAAACATAAGGTAAATTACGCGTTTATCGAAATCGTAAATAGTATAATGAATTCAAAACGCGAAATTTAAAAAAAAATATCCAATAGTTTTCTTTTATCATATCATATTGGACAATGTTGCTTTCGTCAGTCTGTCTATCTGTCGGTAGGTATATTTGTTCCGGGCTAGCAGCCATGAGAGTTTTAGTTTTTAGTTCCTTGACTCGATACAATTTTTTAATCACGAGCTTTTTTGGATCGAGGGCAGAAATTAGGGGAAAAGGCTCAAATGTTTTAATGTTTTTGCGGGCTAGTGGCCCCATTTACTATTCAATCTTGGAACAAGTATTCCTTTACATAAAACACCTTTTTGTAGTAAGTTTTTTTTTGGGGTGAGGGGGAGGGGGATCCCAAAAAAAAGTTTTTAATATTCGTGAGATTGTATCTTTATCCACAACGGTTTACAATCGCTTTTCTTCGAGTTGACTTTGCGGTGATGCTGAAATACCATTTAGGTAAGTGCTCATTTGGTGGTCGTGAAATTGTGGTGGACAATGGTACTAATGCAAATACTTGTATTTATCAACCGACTTCCAAAAAAGGAGGATGTTCTCAATTCGATTGTACGTTTTTTTTATGTTTGTTATGACATCTTCATCGTAGCTCAGTGGTCATAGCATTCACCCTGTAAGGGAAAGGCCGTGAGTTCGAGTCCTACCGATGACATCAGTTTTTATGATCTGTTTATAATTTCTATCTTAATATTTTAAGTATATTCAAAAAATCATAATTTTTGTTAGTAGAAGCTACTACTTCCCATTTCAATTTGGCCCCATTCCGACAATTATTTGGTCCCATATCGGTAATTTGAAGTTGGTTGTTGTCAACGTTTAACGTGTATTTTTACCTAACCGAATTATCTAGAAATTTATGAAGTTACAGACTCCTACTAAGAGATTCCTTTCACATTTCGTGTCGTATCTTGAGACTGGTATTAAATTCCACGATCGGTGTATACGTGTCAAATACATTTGCCAATAATTTCTAGATTCAATTTGTTCGTATTTTCAATATTCCTTTTTAGCATAAAACCTAAGTTATTACCTTATTATTTATTGTAATAAAGTTTGTCTGTTCATTTAACTACCTAAAATCGATATTGACACAAGAAAGGAAATTAACGGTATAAGAAAATACTATTTACACTTACTATCAACTGTACTATACATACTAAAATCTACCCATAAGTATACAGGCGTCGAAGAACTCCTCAGCCTCGTCGCCGACTGGCAATGTTCTCAGAAGGCTATAAAAATAAATAAATAAAATAATCGATATAATGTTAAACTCACAATCTATCTAGGTATATACCAATCAGGGCGTTTGGGGTAAAGACGCTGGGACCTTGGGGTCCGAAAGCTAGCAGATTTTTTTAAACCATCTCAATACTTATGATCGACTCTTCTCAACACCAGAAGGCTGGTTACTTTTTAGCTCAAAGAATAAGAATTGCCATACAACGTGGCAATGCTGCTAGCCTTCTTGGAACACTGCCAGTCGGCGACGATGCGGAGGAGTTCTTTGACGCCTGTGTATAGTGTAGATTTTAGTAAGTGTAAATATTTTCTTCTAATGTTAATTTTCTATCTCCTCCTTTTATTGAAATCGGTTAATAATACCCCTATCTGTCCCGTCAGGAACTCTGTATATGCTTACAAATCATTATATTTCGCAAATTGTCTTTGAGAGTTGTCAAGTATCTGTTGAGAGCCTCCTCTTAACAAATACTCGATGACGTCAGCTTCTCTGAAGAGGGATTTCGTAAGCTCTTTAATTTATTTCCGTTTCATTTCATATTCAAGTCTTGTATTGTTTAATGCAGAGAGTATTAAATGCCTCTGCCTAAACCTTTAGGGATATTAAAGTGTCATAGAGTAAGGTAAACGTCCCAATAACCGTTAATTTTTGAACTTGGCTGGCTTGATTTGCCTGTTTTAATAATTTATAATGACTTCACAAAAACAAGGCTAATATGAGTGGATAGGTTAGAATACATTATTCTAGTTCCTTGTAATTTGTTTTATTTTTGGTTAATATACAGATTAATACTTAATAATTCGCAATAATCAGAAAAGGAGGTCATTGTCCCAGTACCCGGTAGAAATGTACCAGTAACCGTTAAGTTGTCCCAAAATCCGTTATTTTTAAATACGAATTTGAACTCTATTTCGGGGCAATAAGGTTCACATAAATCACATTAAATTTCTGTGTTTGCAACTATGATATAGTTAAGAGGTATAAAGTAAGCATTTTTTTTTATTAAAAATACGTTTTTAATAATCATTTCGACATATTAGTTATAGATAATATTTTTGTACACATTTTATATGTATTTATGTATATATAGAGTAAATTCAAAATGTATATGTATTTATTTTCTTAATCTGTGGGGTACCATAATTACACCTAAATAATAATGAAGTGCTGTTCGATTGTCTCGCTAAACTTCGACAGGCGTGGATTCACAGTTGTGGGCATGCCTACAACCTTAATTTGGCCAGTGACGTCACGCTCTTGACTGGGATATCAAGACACTGAAAAAAATCAGCCCCAATGATGTTCCGGTTACTAAAGTGTTAGTAACTGGAACATCGAGGCATTTGCTAGCATTCGTTATAAAACACCGACGGATATTCAAAAGAAAAATAGAATTTGAGAATTTTACGATACCAAAGGTGGCTTAAAGGGTGCTATATATGAGATGTCTTTGAAGCATGTGACCAAGATTTTGTACCTACCTATCTCAGGCCCGTCTTTAGACTATTGGGGGCCCTGGGCATGGTAGGATATTTTTTTTTAAGTACTTTAAGTCGCATCGCCCCCTACGTTCATTGCAGATCGTCCAAGGTAGAATTCCTGTGGCACCGACGGACTTTGGCCACCTATGTGGGAGGCCATATAGGTGGCCAAAGTCCAAGGCAAAGATGCGTGATAACACCCGACCCAACTTCGCGACAGAGGTGTCGCGAAGTTGGATCGGGTGTCACGCATCTTTGGGGTCAAATTGTATACCATTTCGCGTTAGTGAGTGAATCTGCGTGCTGCAGGGCTGGGGCCTCGCGGACAGGTCCGCGGGTGGCTAGCCCGCGTCCTCAGGTACCGATTATGAAGGTCGATGGTCTAGAGCGTAGATGAACCTGCGGCCTGGCCGTCGACTTCAAAACTCAGCTGGAAGTTCCTCGCTCCCTCTCCCTCTCGGCAGTGACCTTCGCGAGAATATCTTGCACGCAGAAGGACTCGGCCACGTTCTACCTACTGCCACTGGAGACCATGGTTCGAAGCATGGTCTCCAGCGAGAGGGTAACCATACCCAGATGCATGACGAGGTCCCGGCGCTTATACGGCTATATGGATTTCGATGAATTTGGTCTCAAATAAAAGATACCTATTTATGAAAGGAATTTATCTCCTGAGTGATACCTACATAAAATGTGAGCAAAAGGTATATACGGGCTTTTTGGCGTCAAATATTTTTAAATATTTAATTACTTTTTTTTGTGTTGTGACCATTATTCATATTTATTTATTTACTCTTAAACACAAGTACGTAATATACCTATTATCTCCAAGATGTCACAGGATATAAAAGCTCGAATGTTCTACCTATACAGGCAAGCAGATTACAATTACCTATCTCAGACACTAAATTATCGTAGGTACTTAATAGCACTACATACCTGATTCAAATTATAATAAAACTTTCAATAGAGTGAGAGCTGGTAGACATTTTAAGGGAGATGTTTGAAATTTTAAAGTTTGTCGCAGGAAGTAGGGGGCCCCTAACTATCGCGGGGCCCTGGGCAAGTGCCCATTGTGCTCAATGAGAAAGACGGGCCTGACCTATCTACGGGAAACTTTCAGTCAAAGTCCCACTAGTGCTGGCCCCATTGGGTACATCAGGTATGTTCATAAGTTTTGAGACTAACTGGCAACTATTTTATTATGCTTTCATTTTTGATTTCAAAAGTTGATAAAGTCCTATGATTATGACACTGGTATTAGAATAAATTGAAAGTTATTTCATGGTACAGATTTGTAAGAGATTTTCTGCTAATCTGTATAGTAAAGTATTTTTTTAAATTGTTACAACAGAGTTGGATAAAATTCTACTTGCAATAAACTTTTTAGTACAATTTGTTTGAAGAGTTTTTTTTTAATCAAACCATAAACCTGGTCACTTGAAAACTAGAAGCCTCAAAAAGGTATGAAAGTGACAGCATAAAAATATGAAAGTGGCATATTGTATTCTCTTTGGTGGCGTATATAAGAGACCGTATGAAACCACTATCTAATACTTTACTTGCCAAAAAAGAATAGATTTTCCAGCCTGACTAAGCACTCGCCGACGCAACCGTTGTTACGGTAAAATTTGCCAGGCTGCATCTCAGCGGAAGAATGGCATGGTCTGGCCTTGATCTCAATTCACTGGACTAGTCTTTGTGGACTGAATTAGAGGCCAGGGCCTCTCAAAAGTCCCACTCAAACTCAGATTCTTTAAAGACCACCATAGCAGCGAAGCATATCTCGCTGGAGAAGATTCGTGCTGTGATCGATGACTGGCCAGGACGTCTAAAAACTTGTAATAAAATAAGGGGTGAGCCATTTTAATGTTAATTGCTTGTGGTTGTTGGTTAATGTCTAATTATTGCTACCTGTAAATTTTATAAATATAACATTATTCTTTAAATTTTTATGTAATATTTATTCCGCCTCAAAACCTTATGAACACACGAGGTAATTTCAAATGGTTAAAAACTACGTAAGTTAGAAATATCATGTATACTATATACTATGAGTTGGTCTATGGTCATGTCAAATGACAACGTCCAAATTTTTCTCGGAAATAATAAAATTTCTTTTTATTTCAAATCGACCACATATTATTTTATTTTTCTGAATACTAACAACTTTTTTCTTATAGGTGCTGATGCGGGTGCCGCGAAGCCTGTCGCCTACCTCCTCAGCGTGACGACGACTCCACCAATTCGGTGCCGGGGCAGCGCTGCGCTTCGTGACAATGCGTCGAACCCATATAAACTCTAAAGCTTTCTGTGTTTACTGTTTAGGTTTAGTGTATTCATAGTAAAAAGTGTAAATAAATGCAAGCAGCAAAAAATACTGGATGTGGCAATGCGGTTGTAAATTCAGGTGAGCTTGCAAGTGCATCAAGTGGTCTTGTACGGTGCCCACATTGTTCCCAAGCCCGTTTTTTTAAAGGTGAACGCGGATTGAAAGTACATTTTGGAAAAATTCATTCAAGACCACCTTTTGAATTCAGCCGTAGGATGTCAGCAAGGTGATCCGTTGGGACCAGTCATCTTCAGTTTGGCCATTAACCCAATAATTCAAAAAATAAAAGCAAAATTCAACATTTGGTATTTAGACGACGGGACTTTAGGGGGAAAAGTCGAGACAGTTTTACAAGATTTAGCCCTAATAAAGAACGAGTTTCAGTCAATTGGCTTAGAACTGAACCCGAATAAATGTGAGATTTTTATATCTGAAAACACAGATAAATTAACAACAATCTCCAAATTCAACTGTTTGGCCCCCAACATAAAAGTTTTGGACAAAACTTCTTTACGCCTCCTAGGGTCCCCGATTTTAGAAGATGGCTTCTCCACTTTTATCGAGGAAAAAATTCAAAATTTTGATCAGGTTATTGATAGTCTATGTAATATCAGTATTCATTCAGCTTTCACTATTCTTCGTTTTTGTCTTTTCGTACCCAAATTTACACATGCCCTCCGTTCAGGACAATTTTGGAAAAATGTAGAAATTTTGGGCAGCTTAATACAAAATTCTTTGTGTAAAATTTTAAATGTAAATATTAATGACCGGGCTTGGGTCCAAGCGTCTCTTCAAGTTCGCTTGGGCGGGCTAGGTATTCGTAGAGTCACAGATGTCAGTCTGCCAGGATTTCTGTCATCGGTCCATAGCACCGAAGAATTAGTCAGAAATTTTTTGTCAAATACACTGATTGATTCCGAGGTGCGATGCAAGACCGATGCCATAAATGCTTGGAGGATGTCTTGCCCCGACACTGACCTGCCCTCACGCCTAGGCTCACAGCGACTGTGGGATTCACCGCTCTGTAAATTGAGAATAAATACACTAATTGACACTTCTGTCAATATTTCAGAGCGTGCACGCCTACTAGCTGTTGGAGAATGGGAGTCAGGGTTATGGATCCAGGCGCTCCCATCACCCAACATAGGTACAATGTTGAACGACACAACCTTCCGCATTGCCACTTGCCTTCGGCTGGGTACACCTTGTGTATCCCCGCGTCATTGCACCTGTGGAGTAGCCGTCGATAATCTGGGACACCATGGCCTTTCTTGTAGCAGAAGCGCAGGTCGTATACCTCGGCACGCTATTCTAAACGACATAATTCGTAGGGCTCTGTCCACCGCAGGTCTTCCGGCCGTACGTGAACCAAATGGTTTAGCACGAAGCGATGGAAAGAGACCGGACGGTATGTCGTTGCTACCGTGGAAGATGGCAAGGCCTTTGGTGTGGGACGCTACATGCGTTGACACCTTAGCACCTTCACACCTTCCAAGCACATCCGGATGTGCCGGCGCTGCTGCTGCATCGGCTGAAGGCCTTAAACGGCGTAAATATGCTAACCTAGCAGGTGATTACATATTTGAGCCGTTTGGGGTTGAGACACTGGGGTCATGGGGTCCGAGTGCTCGCCGCCTTTATAGAGAGATTGCTAAACGCCTAATCGATGCTTCTCAGGACCAGAAGGCTGGCTATTTTCTGGCCCAAAGAATAAGTATCGCCATCCAACGTGGCAACACAGCCAGCATTCTGGGAACCTTCCCAGTCGGCAATGACGCGGAGGATTTTTTAAACGATATTTTGTAATGTAAATATTTTTAGTCTATAATTATGTTTATTTTGTATATTGTAATTCTAATCTAAATTCATAATCCTAATAGGTATTTCTTACTACAATTGTCAGAATGCGTATTGGTAATACATAATTATACAAATTCAGAATTAATAATTGTCTGAAATATTATTTAAAAATACGAAAGCCGAATATATCAAAACTCCGAACAAACAGGCTTAAAATAATAAATTGAAGCCCGAATTTGGGATCCCGTATGTGGTACTTACGGCCAGCAACGTATCTGTTCTAAACAAACCGTTGAATGCTTTGGTCGTCAGAACAAATAAGAGGGTACTGCACGTTCTCCCAAGAGGCTACATGTCTCTTAGCCGCAGGTATCCGCATGGGGAAGCAAGGGCCCTAGCGATCAATGTTTCAATGATACAAGGAGGCGTTGAAGCGTGACGGGCAGAAATCGAGGCTCAGCGTTTCATGACAAAGTTGAGACTGATCATTGCCGCTCATGGAGATATTGACGGTTCGAGTTGAGCAACCAATACGGGGAATCGCTACCATCGAGGCGGTGAGACCAGTCATGAAGGAGTGGCTTCAGAAGTGGCACGGTGATCTAATATATCGCGCGTCGTATATGTGCACGGGTGCTCAACCCCAGTGTCAACATTGCGAGGCTTCCAGTGAGGACAAGTGCTGAGCGTGGGCGAGTCAACGTCGGAATCTCGTTGTTGGCTTGGGCGTAGATATCATGTTGCGAGTCATGGTATCCAGCTGATGGAAGTGGAACGTGGCCGTATTAAGTTTAGCCGGTTATGCTCGTGACCGAGATGATGAGGGAGCGTACTCTCCCCGCCGAATATCGGTGTGTATGGCGAGGGTACCGCCGGACTTCGAATTTCCATAATTAGGGCCTGAACACAGTGGGTTGGTGACCTCATATCCACAGAACAGAATCCTTCGATGGTTAAGTGGGGTATCAAATAAATAGTTTATAAAGATGATTTCAAAATATCTTAGGTCTTTGGAACCTATGAAACCTATGAAATTGCCGTTTTGTATGAAAAAAAATAAACTAATTTTAATGTATGTATTTTTTTATTTGTAATAATCAAAGTAATCACCCATGCAATCAATGCATCTTTGCCAACGCAGCGGCAGTTTATTAATGACCTTCTTAAAGAAATCAGCTGGACGGGAAGCAACAAACTCTTCAAAGGCATTTTGTACTGCCTCTCGGGTATTGAATTTCTTTCCCGCCAAGAAGTTATCCAAATTCTGGAAAAAGTAGTAGTCTGTAGGCGCAAGGTCTGGTGAGTATGGCAGATGACGGAGAGCTTCCAACCCCAGTTCTAGCAACTTGGAGACCGTCTGCTGTGCAGTATGAGGTCGCGCATTGTCGTGCAGGAGCAGCGGAGACGAGCGATTGACTAATGCTGGTTGGAGATGTGCCAGCTTCTCCATCATTGTGTTCAGTTCTTCACAGTACACAGCTGCAGTAATGCTCACCCCGTTTGGTAAGAAGCTGTGATGAATCACACCGGCGCTAGACCACCAAACAGTGACCATCACTTTTCTAGGGGTAAGTTTTCGTTTAGGGCATTGTTTAGGTGCTGAACCAGGATCCAACCAACTTGCTGAGCGCTTGCGGTTATCAAACAGAATCCATTTTTCATCGCAAGTAACAATGCGGTTCAAAATTCCTTCATTTGTGTGTCTGTTGAGCAATGCAAGGCATGTCTCGACGCGTACTTCGCGCTGGCGATCATTGAGTTCCTGGGGCACCCATTTGTCATAAGCTTTTTTACCTTGCCAATTTGACGCAAATGGACCAATATTGTTTTGACGCTAACGTCGAAAGCTGCTGCTAATTCAGCCGTAGATTGTGTATCATCGGCTTCCGCAATCACCTTTAATTCGTCATTGTCGGCCAAAGTCCAAACGGCATTTCATAGGTAAAGACCTATTACAAGTACAACTTCTGTTTCAATGTAATTTGTAAATTTAATAATAAAAATTAAATACTTATAACAAAATAATGTGAGTAAGTTTTTAAAATCAAAAAGCTGTAAATAAAAATAATTAATTAATAAAACCAGACTGCACTTAACCAGATATATAAGCAGGCGTAACTCATTTTCTACCAAGTTTTGAACTGGTATTTAGGTCCCATCTGCTTATAGCTAAATGTCTGGTTAAGTGCAGTCGGGATGTTTTATTACATATTTAATTATTTCTCTTTATTACTACTTTAGGTCCTAACATTCAGAAATGAAAGAAATTACTATGTCAATGGAAAATGAGTCTTAAGTCAAGGGACTAAGAATACATTAACGGGTTCTGGTGCTAAACTAATGTGTGTACCAATATCCGGTATTTTTTTAATGGGAATTGGGTCACGTAGGGGTTTGTGAGTACCAATACGTAGGTCACACTATAAGTTTTGCGTAACTTAAAAAAACAACATGTTAAAATCCAAATTTTATGTTTTTTGCTTTTCAAAATATTCTCCTTTACATTTTAATCATTTTTTCATGCGATCGAACCATTCTTTAAAACAGGAGGACCACAGATCTGAAGGCATGTTTTCTACGTGTTAATTGAACGCTATCACTGCCTCTTCGGAGTTGGTAAAAGTGAAACCTCTCATCAAATCTTTGATTTTGGGGAAAATACAGAAATCACAGGGTGCTAGGTCGGGGCTATGCGCAGGATGGGTGACGAGTTGTACTTTTTCGGAAGTGTTGTCATGATGTAGGAGAACGCGGCTTTTGGGTCGTCTTTCACGAACTTTTTCTAACACCCTGGGTAAACAAATGGTAGACCACTGGGCATTAGCACTCTTTTGATCTTCAAGTGGAATTGTACAGATGGGACCTGTAGCTGAGAAAAAAAACGCGATCACTTTTTACCAACGTTTCTCGCCTGCCTCACTTTTGTTGGCTTGTTCTCATTTTCAAACACCCATTCACAAGATTGCTGCTTTTTTTTTCGGGTTCAAAACAATAAATCCACGTTTTGTCTCCTGTGACAATGTCATAAACAGCATTAGAATGTCCATGGTCGTACGTCAGTAGCATCTGTGAGCACCATTCCACGCGAGCCCGCTTCTGCTCCGCTGTCAGTTCATGAGGGATCCAACGACAACAAAGTTTCCAAACTTTCAATTCTTCGTGTAAAATTTTCTGGATTTGACTCATACCAATCCCCAATAGTCCTCGAATTGTCTCATAGGTAATCCGCAGGTTTTCTTCAATTAATCGCTTAACAGTAGCTACATAATTTTCGTTGACGGCAGTTGAAGGCCGCGCTTCACGAAATTCGTCATGTAAAGAAACTTGACCTCTCTCAAATTCAGCAAACCATCGCCTCACGGTGCTCAAACAAGGTGCTTCTCTCCCAAATGCATTTTGAAGACGAGCGGCACAGTCTTGCGGAGAGAGAGAACTTTTGAAATCATAAAAAATCGTTGCTCTAAAATCTTTTCGACTTAATTCCATTTTCGTTGCATACGTAGAACTTTGATGTGTGATAAAAAGCAATTGACAAATGATTTCCCGCCAATTGTTTTTGTTTATTACTAAGAAGGTTGCAACGTTTAAAAAAATATAACATTCGAAATTCAAATAGTTCCGATTAGCTAGAAGTGCAAAACTTTTAGTGTGCCCCATGTAGATGTAAAATGCAATAATATTTACTTTACAGCTAAATTCGCTGAATATTTCAGGTTACTTTTGATAGTTATCCCATTCAAGTTTTAATAAAAAAGAGTTCCTTTACCAAACATCAAACCGTTATGGCACGGTAAGCATTCTCCTACGGCACAGCTCCTAGGTTCAGCAACTAAAAGTCGAAATTTTCTAAATTTTTAAAATACGTAACTTTGATTTTAAATGCTACCGTCCCCCTAAGACTTGTGTCCCCCTAAGACAAACTTTTCAATACATCATAAAATAGTAAAAAACAAAGTCGCTTCCATCCTTATGTATGCTTAGATGATATTTAAAACTACACGAGGGATTTTGATGCGGTTTTCACCAATAGATAGAGTGGTTCTCGATGACGGTTTTTGTATTAAATTTGTTAAGCGGCCCAAGCTGCGGGCGTCCGCTATATGTATAAAATGAAATCTAGTGTTTAAATAATAATACATACAGATATTCACGCCTATATCCCCGAGGGGCAGACAGAGGCACATTACACACCCACATTTGCCAATAGTTTTGTTATTAGCCCCGTCGCTGTCTACCTTTTAGGGAACAAAAGCGTGATAGTATATATAATTTAGTAAATAATTTATTCCTTGAGTAAATTTAGTCATTCACAACCAACGTTACACCTCGTCAGAGAGCCTTGTTAATGAGATTTGTAGAGTGCCCCATTTTATTTAAGAGCTCCTCTAACAGACAGGTGAAAGAAATAATTTCTTTAGTAATACACAGAATTACCTGTCTTTATTTATTTCTCTAAAGAAACGAAGTATTTTTGAACACGAAATGTGCTAGAACTTTAGATATTTTAACCTAGAAAGAATAAAATGATTAGGACCTACGACAACTGCGTGAGGCTTCAACCTCAGGGATCCCGGGTTCGATGTCCGAGTCATGTCTTATAATTCTACAATCCTAATCGGTATGATACATTATGAACTAGGTATAACGAATTCCCATGATTTATTACGAAAGCCGGACCGGTTTCGGCATTATCAAAAGTGTTCTACACTGTACACTCAGTGGAATAAGTGTATACAGTGTGTATGTTCATAATCACTAGTTCCATAATGGATGTACTTGTATCTGGCAATGATCCAGTACCTACCTACTATAAGCACAGAATAGGGAATAGTAATTACCTTAAATACAGAACTTGCACTCCGACGTTAATTTCACCACATTCTTTTGTTACCAGAGAACGTAATTCGAACATTAGGGTTGTCAGGAAAGTACCTACCAGCATAATTTGACCAACAATTATGACGTTAATACCTCAATATCAACTCTATGGTCAATGCCGTATCACAAACAAGAGACAACCCTTACTGACTTACAACTTCAAGTTGTTGCTGACGTCACTTATTTTTTGCGATTGTTAGGCGAGTGATATAGGCCTGCTATAAGTAACATCAAGTGTCGGCAATCAAAAGTATAACCTAGTAGGATGACCTCCTTTTTTTGATAACGGGGTGGAATTCCCTATAGAACCATCAGTACTTGGGGTAGCAGGATGACCTCCTAACCCAACTTCTACGAGTATATTATATACCAGCACAACGTTTGCCATGTCACACAGTATTATCTAATACAAAACTATTAAGTGTTAATAAGTGTGACTCTATCATAGATAGGATATCATTCAAATATTCATGTCAAGTCATACTTATAATAGTTGTTACTAACAAGCATAGACCAACGCGGTCGTCGTATACGCTGTCGCCGTACTAACAAGCCATGAATATAAGTGATCTGAACTAGGTAACTATTTGTTTCATAAACCAATTCGTGGCGACTATGAATAGTAATTTAAATTAGATTATTTTGATATGTTTTAACTAAAACTAAGTATACCTATGTGGACGAAGGAGACCTTACTGTGTCGGCAGAAGAGTTAGATTACACCCACATTTGGTAGGTAACAAGTCCTAAGTAAAAGGGAGCTGGGGGAAGGGGGTGGTGGTGTTTGAAGTTCCGATAACTTGGGCCTTTGGTGTAAAAGATTCTGCGGCGCCTCTACGTCCATTGCCGGGCGGACAATAGTTGTAAATTGACAATTGTCTAGAAAAATATGTAAAGGAAAATGTCATTCATTGTGATTTTTTAATTAAATAATTTGGATGTTCATTAACCATGTTGATCGTCGTCAAATAAATATAAGTTTATAAATATTTATAACATGTTGCTGGGATCTTACCGAATTGAACTATGTAAAGGGGGAAATACGTCGCGGTCGTTGGGTGAATCGTGAGCGCTGACTAGTTGAAACATGGCCATCCTAAACCTACAACGGAGTCGCCAGAATCAGTCGCCTGCAATGTATTCCCCACTTTATCACACGAGAGCTTAGTATTAGATCTCGAGAGTTCCAGAATTTAGCCGAAATAACATCACTACTTATAATAGGTAAGTAGACATTATTATTTTTGCAAACAAAATCATGTATTTATCGCTGAAGGGGAAAGTAGACAGAAGACTGACAAAGCAGAAGCGATGAAGCAATGAAGCATAAATACCAAATCGCAGATGTCGTGAATAAAGTCCCGGTTAAAAAGTATCGTAACCGAAGAGCATGTATGAAAACGACGCCGCCGCCCGCCTGGTGGTAAGTCGTGGCGACGTCTAGCGATTCTGGGCCACTCTCACAGCACACAATACTATACAGTGTGGCCCTCAACTTGACGACCTACTGATGTGCCTCTTCACGCTCCGCTTAAAGAACCCAGGATTATGTGTGGGAGGAAACACGTGCACAGGCAGGGTGTTCCAGGCCACTATCGTTCGGCAGAGAAACGAACGTTTAAAACGTTCGGTTCTCGCGAACATGCTATCCACTGTGTGGAAGTGGCATCTCTGCCCGGCACGCGTTGTTAGGGATCGGAAGGAAGAGGGTGAGATCAGGTTAAAGAGCTCTTCAGAACACTCGCCGTGGTAAATACGATATAATGTGGACACTACTGAAAGTTGAGTAGCTACCAAGTAGCTATGATTGTAAGCAAGTGCAAATCCATGGTCTTTGCCTACCCCAGTGGAAAAGAGGCCTGATTTTATGTATGTATACCAGGGGTAGTACTATATTCAAGATATTATTACCTCCAAACTTCCTCTGTCGAATAAAAATTCACCAAGAGATTTGTTTGAGCAGGCAAATCGTGACAAAAAAGAGGGGCAAAGACCTCAATTTATCCCATGCCGCATAAAGTAACAAATTGTTTCAAAAAAAGGGTAAAACTAGAAATATTACGCGCTGTCACAAAATTTGGCATAAATTCTAGGGAGACGAGCTTTCCTCACGAAGAGTCATTTCATATCATATTATTTTTACGTCGGAATAATGAAAGTCGTAAAGTTGCGCTCCCTGGTATAAAGAACGTAATTTGGGATGATTAGGTTGCGTGTTTTTAAATTATTATCATACTAACTTTTCATCACGGCTTCGTGTGGTTTTTTCTAGTAATAAACATGGTTACCTACTCAGACATCATACTTACAGCATCATGGTTAGTTGCAAAAAAAAAGTGTATTCATTACAAACATACAAAAACACAACTCTTTCCTATATAAGGTTGGTGGCCCCGACTCCACCCACGTTTTTTAGGTTTATACAAGAACACAATTATCGTGATAAGAAAGGGCGATTTCACATTGCACGATATCGTCCACAATATCGTGACGATATCGTGGCATAATTTACATGTCACTATATTATAGACGATATCGTCACGATATCGTGTGTCGTTATCGTGCAATGTGAAAAAGCCCAAACAGGCAAAAATCGTTTCTCATCATTATCCACTGAGCCTTTTCCCTTTTCCCAACACATTTGGGGTTGGCTTTCCACTCTAACTGCAAAGTGGCTGAAGTTTACTATTTTCCATGAAGCGACTGTCATCCATAACCCATTGACGATATCGAAAAAAAAGGTCGTTTTATGCTCAACTCCAAAAAAAGTACTTAATTATAAAATGTTGAAAATTTCTGCTACCTACACGACAATGTATGTAGGTATGTTCTACGCTGTTGCCATACAAATTTTATCAAAATCTGCTCAACAATTTTTACGTTATGTATGAATAGAATAGTCTAATTTTTGTTTATGTTAAATATTTAACGTCACGACAATCTTTTCTATTACATCTGTAGAAAAGTAGGGACTGATAAAGAGAAAATTGGTATCTTTTTGTATTTTAAAGCAATGAGTTGGTGCTTAAACTATTCTTAAAATATTAAGAAAGAAATTATAATAAAATATAATAAGAAGTTTTTGTGATCTATTTATAATTTCTTTCTTAATATTTTAAGAAAATTGGTAGTCATAATTCTTATAATTAGCAATACCTTACCATAATTTTTAGGTAAAATTGAATACCTTCAAAATGAACCTATTTCATTGCTATTTAAAATCTTTTACAAAGTACAGTGAGTAAGGTTTTAGTATAAGATTCCGAAGAAAAGATCCGGAAGGGCTCAGAAAGTCAGCCGGTGACCACAGCCGGTGTAACCTGATTGAAACGTCTGAACAAAAGTGCATATCTATCGGTATGATTCGTGTTATGTCATTCCCGTAATAATATAAAATAGCTATGTTGTTAAACCATACATAGACAATTTTCCGTATAAACACACACATTTCCGTATAAACACACACATTTCCGTATAAACACACACATTTCCGTTTGTATTTAATTACTCTAAAAATAAATTAATTGAAATTTTTATCTTATCTACTTATAATAAATCTGTAGAAGTGAAAACTCTGTACATTGAAAATATCAAAAAAATAAATGGCAGGGGGTGTTACTAGACCGACACCGAACCCAAAAATGTGATTAAAAAATGTTTTGTCTGTCTGTCTGTTTGTTCAGGCATCACGCAAAAACTACCAGTTCGATTACGATGAAACTTGGTATAATTATATTTTAATATCCTGGGCACCACGCTGGGTACTTTTTATCCCGGAAAAGTATATACAATAAAAAACAAACTTAATTTTACGGTTCGATCCCTAGACCCGATTACTGTACCAACCGCAAATAATAAGTTTGTCGTAGGTTACGTCACCCGCAGTGGAGTTCAATATCGCTCAACAGCTATACATAATAAATCAGTAACTGGTGATCAAGAAAGCTATAACACGCAGGCGGAGCTGCGGCAACAGCTAGTTAAAAATAAAATTATATTTTTTATTAACATCATCTCTTATTTATCAGTTACATTAACATAAAATCTTCTCTCTACTCAACCATACTCACACCCACATAGACGTGACGCACACCGGTGACGATGATGGGTCGGCAGACGTGCATTACACACCCACAGTTTACCAGTAATTTTATTGGTCCCTCGTAGTAGGTGGCAAATGTATTGCCGTTACTAAAACCATAGAAAATTAATTACCACTCCTTAATTTAAACCAAAATGGTTGGGTTTTGGTGGGAGCTCATCATTTATCTATTTAAATCTAAATTTATAAAATATGTTGATTCACAAAACTGAAGCTTCTTCGAAGAGTTTTTTTCGAAAAGAACCCGTTCTTTTTATGTATCAATTTGTAAAAATGTTACAAGAAAAATGAAATAAAGAGTCACAGATGTTGATAACGACGACCTTAAGATGGAGTTTATTTCATTAGAGAAATATTGTGGCTTTTTTTTCCCTATTTTACACACAAAATCCCCTCATCTCGAAATATCAAAATGTTTAAAAGCAAATCGCTAAAATAGCGAAAATAATGCTATTATTTGAAAAAGTTTGAACATCATACTTTCGCCAGGTATCGCCTGATTCTATCCAATATTTGAGATCAAAATGTTTATCGAATTTTGACGCGGAAATTCGCAGAGTTGAATATAGAACAAAGCACATTCTTTTAACATTTGAATGCGACTGACTGTAGGCAATAAATCCTTATAAGCATCGAACATAAAGGTTATGCTAAATGTACAGAGTAAATCCTTATGGCCTTACGACATACACAGTAAGATACCCATTCCTAAGGCGCCTTTTCATGAAAGGAAAAACAACATAATCAGCGAAAATATGAAAAAAATTGCAAATATTTCGGCTTTATGATGTCACAAAGTGCAAATAACTTTTTGTTTCAACATATCATAGATGTTCTTGTAAATATAGGTACTGCCACAGAATAGGGACTAGTACTCCTGTAAATGTGTTCGCTGTGGTAATCTTAGTTAACTGCTTCGGTGGCGTGGTCGGTACTGCATCGACTTTCGACTCCGGAGACTTGGCTTCGATTCCCGAGTCGAATCAAATATTTGTGTGATCCACAAATGTTTGTTTCGGAGTTTGGGTGTTTTCTATGTATAATATGTATGTATTTAGAAATATATAAGTAAGTTTATCAGTTGTCAAGATCCTATAGCACAAGCTTATCGCTTAGTTTGGGCTCGATGACGTGTGAGAACGTTCAAAATATTTATTTATTAAAAGAAAAGGTTCTAGATGTACATTTAGGTGGAGTATGTTCTTTTAAAAGGTATAAATTATTTGATGCTCTAAAAAGAAAAGTGGTTCAGTACTATACCACGAAAGTTTCACGTTTCACTATTATCGATAAGAAAAGTACGGGAAACAGTTACTGTTATGGACTAAACAGAGCCGGTCACGTTCACCCAGCTACACGTCCTTTCTTACCGAACTCGTGTGAAAACACGTATATAGCATCTCTAACCTGAACCAAATTTGCGAATAAGTCATACACTTTAGGCGGTTTTAAGTAAGCCGTTAAGGGGCATTATGGGTACTCCTAGCCCTATAAATATCTCCGAGGTGTAAGTCATCCTGCATGTGGTGCTTCTGCTGACAGATAGAAGAGGCTCTGGCCATCATTTCCAAAGTAAATACAAAGTGATAAGCGGAATGTGAACCTAATTAACACAGATGCGCAGAGACCTATAGAGGTATAAACCTATTTGGGAATAAAGAAGTGATTTCATAAGTTTCATGTATGGTAAGCTAAAACTTTTGTGTTAGAAGTGAACTCACTTCATATAAGTACATTGTTAAGTAGTATAATATAGTAAGTCTACGCATTTGTTTCAGTTTTAATAGTAGGTAGTTATAGCTTTATAATAACGAAGTAAGTAGTGAAATGCAATCGCTTCCAGTTCCTAACATGGACCAAACATCAAGCTTACAAGTCAAATACTATCACTGCTTAGTGTGAGCAAAAATGTAATCACGTTTAAAAGTCTGAATGGAAGAGTTTAATTGAATGTCTGCTTTTCTTTGATACAATGTTATCTTATGTCAATTTACTTTTCCGCTATATCAATACATATAATAAAATTGTAAGTGGTCGATGTCTGTACATCGAAGATATAGTAGAGAAACGGTTTAAGGGGGATTTATGAACGCAATAGTACCCAAAACAATGGTTTTTAGAATTTTTGTCTGTTTGTCTGAATATTTGAATACGCTAATCTCAGAAACGGCTTAACCGATTTGAATGCGGTTTTTAGTAATGCGTTGTGGTTTATTCAACTTAACATTTAAGGTTTGTTTTATTTCAATCGGTTCATAAATAAAAAAGTTATATCGATCTAAAGTACCATGCAGGCGGAGCTGCGGGCAACAGCTATACATAATAAATCAGTAACTGGTGATCAAGAAAACTATAACACGCAGGCGGAACTGCAGGCAACAGCTAGTTAAAAATAAAAATTCGAAATTTTGTAGTACAATTTACGAAAGAAACTGAAGAAAAAAGTGGTTATTCATTCATGTCATAGAATATTGTAAGCCTCCCGAGCATTTCTTAGGTCTAATAAAACACACTTGGTAGCTTCGAACAGACAAGATAGAATTTATTCCATAAAGAAATACCTATTTCAATTTGGTCCCATTCCGACAATTATTTGACCCCATTTGGGTAATTTAAAGTAGGTTTATGCATAAATTTTTGAAATGTTTTTAACTTCCAGAATCTCTTGGGATATATACCACACACACACATATAACACTCACACATATATCACGCCTATATCCCCGAAGGGGTAGGCAGAGAGAGATTTTTAGTCCCACGTAATAGGGGGCAAGCCTATTGCCGTCACCGGGCACACATATAATGGGTTATGTGCAAAGTGGCAGAATTAATTTAATAAAAGTAGCAACTATATTGTAATTAAAAAAAAAAATTGAAACCCGTTGCCTTGCGATGAAATGTTGATTAAAGGCAACATAATCTTACGTGCCAGCCGCTATGGCACAGTCAATTAAAGTCCTGGGCGTCTCGGACTATTTACCTATAATTATATTATTATATATATACTATAACTATTCTCGGGATAAATACCCTATCGACTTTATTAATAAAGTCGATAGGGTATATATCCCTAAGTGCTGAAATACTTATTTCTTTCTATTCTTAAGAATAGAACGAAATAAGTACTTCAGCACTGGAATGTGATGGTATCAAGAAAATAAATATACAAATAACAATAAAAAAAACCTATCGTTAATGATTCCGAAGAATAAATTAAGTATATTCAGACAAAAGTTTTACTATCAAGAGACTGAAGTTAGTGAACGTACGTTTTTTTTAAATTTAAGTCCCCAAAGACATATTTAAATAAAATCCCCTCAATATCTTATCCGTGTTAAGTCTAAAGTGACATTAAACTGTTTCAAAATATTTTATGGAAAAAGTTACTTAGTTTAAATTTTCCTGTTGTTGAAGAGATCCTCGCTATATCGGTAAACCTTTGGAAGTTTGTTTGAAAGGTACCTAAGGATGAAATACACGTAAAGGTGTACAGTTCGCGAGGGTTAAGCTGAGGTGAAGGTATATGTGACCTCTTTTACTCACACATGAGTTGTACACACAGCTACACAATGAGTTTTTGCTCTACTTTTCGTGGTCACTCGTCACTCACACAAAAAATCTCAGCTTATTCCTCGTGAACTGTACTTGTGCTAACCTAGTACTAGTGGTTCTGTGAACCGTTGACTTCAGGAGCGGCTTTGTTTAGAAAATTTCTTCTTCAATTTTCTTTATTACTCTTTCATTTGTCATCCAATCCAAAAAATATCATTCAAATGTTATTCATTGTAAGCAACGAGTGTGTGTGTAAAGTTTCATGAAAATCGGTTGATAAATACGGCCTCAAACATGATCTGACAGAACCCGTACAGACGAAAGAAATTCTCCCCAGTCTGCAAGTTGAAACGGAGAACGGAGAAACAACAAAATGAGTTTGCGCAAGCCTAATTTGTATTAGGTTTGCGCAAACTAGGTAGGTACACCGTCCGCCGGGCGCCACTGGAAATACCTCCTGGTGCGTACCAGAGACGCCCGACAACAGACGTAAAAGCAGACCGCGCGTGCTGAACTCCAAAAAAAAAAGAAAAGGTAGGTACGAAAGAAAGGTACGTGTGTTTCATCTATACCGTCAGTCTCAAATTTTGATGATACGGAATGGAGACAGCCACTTGTAATAACGTTTTGAAAATAAAAGACATCGTACAAAGAAATTGAATTCATTTTTTTATTAAACAAACGTCGTTTCCTAAAGTTTTGGTCTCAAAGTGTACCTACTTAATAGCGATTTATAGGCTTAAAAATATTATATTTTCAACTATTTCTCAATAACTTAAAAGGATTAATAACTTAAGACTTAGAAGGATTTAAATCTTTGTTTTGGTTTTTCTTTGAAATCTGCCTGTCTGATTGGTCTAAAAAGTATCTTAGGACAATCAGTCAGGCACATTTTAGTTATGACGATATCGTACCAGGGTATTATTACAGACTTTCAATTTGATTTTCGCTAGAGCAATATGATTTAAGGTATATGTGCTTATAAATTTATAATTTAATATTTATGAAATTTTATTGTATACCCACAAGAACAAAAGTAGATTTGTGAAAAATAGTGATAATCATAATCTAAACTTAAGAAATAAGGATAAACTGGCTGTTCCTAAATTTAGGCTTCATAAAGTGAGTAATTCTTTTGCGGGGAACTTTATTCGAATGTACAATACATTGCCAACCGAAATAGCAAATTTATCTGTCAATAAATTTAAAAAACTAATAAAAAGTAAATTGTGCCATAAAGCTTATTATAGTATTAATGATTTCTTAGATGACAAGGCGGCCTGGTTGTAACAACGTAACGAATTGCTCCTTTCTAAATAACTCTGTATTAGATTTAAGATGAAATATTTTGAAAAAAGCCGAGCTGAGTTTCTTGAGGGCTCTTCTCAGTCTCGTTGCATTTTGGAACCCTCGGTAGAGTCACACCAACTTCTGACGAATCTAAATAATTTTCTGAAAATTTCAAAGATAATAAACGTTATTTTATTTTATTTTATTTTAAAATTTACTGAATAAATCAAATCAACTCATTAAGAAGACGCACATACATTTCTCTCAAACAAAATCGCTGTCAATGTTACCTAACTTTACGATAAATTTTACGAGAAGTTCCAATATTATAACAGATCATTATCATTCACCGAGCCTTTTCCCAACTAAAGTTGGGGTCGGCTTTCCAGTCTAACTGCGATTCGGCTGAACATCGATATTTTCCGTGAAGCGACTGCCATCTGACCTCCACAACCCATGGGCGACATCGAAGTTCTGTAGTTAGACCGGTCGGATTTTTGATTTAGGGCTCCAACTACCCCTAACGACTGCCATAGATGTTTGTATGACAACCGGGACCGACGGCTTAACGTGCTCTCCGAGGCACGGAGGGGTCTCAGTGTCTTAAGAAATGGTCACCCATCCTAAAACCGGCCTGACTCGATGTTGCTTAACCTTTGCAATGTGTTAACATTGTCGGTTACCACTAGACCACGAGCCCCCCAATATTATAACAGATATCGAGAAAAATATTTCTGTGACTCTTTGACAAACCTGTGATGTTTATGAAAAAGATATTATGCTTATTACCCTTCACTGCACATACGAGTATGTGTGATAAATTGAATTTCCATTGTAACGAAGTTATTGAGTGGCGAAAATGGCTTGAACTGTTTCCAGAAATGATGTTACGGCCGTGCTAGTTTTTTTTTTCCTCGACTTATTTGTTGACTATTCAACAAATAAGTCGAGGAAAAAAAAAACTCTTTTCCTGGTTCTTATATTTAACTGAGATGTGACTTTAGCTCAGTAGGTACCAATAGCCTCAGAGAGTTAGTATCGCCATTTCAACGTGACAATGCAGTCAGCATACCTACTGTGAACTTCATCAATTATAGCATAAGCAAAAAGGCCTTATAATCGAGCATAAGCGGCATGGCATACTCGTGAAAATTAAAATAATTACTTATCTTTTAATGTTGAACTTTTGACATGCAAGTTTCCAAACACACTAGTCCCGTGGCAGTCAATTTATTTTGTACATAAAATCATTTGAATTTTAAGTAAGTATAATTCGAACCAAGGCTCTGTCAATGCGATGTCTCAGTCGACTTTACGGAAATGTTTTATGATAATTTGTAACAATGATTGACTTCTCTAATCAATGTTTTATACTCTTACAGTGGGTTCTAAGTTCACTTTGATGATTTCACGCAACGCGATATCACATGCCAGATTGAACCTTATTGAAGCCTTTTTGATCGAATTTATCAAGGACTGACTACATATCTACTGCCTGTGATAAAGTATCTTTGCACCTGTCTTGATTGAAACTTATAGGATCATACATGGAAAGATGAAATTAGTTTACCAAGTTCATTTTTTTTGAAAATCTCTTTGTATGTTACATTTATACGTGATATACCTATCTACCTACTATATGTTGTTTTACTCATTCCGAGGTCGTGTAATGGTTGATAATGGGTAAATTCGCTTGGGAATAATTTATTTACGTGATTTACAGATATTGTAGCTACCGAGGGTGTATTGTGTTGTCATTATTTATTGTTTTATAAGCTTTTAAGACTTCCTTTTTAATCGTATGGTTACGTGTGATGATAATACCTAACGTAATGCGGGTCTCTGAAGTGGTAGATCCACTTCGGGGTAACAGTTTTCATTTTTATTCTGCCGCATCGTCCATAGCTTTCGTCAATCACTGATGACGTGCTGATGTGCGACTGCATCGTTTGCGAACCCTTCCAAAATCATGAAAACGTATCGAGGGAGAGGATGACCTTGAAATGGCCTCTGTCGTGTTGGTCGGGTTTTACTCACCATCTTTGGGGTCGGGTTTTGACCCGCGTCACTGAGTGAAGGCGTGTGTGAAGTGAAGCCCCATAGCATGCAGCCCTTCTAGCCTTTCTTATGTAAGGACGGTGGGGTGCTAGCCCGTCGTCTTCAGGTCCCCATCATGGAGGTTGATGGTCGTGCGAGTATTCAAGTCTTCCCTTCGGCACTCAGCGGAACGGGTCTGCACCCTCTCACTTCCAGCCGTCTCCTTCGCGAGCGTAAACTGCTCGCAGAAGGATATCGGGGAAACAGTAGTAATTGTGGGATTTGAGAGATTACCGTAATGGAAAACAGTACATATGTATATGTAGGTAGGTACAGATCTCTCTCAGAGTTCTAAGTGGCATTATCAACATCTCCAGGACCCAAGTCATCCTCACTTGCACGCGTTGTACCTGCTGACAGATGCACGAGGCTGTGGGAAGTGCCCAAAAAAGGCAATAAACTTGCTGGGATGTTTTGTCTCATGATGTTGTAGGTACGTAATTATTCGGGATTGATCAGGACTTGTCTAAACGGCGTGAAAAGCGTCGACGGACGCGCCAGACAAAGATTGAAATGTGTTTAATTGAAAACCAGGCGACCACAACATCACGCTTGTTGTAAAATTGTAGTGGTGTGTCTAAATTACGCAGGATATTTTACACTTTTAAAAAGGTCATAACTTTGTTAATTGAAATCGTAGAAAAAAACGGGTCTCCCTTATTAGACCGAAAGGAATTTGAAAAATTTTAATGTTCATTTGCCAAAAAACTTTTCGCATAATTTCATTTGCCAAATTATTACTTAGCAAAAAATCTAGTCACAAAAAATTGTAACGCAAACCTAATGTTTGGGAAATGAACGTTTGAACAAATCATTTCACCAAACGTTTATTGTCTGAAGATTGTTTGCTGTAATAAATCATTTAATTAAAGACCAAATGCCATAATGACATTATACTTGGTAATATTTTGCCAAGTAAAAATTTGACCAAATAAAAATATGGGTACTAAATTCATTCGAAATATTGCAATGGTATAAAAAAAGGTCGCTAAAATTTGTTTAAGTAATGAAATTTTGTCAAAATCTTTTCGGCAAAACGGCAGGCACCCGAAAAAAACATTAGGTACTTACCGTAATAGCTATGACTTCGCTGTACCTACCTACGCCTAAAATTATCGTAGTAGGTAAATAATAGTGGTGTATTAGACCTTGGGTGTGGATTTCGGTTCTCGAAGTGGGTCAAGACATTCCCATTGTTAGCTTCGACTTGACATGGATACGGGTTCGAACTCTGCCTCAGGAAATTATTCTTGCGGTGAAATTAACCCACGACGCACCAATAAATAGGTCGTCGTGGGCCATTAAATAGGTGGGTAACACATTGCAAAGGTTAAGCAACATCGTGCCAGGCCGGTCTTAGGATGGGTGACCATTTTTTAAGACATTGAGACCCCTTCGTGGCGGTCCAGGTTGTCATACGAACATCTTTGGCATTCGTTACGGATATTTGGAGCCCTAAAACAAAATCCGACTGGTCTAACTACAGAACTTCGATTTCGCCCATGAGTGGTGGACGTCAGATGGCAGTCGCTCCACGGAAAATATCGAAGTTCAGTCGCATCGCATTTAGACTGGAAATCCGACCCCAACTGCGTTGGGAAAAGGCTCGGTGGATGATGATCTAACTCTATTGTTTATGTATCTAATACAGTAAGGGTAGCTACACACATAAGCGGGCCGGCATTGTCGGTTCGGCAGTATTTATCGAACAACAAAGCCGACCCGAAGCAATTACTGCACTTGTTCGACTTCAATCGGCTAGTGCCGATCGCGTTGTTCATTCGGTTCACACATCATTCCATTCGGTAGTATTGCAGAATGAAAAAGCCAACCCAAAGCAACTACTAAATTACGTTCGGCTTGTACCGATCGGCACAATTCGATTTTCATTCGGGCGTCGCGCGCGCGTCCTCCACGCAGTATCGTCTCAAATGTCGCAAGCCGACTGGCATAAGTCGGCAGTTGCCAAGCCGAGTGATAATATGCGGCAGCCGAGCGGCTTATGATTCCCGAACATTCATCTATATAGTATATATTCGATTTTACCGTCCGGCTTTGCCGATTGATGCCGGCTCGCTGTGTTTAGCTACTACCAAGCCAAGTGGTAATGTGCGGCAGCCGAGCGGTTTGTGAATCCCGAACATTCATCTACATATATTCGATTTTACCGCCCGGCCTTGCCGAATAATGCCGGCCCGCTTATGTGTGTAGCTACCCTAATATCTTCAGGATGCTGTTGGGGATGGTCCGTTTTAAACATTCCATATTTACGCTCATCACCGTTCCAAAAACGAGAGGTAATAGATGGCTCCGTGGGGGGCTCTCGGCCCAGGCATCCTAACAAGGCCTTCTCTCTCAAGTCTCACAAAGCATCATAATATACTACTGACAAAGCAATATCACTTTTTTGGCTACGTTATTTAAATGATTTTAATAAAAAAACATGATATCAAATTACATTTATTTGGGAAGAATATTATAATAAGTGAAGCATGAGACTATTGTTACACAAAACAGTTTAGTATTTGTGGTTGGCAGAGAAGTTGGATTTTTCCCCAGCTGCTGATGCTGCGCCACTGCCTTCATATTTCCCCAGAGAAGCAAGACCGTTGGCCTGGAAGAGAAGCGTATTAGGTATTTAGAGCAATTTTTTTTTAGATACTAAGTAAACAAATGACGAATTAACTGGTTTTTCTATAGAAGGAGGTCTAGCTATATCTTCGCGTACTGACACCAGGAAAATTAAGTAATACATGGGGCACACTAAAAGTTTTGCACTTCTAGCTAATCGGAACTATTTGAATTTCGAATGTTATATTTTTTTAAACGTTGCAACCTTCTTAGTAATAAAAAAAAAACAATTTGCGGGAAATCTTTTGTCAATTGTTTTTTATCACACATCAAAGTTCTACGTATGCAACGAAAATGGAATTATGTCGAAAATATTTTAGAGCGATGATTTTTTATGATTTTAAAAGTTCTCTTTCTCCTCAAGACTGTGCCGCTCGTCTTCAAAATGCTTTTGGGAGAGAAGCACCTTGTATGAGCCCCGTGAGGCGATGGTTTGCTGAATTTGAGGAGGTCGAGTTTCTTTACATGACGAATTTTGTGAAAGGCGGCCTTCAACTGCCGTCAACGAAAATAATGTGGCTACTGTTAAGCGGTTAATTGAAGAAAACCCGCGGATTACCTATGAGACAATTCGAGGACTATTGGGGATTGGTATGAGTCAAATCCAGAAAATTTTACACGATGAATTGAAAGTTCGGAAACTTTGTTGTCGTTCGATCCCTCATGAACTGACAACGTAGCAGAAGCGGGCTCGCGTGGAATGGTGATCACAGATGCTACTGAAGTACGACCACGGACATTATAATGCTGTTTATGACATTGTCACAGGAGACGAAACGTGGATTTATTGTTTTGAACATCATGACAACGCTTCTTCACACACGGCCAACAAAACAAAGTCATTTTTAGCTTCCGAAAAAGTACAACTCGTCACCCATCCTGCGCATAGCCCCGACCTAGCACACTGTGATTTCTGTATTTTCCCCAAAATCAAAGATTTGATGAGAGGTTTCACTTTTACCAATGTTTAAAATGTAAAGGAGAGTATTTTGAAAAGCAATAAACACCCATAATATTTTGGTTTGGCACAAACGATTTACACTTGTTGCCTAAGATTGAGCTCCGCTTCGCTCCGCTCATTAAATAAACTGGCTATGACAAAAATTGGACTTCATAAAGTTGGTAATTCGTTTGTAGGCAAATGTATCAAAATATTTAGTAAAATTTCTCAGGATTTGGTTGACATGCATCTTAATAAGTTTAAAATAGTAGTGACAAAACGTTTGATGAAGAAAGGCTATTATAATGTAGACGAATATCTTAATGATAACAATGCATGGTCACCCTAATCTGCTGTTGTTAGCCACTCGTACAATATAAATTGTAACACAATGTAAACAAAACTTAACAAAAAAAGAAAATGGATAATCTACCTGAGTTTCTTGCTGGTATCTTCTCAGGAGAACCAACTTACCGAACCAGCGAAAGCATCATTTTGAAATGGTTATTTATCTACTTAATTTAGTATTTTTATAATATTGCTTGACATAAAATTGTAAAATTTTGACATTCATATTATGTGCTCGTTATGTGCCTAAACTGAATAAACGAAATTGATTCTTTGATATTAAATTGTAAATATGGTAAAGGATTACTATCTCACTTCCGTTAACTAGAAACTCGCTAACGCTATCTATATCTATTCTATCTATCTATATATTAAAGTATCCTTTAACATTTAAAATCAGGCATTTTCCTCACTAATATTTTATCTTCTTATCTATCTGTTGAACTTCACAACGATCTACTCTCTTTGTAAATCATTTTATTTCTATGTATAATATTTATATTACATTGTGCACAACCCCTACCAATTTCAACAATTTTCTTACCATCCTAAGGTTGTCTGGAAGAAATTGCTCTTTAGCAATAAGGCCGCCTGTGGTACATTCTATTTTACAAATATGTGTAAAAAATTTGTTTCTCTTTTATTTTTTGTGTACATACAATAAAGAGTATTTGATTTGATTGGTTTTGATTTGACATTTTCTAAAATATCCATAGATATAGGATGTACCAAATCAAGTGCTTGCTAGGTCAGTGAAAATATCTTAACGCCCTGCTACTTCAGATATAAGTTAACGAAAGTTCTATAGTATTCTTATGTTTGCGATTTGATCAATTAGACATAATGTTGTAATGTTCGCTGATTCAGTGCTCGTGACTACACAGGTAAAATATAGATTTACGGACTAATCTAATTATATTTAAATAGAAATTATAAATCGCAAAAACTGAAAATCATGGAAAGACCATGGGTTCGATTGCTGCCGATGACATTTTCAGTTTTTGTGATTTATAATTTCTATTTAAATATTTAAGAACTGCCAAAGCAAACTCATTGCTTTTAAATACAGAAATAATATATATTAATCTAATTATGTTAAATACCTTAGTCCTTTTCAGTAATTCCTGTTGTGCGGCTTTAACATTCTCATCCTTCGCAGCCCAGGTGGTCCACACTGAGGCCTGTAGTGCTCTACCGTAACTGAAGGTTAGCTTCCAGGGTGCGTACAGCTTGACCTGATTGATGGCATTCAAGTTCACAGTCGCTTGTTCTTCGGATTGACCGCCAGACAGGAAGACAACACCTGTTATTAAAATATAGTTTAGCTTAATTTAAACTAGGTATGCAATGCATTCTGCTGTTGCAATAATTGAGCTGAGTTTGTCGATCCGGGTCGAACTCCTAAACGACTGGACCGAACTTTATAAATTCAGATATATGCACTCGCGGTGATGGTCACTATGACCGTGCCAAATTTCAAAAAGATCGATCCAGTCGTTTAGAAGGAGTTCGATCACGAACGAAATACACGAGTCGTCTAAGAAAGAGCTTCGTAAACTCCACTCAATAACCAAAAAAGTCAAACAATGCCCTTGTTCATTTCTAGACACTAATCTCCTCAGCTTCTGAATGAATTTTCTTGCGGTTTTCTCAGATGGACTTAGTCTAGGTTGAGGCAACAATGCGGTTTTGTTTTATGAAAATCGGAAGATTAGAAATAAAGTCGCACTAGTCTTCTGAAGCGCGTAAATGAATGAATGATAAATTTCTATTTATGGTATACAAAATCTATCAAGGAGATTTATAGGATATCTAGGATAGAACTTTACCTGGCATAGCAGCAGGAACAGTCCTACGCAGAGCAGTAACTGTTGCCAAAGCAATATCTTGTGGAGTGCTCTTCTGTTTGGCATCAACACCAGGTGTCACCTGAAACACAATGATTTTTATTGATCACGTGTACAAATTCCACCTAAATACGTTTTGTTTATTTAAAGCTAATGATATTCTCAATGACAAAGTTCGTAGCCGACTACATTCAATGGGTGTTTTCACATTGCACGATATCGTCACGATAATTTACATTTTTACCTTAAAGTTACTGCTGCTACTTACGATATCGTCACGAAATCGTCAAGATTTTATAGACGTCATCATCATATCGTGTGTCGTTATCGCGCAATGTGAAAACGCCAATACCAGTATCATTTCTTTTTCTGTGTCATATTGCTGCTGTTCATGATTTCGTGCATGTCGTAGGCTACGAACTGCAGACGGCAATCAGAAATGGCGTTTATCTATAATATGCTGTTTGAGATTGGTGGAAAAAAATCCGTTTCAAAAGTTTTGCTCTACATGTAGTAGCTACGCCAATCTGCAGTCGCTAGCTACGCAATGCATTTCATAGAAATTTAAAGAAGTAATGATTTCCAAACGACACGTTTTCTGCTGCATAACTTAGGTACAGAGTTAATATCAAACAAGATGGTAGATTGTAGCCGAAATATTATGGCAAATTTAATGAATTTATAACATGCCACGTTCGTATGCAATGCCTATAAGTTACTGAAAAATAAATGTGAGGAAATAAACTGGATGACTGTTCTCATTATCCTCAAAAACAATAAAATATGCACCGCTGAAGCGGCTGGGTGAATTTGAAATGAAGATGCAAATTATGATTAAAGACAACTGTCTTTAATCATAAGAGTTTTGTGTGTTAAGATAAGAGTGTTGTGACCTTCAAAACTCTTGAACTTCTCAAGTTCCACATTAATTTAGATGAATAATGATGATGAATTTGTTTATTAAAATACTAACCATGTTTGGTTTCAGCAATGTGCCTTCCAAGAATACGTGGTGGTCATTGAGCGCTTTATATAAAGTTGATAGAGCAACTTCTGTCACTTTCTGTGCTCTTACAATGTCATGATCGCCTGGTAAAAAAATCGTTATTTTATTTCTTTAGGTATGTGCATACATACCACATTTCCCGCCGGAATTCCATCTTAAAGAGTACGTTGCTATTGCTGTCTGGCGGGAAATGTGGCCATTATATCTGTCAGCAGATACACCGCGTGCACGTGAAGTTGGTATAGACGTTTTTAATTAATATCCTAGTAAAATTAAAAATCTGGGAGTTTGTGATTGCGTCCATACATGACACTTTTTACACAATCGCGAGATACGAGTAACAGTTGAATAGATTTAGATAAAAATCCTGATAACCATAGTGAAGGCTATAGTTTCCCCTGTGGGAATTGGGAACGAAAAAGCTATTCTCGAAGCCAACACTGTTATTGGCTAAAAAAAATGAAACTAACGTTGCCTTACTTACCATCTAACAAAACATCTGGTTCCACGATGGGCACCAGACCTTCACTTTGGCAGATGGACGCATACCTCGCCAGAATCTGAGCCATGTCATTTAAAGCTTGTACGCTGGGGGTGTGGTCCCCAACCTTGAGAGGACAACGCCACTTGGCGAAACGACAACCTTGCTTCCTGTATTCTGCGCAGCGCTTGCCAAGGTCATCTAAACCTGTAACCGAAATATTGAGAATGCTGTACCTACTCAACTTCTTTCGATGTCTCTTCATTACAGATAAGTTCCTGAACTGTTTATTATGTTGAAGCCTAAGATTATAGACAAGTATATTATCTATGATTGAAGCTATGATCACATTAAAATTAGGAACACTGTTGATCAGCAGAATAATCCCTTTGCTATACTTACTAAAAGACCTTCGAATT
This sequence comes from Nudaria mundana, assembly GCA_963556515.1. Taxonomy (NCBI): domain Eukaryota; kingdom Metazoa; phylum Arthropoda; class Insecta; order Lepidoptera; family Erebidae; genus Nudaria; species Nudaria mundana. The sequence continues at coordinate 9,912,803 of OY748307.1, read as the reverse complement.
TCATATTGGATTTATTCAGGTGAAGTCTGTACCTTCTTCCCAGATATACTTTGCGATGAGGAGCAACGGGATATTATTGGAGTTCGAAATTATAAGCATTTTTAATTTACTTACTTCCACGACTGCTTTTACGATTTTCGTTCATTATGTTGATTACATGTTAATGAAACTTATTTACTTTTGCAGTAGTAAGTTACTATCTTGAAGCAAATTCAAACTAATTACAGCAAGAACTTCGGATTGATAGGAAATAGATTACTGTGAAATAGGATTAACCCAAACTACAAACCTTGAGTGGTTACTTCGTCAAGTGACAAGAACAAAGGTACGACATCTTTATCCAATTTGATGCCAGGGATTATGTTTTTCTGTTTCAGCAACTCTGTGAACGGAGTACCATCGTCTGTTTTTTGGAATACAGTCTCATCAAATAATATTGTCGCTGATATGTGTTCATTCAGGGTCTGCAACATAATTCGATTTTATATTATTAATCAACTAACTCATTCACCGAGCCTTTTCCCAACTCAGTTGGGGTCGGCTTTCCAGTCTAACTGCGATTCGGCTGAACATCAATATTTTCCGTGAAGCGACTGCCATCTGACCTCCACAACCCATGGGCAATATCGAAGTTCTGTAGTTAGACAGGTCGAATTTTTGATTTAGGGCTCCAACTACCCCTAACGACTGCCATGAAATGGTCACCTATCCAAAGACCGGCCTGACTCGATGTTGCTTAACCTTTGCAATATGTTAACATTGTCGGTTACCACTAGACCACGAGCCCCACTATTAATCAACTAACTATTCTGTTCTAAACTAAGCTAATGTTCTATATTATTAATCAACCACTATTCTGGGAACCTCCCCAGTCCGCAATAACGCGGACGAATTTATGGAAATAATGTATATTTATACTATATGTATATATGTAGTCTTAAGTTTGGACTTCCTCTCTAGCCGGTGTTATGAGTATTATCTTGTTATCGCCTGAGGCGGGTTTTGTTACTATACTACCTGATACTTAAAAAGCTTCTATTACCTTCCTACCCTCGCCTAAAGGGGTATTTAAACTTTTTGTATTTAAACTTTTTAATCTCACCTCTGTGGTAAATAGGAGCTGTCTGTACCTCCTTCTGTTGTTTTCTGTGTTTTCTGCGCCAATACCCGCCAAGAGCTTACCGATACCCTCTGAAATGAAATAATTAACATTAAATTAAGATTTTCAGCATCGGTAAGGATAAGAATTTATGAGTACAGATCGAGGAGCAGAGGTACCCGATTATGGAGTCACCGGGAGTTTAAAAACAGTCAATAGCCAGGCTTAAATAATTAGCAAATACACAAATATTTATAAACAGATTTGAAATCCATTTTTGATCATCTTTTTGCCTCAGAGCATGATGCCTAGGGCGAACTATATGGATCCTTATTCTAGATTGCCCGCTGTCTAGATTTTTATACCTATCTTTTGATCAATGCGTAAATACTGAGAAATGGGGACATTGGTGTCCCACTAAGATTTTATTGACAAGTGGTGCACCTGCCAACGCCAAACTTAAATGTGCTTAACTAACGGCAAAAGCCTCGTCTGAAGTTACATGTAAATTAAGCAACTTGGCAAAATTTGGTCGTATAATGAGTATGCAATTAGGTACCTATGCATCTACCTAACCTTAGAGGAAAACCTCGTGTTTGTATTAGATCACAAGGAGCAGTAACTTTATTATAAAAGTGTTGTTTGAAGAAGTTCTAATTTCCATCTCCGCTTTAAGCTGGGTCCACATTTGTAGCACCTTGACGTATCACGATCAGTCGTATCTTATCGAGTATTTGTATCATAAATATGGACGCACATTTGTCACACAATCCATATCGTATCATTAAGGCGTATTTCGTAAAAAAACGCGTCCATACTTAGTAAATGCTGTATCATGTTAGTGTATCGGTTTTTAACTTTAACTTTACAAATATGGACGCTTCATTTTTCTTCCGATCTTCGTATCTTTTCCTGAAACGCGTTTCTTTTAGTGTACCTTCCCGTCTCGAACGGTTCAGACATGGCTTCGTTCCCAAACGGTTCAGCCATGTTATCGTACGTCTTTCTTCAAGCTTCTTTCTTCAACGGTTTATTGAAGTAATTCTTGTGCTTGGGATCCCATAACACTTCCTTTCTTTTATAGGCGTCGATTAGTTTTATAACACTTTCGTTATCCCTCATCTTCAATGTTTACTCCCCTATCACAACAAATCACGAAATGGGGGGTAGAACACGAGAAATCACCGCCTTTAAATGCATTCACGTCGAAACTTGTTCGATACGACGTGAATCCCCTTTGATCACCACTGAAAAACCGACACAGGATGGTTCGCGGTGTATCACATACAGTATCGTGATACAGTATCAAAATACGTCCAAACCACCGATCGTGATACGCGTATCGGATACAAGGCGTATCAAGATACTCGTATCGGATACAAGGTGTATCAATTCAAAATCAAGGTGTAAAAATTTAGTGCGGATCGGGCTGTATCAGATACGGCGTGTATTGTTAACGGGTATCATCTTGTGTCCAAACTAGCGAACATCATACGCGTTGAGACCACGCAAAGGAGATACAAGGAGATACACACAAATGCTACAAATGTGAACCCAGCTTTAAATGTAGTTTTAACTAACACAAAACAATTAATATAAAACAAGATAATCATTCTGACCTTAGTCAACAAAATATTGTGATAGATCTATGTTTTGAGATTAGGAATGTTAAATAATATGTTTATCGTAAACACGCATAAGGAACATGTGATTTTAGATAACATAAATTACAATTACAAGTTTATTACCTATGTAACTGAATAAAACATACTTGGTTATCGTAATCTTTTTAAGTTACGCAAGATACGACTTTTTGTAAATAAAATAAATATAACTAGGAATTGCAGACTTATTAGAGATAGAGTGGATTTGAAGGATAAAGTGGCAACCGGTTAGGTGGTTGGTTAACACATTACAAAGGTTAAATAAAATAATACACAACGTCGTCTAACCCAAACTAAGCTATAAGCGTGTGCTTTGGGATTTAGAATACATAGAAAACACCCAAACTCGGAAGCGAAGATTTTTGGATCACACAAATTTTTGATTCGACCCGGGAATCGAACCCGAGACTCCGGAGTCGAAAGCCGATGCTCTACCGACCACGCCACCGAAGCAGTTAAATTTATATTAAGCAACCGCCGTGGCTAATAGGGTGTAGAGGTCAGATGGCAGTCGGAAATATCATCCGTATCGCTGTTAGACTGGGAAGCCGACCCCAAGTGGGGTGGGAATGGGTCAATGGATGATGATTAATTAATAGCAACCTGTCCCTGACTTTGCACGGGTGAAAAATAATTCACTGTGTATACTTATCAATAACATTAAATAATAACATAACATTTTTGATTACTATTAACGAACGCCTATACGCTTTACCCGCGTGAAATAGTTTTTGGGTTCCCAACTCATTCCTTGGATAAATAATAGCCCCGGGAGGAGGTAGGTACTTATATTTAGTATGACATTACGGATTGGGATCGGTGCCGGCCGGAGACATGCACAAGCATAATCACGTTTTTTTTTTTTATATTAGGTTCGTCAAATTGACGCCACCCGCCTGGTGGTAAGTCGTGACGACGTCTAGCGATTGTAGACCACTCTCACAGCGCACAATACTATAGAGAGTGGCCCTCAACTTGACGACCTACTGATGTGCCTCTTCACGCTCCGCAAAACATTCATTCATTCATTCATTAAAGAACATTCCTCCCACATATAATCCTGGGAGGAAACACGTGCACATGCAGGGCGTTCCAGGCCACTATCGTTCGGTTCTCGCGAATATGCTATCCACTGTGTGGGGGTGCCATCTCTGCCCGGCACGCGTTGTTCGGGATCGGAAGGAAGAGGGTGGGATCAGATTGAAGAGGTCTTCAGAACACTCGCCGTGGTAAATACGGTAGAATGCGGCCAAGGAAGCTATTGTTCGGCGCTGAGCTAGCGGCTCAATGCTTCCCGTTACCTCCGGACAATCTATAATACGGATAGCCCGTCGCTGCATGGCGTCGAGAGCAAATACTTCGCGGAGCCGTCCCAGAGGTGAGAGCAGGATTCGACGCAGGATCTAATCTGCGTCTTGTACAGCAGACACCTCTGGTGCGGTGTAAAGAATCGCTTTACCTTATTCAGTATTCCTAGTTTCCGCGAAGCTAGCCCTATACATCTTTCGATGTAGTTTTTATTATTGAGCTCTCGACGAACGTCTATGCCAAGGATGTCAAGGTTGTCCTTCATTGGTAATAATGCATTCTGAAGAGTGGGTAGGGGAAGGATAGGGGATTTCTTCGCTGTAAATGCACACGCCTGTGTTTTTCGGGTATTGAACTTGACCAGGTTCTCGGTACCCCATTGAGTGATACAGTCGAGGTTCCTGTCAAGATCAGCCACGAGTTGTTGTCTATCCTCCTCAATCTCCGACCGCCCCGCCGCCGGACGAGTAAGCCAGTAGCTCCCGTGCAATGTGCTGTCATCTGCATAACAATGAATGTTCCCGAGGGATAGCATATCATTGATATGCAGAAGGAAGAGTGTTGGTGACAGCACGGACCCCTGCGGTACCCCGACATTCACTTGCAAAAAGCGAGAAGCCTGGCCATCGCAGAGGACCCGCATTCGGCGTTCGTTCAGAAAGCTGGCCATCCAGCTGCACAGTTGAGGAGGTAGACCATATGCCAGAAGCTTGGAAAGGAGCGAAGCATGCCAGACTCCATCGAAGGCTTTGGCGATGTCCAGGCTAATCGCCAAGGACTCGCCGTGTCTTTCCATAGCCTCACCCCAGACATGCGTTACGAATGCCAGAAGATCACCCGTTGATCGTTTTGGCCTGAAGCCGTATTGCCGATCATTAATTAGCGAGTGATCTTCGAGGTATCGCATGAGCTGCTTGTTGATGATGAGCTCAAACACCTTGCAGATGACTGAGGTGACAGCTATGGGTCGATAGTTGCCTGGATCAGGTTGATAGGTGGATAGGTTGCCTTTCTTGGGGATCGGTTGTACGTTTCACGTTTTTTGTTGCTGCCATCTCGGTCAGGAAAAAAACAGTCCGGAATGAACAAAAGTAAAATTTCGGACGGTAAAATTCCGGTAGTACACAAGCTAGTATTACATTTGATAGCTTGCCATATCGTGAAGCTCGTGGTCTAGTGGTAACCGACAATATTAACACATTGCAAAGGTTAAGCAACATCGACTCAGGCCGGTCTTAGGATGGGTGACCATTTCTTAACACATTGAGACCCCTCCGTGCCTCGGAGAGCACGTTAAGCCGTCGGTCCTGGTTGTCATACTAACATCTATGGCAGTCGTTAAGGGTAGTTGGAGCCCTAAATCAAAAATCCGACCGGTCTAACTACAGAACTTCGATATCGCCCATGGGTTGTGAAGGTCAGAGGACAGTCGCTTTACGGAAAATATCGAAGTTCAGCCGAATCGCAGTTAGACTGGAAAGCCGACCCCAACTGAGTTGGGAAAAGGCTCGGTGAATGATGAGCTTGCCATATCGGTCCGAAAAATCCCGGATCAGAAAAAAAATTCGTGTAGTGCACAAACGCTCTAAGTGCTAAGCATTCAGTATATACGCTACTTTATTTCCGGCAATGTGTGTCCCGTGGGAATTGGGACTAAAAAAGCTATACCACGCCGACGGAACCGCTGTTCTCCCCGGCATTAGGTAGTACCTAGGTACCTACTATTGTATATTTACCATTGGTTTCATCGACAGCCAGTATACCCTTTCCTGACGCCACAATAGCCTCAGCTGTGGCCTTTAGTTCCGCTTGAAGCGCAGGATCTGGGTATGAGAAATATGTAGGTGACATTGTCCTGAAAACAAAAACAGTTATGAATGAAGGAGAATGAGAGATTGTGAGAATGGAATCTGAAACGGACACTGGACATCAAATGTTGACGAACGTTTAGCAATCGAAACAAGCAAAATCAAAATATGAAGAAATTAATATATATTTTATACTACGAGTATCTCAAAAAAATATAAAGTAAAATCACTGTTTTCCTCGTTCGTCCCCTATTCTTATAAACTTGCAATAATTATTCAAACTTTGCTCCTAATATTATTTCCTACTTATCTCAACAAAAATCACACTATAGAACTGAAAAACACTACCATATAAAGCATGTACTAATCATAAATAAGTAGTAAACTAGGGCTAGTTATATATAACACACACATATCACGCCTATATCCCCGAAGGGGTAGGCAAAGGCGCATTACACACCTACACAATTTGGTAGTATTTTTAACCCCACGTAATAGGGGGCAAGCCTATTGCCGTCACCGGGCACTCTAGAAAGTGGGTTATGTCCAAAATGGCCGAATTAATTTAATAAAATAAGCAGCTATATTGTAATTTTGAAAAAACAATTAAACCCGTTGCCTTGTGTAGAAATGTTGTTTAAAGGAAACAAAATCTTACGTGCTAGCCGCTATGGCACAGCCAATTAAAGCCCTGGGCGTCTCGGACTATCGAATTATAAATAATAATATTAAAAATTAAATAAAGCAGTTAAAATAAAATACATAATTCGAAATAATCACCTCTTTTGGTAAGCGTACGCACAAGAAATAAAACTTGATAAGAAGACAAGTAATGAATACTAAAGTGTTATCATATCAACGTATTAAAGGGTGATATTTTTTATAAGTACATGTCATAAAAAAAAAAATTAAATTGTCTACTTACATTTCTTTAAAAAATATATTTCCACGTACCACCTTACCTATTACGAGTATACTCTTATTTAGCGATCGTATTTAGCGATCTACAACACACTCACTTTGGATTATTTTCTTTAGAAGTTTAATATTATGTACACCAATAGCCTACTATTACACATAAATATACTTCAAGGCAATTATTTAATACAGATAAATCTTTCTAATGAATCGTGCGTGTAGGTGAAAACTACGTGAAAATTTGTTATGTAGACTGAGTTAATCGCGTCTTTGTTATATAATAATATAGATACATACCTATGTATTATTCCACGCAAGCCCAGCTTGATTAAACTCCGTCAATTCCCAACTGGGCCTCAGGCTTGGTCTCATTAATTGACCCAACGAACACAACCAAGACCGTCTTGTAACGTGACACACATGAAACCTCACGTTTTTAATATAGTAATACCAGGGATATATCACTCGCCTAACAATCGTAAAAAATACGTGACGTCAGCGACAACTTGAAGTTGTAAGTAAGTAAGGGTTGTCTCTTGTTTGTGATACAGCATTGACCATAGAGTTGATATTGAGGCATTAACGTCATAATTATTGGTCAAATTATGCTGTTACTTTCCTGACAAGCCTAACGTTCGAATGATGTTCTCTGTAAACAAAAGAATTTGCTTTAATTAACGTTCTTTACACCGGACCAGAGGTGTCTGCTGTACAAGACGCAGATTAGACCCTGCGTCGAATACTGCTCTCATCTCTGGGACGGCTCCGCGAAGTATCTGCTGGACGCTCTCGACGCTATGCAGCGACGGGCTATCCGTATTATAGATTGTCCGGAGGTAATTTTTTTTATGCTTTAAAGCTTAAAGAACTTCATTCCTGACGGGGGGTCCCCACAATTTTGTTTTATTGATAGCTACAACTTCAACTGTCGCAATGGGAATAAAAGGAAATGCTACCATACAGGTAGCATTTCCTTTTATTCCCATTGCGACAATTATTTGGTCCCATTCTGGTAATTTGACAACGACTTCAAATCTTCTTGGTGGTCTTGGACCGGGGTCGAACCAGTGACTATTCCCTTTCCAGCAGACCTCGAAACTTGCGGTCATGTCGATAATGTGCAACAAGCGTCTATACCCTGGTGGCTAAGGGCTTGGACTGGCGTTTCGACGACGTTAGTTCGATCTCCAGTCACCACACTACTGACATGAACTCATTCCTAATACAAACAAAAAACATTTACTTTAGCTGAAGGGGTTAACGGGAATGCTAGTAGATCGTATTAATTGCGAGTGCTAGTATTTAGTTAACAAGCATCTTCATGCACGCTCTCCGGTTATGGGTAGGTACTTTTGACCTGGCTTTTGGTCAATACATCTCCGATTTGGTCGAAGTACATTCATCTAGGTCGACCCTTACCTGCCTGTCCATTCACTACCGCCTTATTTATCTGTTGCTTCAATCTTCTTTCATCCATTCTTTCTACGTGCCTAAACCAACTAAGCATCCCTTTTTCTATCTTACTCATTACATCTTCTGACACACCGCAACGTTCTCGTATCACGCTGTTCTTTACTTTACTAATGGAATCCTGATATTTCATGAACGCCAAAAAATGGTGCTGAAATAGTGCTAATTAGTGCCCAAAGGAAAAAAATAGTACTCTTATACTTAAGAAATTACAGCCATAGTTCGATGAGTATGCTGGACGAAGGTTTCGCCCAGCATACTCACCTCCGTTTGTGGAATCTGTGTACGCTTCAACCATAATTCATACTTAAAAAAATTGTGCCCAAATAGTGCCAAATGGTGCCCAAAAAGAAAAAACGGTGCTCTAATAACTCCGGAGTTATAGGCTTCGTTAAGTGAGGTTCTACGCCCAGCATACTCACTTCACTACGCGAATACCGAACGAGCTATAGGTACAATTTACGGCTTAAAAAATTGTGCTTGAAATAGTGCCCAATATCAGTCCAATTTTCGCTTGACTTTTGACCTAGAACACCATTAAATTTAATTGTAAACTTTTACATAACATTAGATTTAGTACAGTCGAGTCCAAAACTTTCTAATAACTTACATTTTGTATAACAATTTTTTAACCCCCGACGCAAAAACGACGGAAATTTGACGTGTCTGTGTTTATGTTTATTTATTTATTTATATAAATCTTACAAGAAAAACACATACATATGAATTGCAATAATACGATGCAACAAAAACTCCTTCGAGTATTACCGTGCATTCGGGTCGTCAATCTTATTAATTCTAATGTAGGTATTCTAAGCACAATTTTTTACGTTAAGCACCTAATGAATATTATCATGGGAGGTAGAACAATATAAAGTTGGCGCATATTGGTGACGAGTGAGTCGACACCACACTGGACGCAACCGCCGCGGCCACTTCGAGCAACAGCCACACATAGATGTAGGTACCATAGTACAGCGCATAGCTGTGACTATACAGAATGCTCCATCACTAAAAAGTCACATTTAGTAATTATTTATTTTAATTTGCAAGAAAATATTTTTTGAGATTTCGTTTTAAATTTTTGTTGGTGATTCTATCTTTGAGGGACAGGAAGTTGGTTTATTAAATGGGGTACATACTATATATTTAAGTGTTCTTTTCCCGTACAGGTTCGTATAGCGAGGTAGTGAAAGTTTCTTATTAGTGACACTACGGGTTACACGATTAGTGTCCTCCGATGATTTAGGGTTTTTAAAATTTTCATTGAAATACTCTTCGTTAAGTATGTTCAATTTCACTTTCTCATGTATCGGTATTATGTTGCAGAACTGGAAGAGTTGATGATAGTCATTTGTGTAATTCTTTTTTATATTTTCAGGAACAATTTCTTTTAGGATTCTTAATTGAAGTACGTATATTTGGTCAAGGTGGCTTTTAAATGTCCTTCCGTAGCTTGATATCATTCACCGAGGCTTTTCCCAACTCAGTTGGGGTCGGCTTTCCAGTCTAACTAGGATTCGGCTGAACTGATATTTTCTGTGAAGCGACTGCCATCTGACCTTCACAACCCATGGGCGATATCGAATTTCTGTAGTTAGACCGGTCGGATTTTCGATTTAGGGCTCCAACTACCCCTAACGACTGCCATATAGATGTTTGTATGACAATCGGGACCGACGGCTTAACGTGCTCTCCGAGGCACCGAGGGGTCTCAGTGTCTTAAGAAATGGTCACCCATCCTAAGACCGGCCTGAGTCGATGTTGCTTAACCTTGGCAATGTGTTAATATTGTCGTTTACCACTAGACCACGAGCCCCTCAAGTCCAAGTCCTTCCGTAGCTTGATAATCCATATGAAATTATGGATTCTGCTAGCGATTTATAGAGAATGAGGAGGGTTTTATAAAGAACTTTTTATTTAATTATAGAAAATTTTGCTAGAATTGCTCTTAGTTTATTACACACTATGTTAATATGATATTTCCAGTTAAGGCGGTTATCCATCGTTAAACCGAGGTACATTTGATTTTCGACGTGTTCAATAAGGTCACAGTTACAGGACGTATTTGAATTTTTTAGATTATTCTTATGTAAACATTCGTGACAGTGTGCTATAGGATTGGGAGTAAAAGGTTTTCTGTTATGGCTGGAGCTAATATAGATAACCTTAGTCTTTTATGCATTCAAAATCAGCCCAGCATCATGTGACCATGTTAAGAGTCTCTCAAAGTTCCCTTGAAGACGATTTTGGGCCTCTATAACACTAGTCCCGGTGGACACTATGCAAGTATCGTCTGCACATTGGAACATGTGTGTGTCTGTGGCATCGTAGCTCCCAAAAGGATGATCCGATTTGGATTTTGTTTTTTTTTGTAAGGTGAATTAGTCGGGGTGGGGGTATGGTTTTAACATGTTGTTTTTTTAAGTTCTTTTAAGGACTACCTCGGTGGCACTATGGTACTATGTACGCACTGCCACGCTCGAGGTCTCGGGTTGGATTCCCGGGTCTGGTGGATAATGTATAATTCTCTTTAGAATTTTACCCAGACAATTATCCCAGAGTCTGGAACTTGTGCCCGGTAAAGGGCTCGTCTATTTATAAAAAAAAAAAACAAAAAAATAATTAATAAAAATTAAAATAAATAAATTAGCATTTAATCGACAGTTTTTGATATGTGAGAAAATACCACAATTATTCGCAATCACGTAACCGCCCACAATAAGATTTTTTAATATGTTTATCTTAAAACATGATTTTGTGAACGACTGTACCTCATTTAACGTTAGTATGTAGAAGTTTACAATTAAATTTAATGGTTTTCTAGGTCAAAAGTCAAGCGAAAATTGGACTGATATTGGGCACTATTTCAAGCACAATTTTTTAAGCCGTAAATTGTACCTATAGCTCGTTCGGTATTCGCGTAGTGAAGTGAGTATACTCACTTAACGAAGCCTATAACTCCGGAGTTATTAGAGCACCGTTTATTCTTTTTGGACACCATTTGGCCCTATTTCGGCACATTTTTTTTAAGTATGAATTATGGTTGTAGCGTACACAGATTCCACAAACGGAGGTGAGTATGCTGGGCGAAACCTTCGTCCAGCATACTCATCGAACTATGGCTGTAATTTCTTAAGTACTTATAAGAGCACTATTTTTTTCCTTTGGGCACTAATTAGCACTATTTTTTGGCATTCATGAAATATCAGGATTCCATGGTGAGTATGCTGGACGAAGGGACACACCAATGTCACCCCAGTCATACTTACTCATACTTACTCATACTTACTCATACTTACTCATACTTCAATCAAAGAAGGTCCAGAAAATTCTAACATTCTAATAATCATACTGTAGATTACTGTTGTCCAGCCAAATTATAAATTATTTCGTTGACAATCGTGTTTACACTGACCCTGATAAAAAAAATACGTTTGTATGGTACGATTATGTAGGTAATATTACATTACAAATGATACTCCATTGACGTTCATCATTGCCGAAATAATGTGGTGATATTCACGTGATTATATAATCTATTATGTAATGTACCTATTGATATCAATAGGTATACACACAGCTTTCTCGCACAAAGACTCTCATTGGCAAATCAGCGCGGGAATGCTGCCTGTGTTATGGGCCTAATACATAAATACATACATATTTATTTTAGTTTTTAGTTTTATATAGTAATAGTTTGTAGTTTAAGTTTTTCTTAATTTTATTTTTCTGTTCCTTGTAAATACTATAGGTACAGTTACGCTGCTGTAAACAGTGCGCGGCTTCGTATTGAGCGAAGCGTTTTTTTTTTTTTTTTTTTTTGTATTTAAATTGAATATTTGAGCTTCGTCACGACCTTAATTGAAATCAGCTATTAATTTAGGTAAAAAAATTTTAATTATCGGTCAAGAGGTTGCTGAGAAACGAACATCCGAACATTTTACATTTAACCTGCTCCATGCATGGGAGCTCACCAGGAGGCAACACTCAAGGTCACGACTGGGGTTGCTGAAGTCGTGGGTCGGATACGGCGGCTGGGACTGGACGTGGCACTGAATAAGTCCGAGGCTCTGTGTTTTCACGGACCTCGGCGCGGGCCACCTCCAGGATCCAGCATAAATGTAGGGAGCGTTAGCATCGGCATCGAGCCCACAATGAAGTATCTGGGGCTTGTACTCGATAGCCGGTGGAACTTCGGACCACACTTCCGAAGTTTGGTCCCCAAAGTGACGGGGGCGACAGCCGCGCTTTCGCGACTGATGCCCAACTTAAAGGGACCCAACGCTTCCTGCAGGAGACTGTACCTGGGGATCGTGCGGAGTATGGCCGTGTACGGGGCTCCCGTATGGGCGCCGAGACTGACGGCCAACAACGCTGCCATTTTACACAGATCGTTGAGGACCTTGGCCGTCAGGACAATACGAGGGTACCGCACGATCTCCCTAGAGGCTGCATGTCTCCTAGCCGCGACCCCTCCATGGGACCTGGAAGCGAGAGCCCTTGCGTCATTGTTTCAATGGCACAAGGAGGCGCTGGAGCGGGACCACAGGCCTGCGTCTCGAGAAATCGAGGCCCAGCGGTCCCAACTCCGACAGGATCTCATGGAGACATGGAAGGTGCGACTTCAGCAACCAAAGTGGGGAACCACCACCATCGCGGCGGTGAGACCGATCATGGAGGAGTGGCTGCAGAGGCAGCACGGTGGCCTCACGTATCGTGCGACACAGATAATCACTGGGCACGGAAACTTCGGTGGGTATCTGTTTCGCATGCATCGTGAGGTCACACCCGCGTGTCAACACTGTGAGGCTTCCGGCGAAGACACGGCATTCCACACGTTGGTGGAATGCTCAGCATGGGCGAGTCAGCGCCGGGACCTCGTTGTGGGCCTGGACGTAGATACGCTCTCGCTGGAGACCATGCTACGAGCCATGGTCTCTAGCGAGAGCCAGTGGAACGCGGCCGTTTCCTTCTGCGAGCAGGTAATGCTCGTGAAGGTGGCGGCCGGTAGGGTGAGGGAGCGTACCCTCCCCGCTGAGTTCCGAAGTGTGCGGCGAGGACGCCGCAGACGTGACTACGCCCAGGACCATCGACCTCCATGATCGGGGCCTGAGGACGATGGATTAGCAACCCACCGTCCTTACAGAAGCAGGCTAGAAGGGCTGTATGATGTGGGGCTTCACTCCACGCACGACTTCACTCACCGACGCGGGATTTAACCCGACCCCAAGGATGCGGGGTAACACCCGACCACCACGCAGTGGCCACAATGGGGGCCAAGGCCCGCCGGGCGCCACTGGGAATTCTCTCAGTGTCTACCGGAGGCGCTCGGCAATGGACGTAGGTGCGGCCGCGGCCCAGGGCTGCGGAATAAAAAATAAAAAAAAAAATAAAAAATGCATGGGAGCTCCGCTCGCCTTCGGCTCGCTTCGCTCAATTACATAATAATAAAGACAGTAACTCTACTCTCATATGGAAAAAAAAATCAGAGACGTTTTACACCCGTAGCTTTCTTTGGTTTCACGTCATAGGAGGCGAGATTTTTGCCGTTTCTGATGATTATACAAAGAGCATTGGGGGTCCATCGTTTTTAAAAATGGAACAGTCAATAATGCAGGATGTCTGCCAATTTTATAGGTAGGTACAGTTCACGGCGTAAGCTGAGCTTTGCATTTGTGTGAGTGCACGTATGTGTTTTACACGGGTGCGCATTGTCTTACATAACTTTTCAACTCCTATCATCGAAGGTCCGAAAATGTTTCTCATACCATTTAAAATTATAATGATCGTTATTTATAAAAAAAATTACAACTAAATATTAAAAAACATAATCATTTAAATTCATAATATCACAAATTATACACTTAGTTTTTACTAATATTTGTTTTAATGTAAGTATTTGTTTATACTAATGATCGAAACTCATAATCATTCGAATAAATAACTATAATATTCATAAATGTGTTTTATTCTAATATTTGTTTTTATAAATTTCTTAATCATAAGTTTTTTCATCCATATTATGTCTATATTGCAGTGAAAATCAAAATGCTACCAGACAAGTAGGTTAGGTTAGGTTAGAACTGTGACCACAACAACAAGAGCCGAGCGAGCGAAGCGAGCGTGCCGCGGCAGCGGCCGGCGAAGCGCCAGATAACTATCTGTTATAAAGTAAGCTATTCTGAACAACGACGTTATGAGTTGAAGTATGTTCGTAGTAACAACATTATTAATTAAAGCAATATGATAATAGAAAGTTATGAAGAAAAAATATCTGAAAAAAAAGTTATGGATTTTAACTGGTTTTTGGTAGTAACAAAATTATAATCACTAACTGTTATGAGTTCCGATGATAGTAATAAAAATGTATGAATAAAAAAAGTATGAAAAGTAAAATTATTAAGAGTGATGATTATGAACACAAATCGGTAGTAAGAAAAAGAATAGGATTAAAAATTTTATGTGCGCCAATATGGACCCGTTTTAGACACACACGTGTTGTCCACACAGCTTTTTTACAGTTTTTATGTTTCTTTGTTCCCCTCTACATGCCTAACGGCTGAATGGATTTCGACGAATGGGGTCTTAAATGAAAGGTAATTATCTTCTGAGTGTCACTGGGTATATAAAAGGTGAATAAAAAGTAGGTACCTTTACCTTGGCTTTTTGGCGCAAAAATGTTCATTGTCAAAAAAAATCAAACTTTCCGAGTGAGGTATCAAAATGAAGAGTTTTTAAAGAGGATTTTAGAAATATACACAACTTATATTATGTTTCCATGTAAGTTGGTATGAGAAATCGTATTACAACAGTACGAAACTAAAAAGGTGTAAATAAAAAAAAAAAATTAAACAAAAAAAACCCGACTCCACATAGGTACGTGCGGTCGGGTTTTTTTTTATTGTTGCGATGTGTTTTTTTATTGTTGCTAATACTCGTAATATTTATATCCAGTTATTTAACTATAAGCAGGCGGGACTCCAATAATATTAGTTCAATCCTAGATACAAGGTTAGTCCCGCCTGATTATAGTTAAATATCTGGATATGTATAGTCAAGTTTATTGTTTCATTACTTAGGTATTTTTTTACTCTACCTTCGTGATCACTCACACAAATGCAAAGCTCAGCTAAGGCCTCGCGAACTGAAGGTAGGTAGGTACATCCTCAAGGCTTGGCTTTACAAAATTATTGCTAAAATGTGGGTGTCTAATTCACCTCTGCTTTGCCTTTGCGGGGTGATTTTTTGTATATAAATTTATGTAAGTATCGTTAAAAATAGATAAAGCTTTGGAGCAACAGTAACAAACCCGAATTAAAATTTAATTTTCTAAACTGTTTCTACTTTATAGTGCCTTATTAATTAATTAAAAGCAATGTAAAAGACATAGACCAACGCGGTCGTCGTATACGCTGTCGCCGTATGTAAAAAACTGTACTTTTTCAATAAATACGTCAGAGTGACAAAAAGTAAGAACTAAAATAAAACAAAATTGAGAAGGGGATGTCAAACGCAAAGAGAATACAATACTACGTAAGAAGAGACGGGACTCCCATAGTGCAAAATACTTACCTATTATAATTTTATTTCTATTCAACTTTGAATGTGGTAACGTAATGGACACCAATTCAATACTTACCCATATATTTTGTTTTTTTTTGTTGTAAATAATACTTTAATCTAAAAAAAATACAATATTTTAAAAATTATATAATATACCACTTTAGTTTAATTACTTAAAGTAACTTACAGAAAAGTTAAAAGTTATTCTTTTTAAGCCAAATTTCATCATTGTACCATATTTTTGAAACTCCCCGTGTGTGTGTGAAGTGGTTAATGAGATGGAATCTCGTTAAAATCTCTCTAAGTAGTATAAAAGAGGAGTATTATTTGACATAACATATCGATAAAATGTTTTTACAAACACTTAAGTACTGCAAAAAGTCATACCTACCACCGTCACTCGCTCAAGGCCGCGCGCTATATACCTACCGATCGGCGTACCTTCGAGAGTACAAACTGGCAGAGGGCTGCCGAACGCCCGCCTGAGCGCTCTCAATTCACCGCACTGCACGTTTCCCGCGCTTACGCTTCGAAATGCAGAAACCACGTAATTATTGTGCGGATTATAGTAGGTATGCACTATTTTAATAATAACAAAATGCATTTTTAACTTGGGTTTCATTTACTAACATTTCTTTTTGTTTTTCGTGCACCAGGATTACGTTATGTTTGGCTAACAAAAGCGGCCAAGTGCGAGTCGGACTCGCCCATGAAAGGTTCCGTAGCACCAAGTAACATAATATTTTAATTTTTACGATTTATGGCGTATTAAAAAAAAATACTTACTAGATCTCGTTCAAACCAATTTTCGGTAGAAGTGTGCATGGTAATGTACAACATAATATATTATTATATA
Organism: Nudaria mundana; assembly: GCA_963556515.1. NCBI lineage: Eukaryota > Metazoa > Arthropoda > Insecta > Lepidoptera > Erebidae > Nudaria > Nudaria mundana. The sequence goes on along the minus strand of OY748307.1, from coordinate 9,896,114 downwards.
TTCTTTGTTTTATCATTCTCTTATTTTAGAAGTTAGAGGTGGGGGGACACATTTTACCACTTTGGAAGGGTCTCTCGCGCAAACTATTCAGTTTAGAAAAAAAAAAATATTAGAAACCTAATGACCTATCCATAGATATTATTTATTTTCATTTTAGGGCTCCGCACCCAAAGGAGAAATACAGAACCCTATTACTCAGACTTCACTGTCCGACTGTATGTCTGTCTGTCTCTCTGTTCGTCCGTCCGTCTGTCACCAGGCTGTATTTCATGAACCGTGATAATTAGTATACCTAAATATAACAATAACCGTGATAAAAAATATAATAATAACCGTGACATAGTAAATAATGTATTTATGTTGCCGCTATAACAACAAATACTCAAAACCAGAATAAAACAAATATTTAGGGTACAACCCATACAACAAACGTGATTTCTTTGCTGTTTTTATTTATTGATTAATAAAAAAATATAAATTATTAAGTAGGTAAGTATATAAAACTAAAACATATTTTGATTGACTAATAAAAAAAATGGTTGATTCGTAACATTCGTTTTATTACAATAATCATAATAGGTACAACCCTAGCGCATTCTTACGATGGCGTCACTCGTACCGCGGGCAAGTCTCGAATCTATTAACGCGTGTTTAAGGTACAATTCTTCTCGTTCTGTGCAGCAGGTATTATTATTAAAATTTTGTAGGTTAATATAGAGTAGGTATTTTCGCTTTTGTATGGGAGTGATGTATCTGTTACGTAGTAACTATTTATTAATCTATGGTCATACCCTACTACCGGAAGAGGTAGGTATAACATTCTATCGATATGTAGGTAGCAGGTACCAATGATATTAAGTACATAATTGTTTAAAAAAATTTCAAGTTCGAGTTGGACTCGCGCACGAAGGAATCTGTGCCAATTAATAATAACTCGGCTAAGTGCGAGCCGGACTCGCGCATAAAAGTTTCCGTACCAAAACACAGCCAATAACAGCAGTGACAACAGAGCCTTAGTAATAGGGTCCCGTTTTACCCTCGGGGTACGGAACCTGGAATTGGGCAGATAATATAATATGAATCTTCATTTCTGCAAAGTACCTACCTAACTCTGTCTGTTAGACGGTGACCCTACCGTAAACTACTGAACTAATTTTAATAAAATCTGGTACCGAGATAGTCTTGAGCCTAAGACAGGAAAGGAAATAAAACTGTTAATATTTGTGTTGGGAACGAGAAAACTATCTCACGGGGCGGGGGTGGAGCAAGCTAATATAGGTTTCACTGAAATCGGTCCACCAGTTTCGGAGGAATTCAACAACTTTAGAATTAAATGGACTGATTTTAATGAAATTTATAGTGTGTTCAGGTGGATACGAGGATGGTTTAGTTAGATTAACAATAATAATTATTGAACCTGGTACGTGTCGTTGCTGTCGCTGTACGAAGTTTACTGGAACAGCAGCGCCACCTGCCGGCCTCGCCGGTGTAGTCGGGTAAAATAATAGTAACATACCATTATTTAACCAAATATAGATAAATACCATCTAGCGGTCAATAGTGAAACTAAATTACAAAGTACCAGACTAGTAGTGTTGTACTACGTTGACACTAAACCAGCTATTAGTTTGAAGTAGATTTCATTAGATGTCGCTGTGAAATGTAGGTAAAGATTGGCACTAGTTATCAGTTCAGAGGACCTTCAAATGACCTCTATTGTGTGTCCTCTCAGCGACTTACTATTTGACAGTACTACCAACGTAAACGTAGCAGTTCGGGAGTGTCTGTGTTTAACTGGATAAAATCACATACCTACTTAAAGTAAGTTAAAAAATATTTATTTGTATCAGATTTATAAAATTAAGTCATATTGGTTTAATTTAGTTGGATAATGTTTAGTAATGTAATTATACCAACCCAAATGAAATGTATATTATTATACCGGTTAAAATATCAAGAGATTATAGGTTATTAATATCTATTTTATTAATAATACAATATGAGAAACCTTCATCTTTTGCTGAATCCGTACATACGCAAATAAATGCATCATGTCTGTAAATCAATAACCTAGTTACACAATGTGCTTTTATATTTAGGTAAACCCTACTATCATCTAGGTAAACGCATTGTAGTGCTTAATTTTAACTATCAATTTAGTAGTCCTTTCATTTTATTGACCTTCTGAGCTTTAATTTTGTTGACCTTTCAAGGTCACTCAGGAATTTATGTATTTGACTTTGTTAGTACAAGCAAAGTCAAATAATGTTTATCTAGGAGAGATATATAATACATATGATATACAAAATTCTTCATTAAAAATCTACTTTGGTAATATAAGTAAGTATGTGTTTGGAATTTTGGCAACTGGCTGCAAGAGCAGAGAAAGCAATATCAATTATAGGCATAGTACCTAGGTACCCAAGAATAGGTTTTATAATTTTTTATTTCCAAACGTCACTGCTTACTACCTACACCTCTAACATAAAAGACATGTAGTTTTTATCTGTCTAAGATATAACTATTATGTAAATGCCTAAGCTTATTATTATATATTAAAAATATCGATAATCTTGATTTGATAATGCAAATTGCAACCCTATTGCAACCCAACCGAAGTTACTAAAGTGCAATGTGTAATAACCTCTATCGTATCGATTAAAATGTCAATTTGACAGTTGGGATTTTTAAAAATAAAGGTTAAATTAAAAATATTGGTGTGTCAAATTTGCAGAAACCATATTTTATTAGGTAATCATTTATGGTGAGTTTTTGATATATATATATTTTATAATGTCGAGTATTATATTTCTAATTTAAGTAATACATTTTGGATATATTTTTTGTAATAAAATCCTCTAATAATGGGGGCAAAAGGCAAAGGGAAAAAGAAGAAGGGACCACCAGAATCAGGATGGATGCCAGGATTCGCAACCAAGGGTATGCATGTGTAATAGTTGGCTAATATAATCGAGACATTGATAAATTGTAGGCCTATGTACTTATAGTTTTATTTGGGACATTTACATTAAATAGTAAACCTCTTGAACTAGCAAGCTGTTGTTATTCTTTTATAATTCGTCCAGGAATGGAAAGATTTGTATAGTATGTACTTCCAAGTCTTTTATGAAATCCAATCTTATGAGGCATTGAAATAATTTTTGATGGTGATTTTATCTTGGTACCACATTTTGCTAGGATTTAGTTTTATACATCCTACTGCTGTCCATAATTTGAGTTCTTGTACAATTCTTGTACCTACGTAATAAATGTTATCAGTTTACACTTGGCTGCCTGACTTAGTACAACATAATTAAGTAGGTAAGTAGGTACCTACATAATTTGAGCAAATAATTAATCTTTTTAAATTTGAGCAATCCCCTATTTACAGTAGGTAAGTAAGTATTCAACTAAAATGTCATTTGATTTGTCATCAAACGTTTCATTTCCACAATAATTGTTCACTGTTAATATTGATGTCGGCTGCCAATATGTTCTTCAGTACCTAATCTTATAATATTCCTATCACTTATATTATTGGAAGTTGTAATCAAATCTTTAGCTTTGACCTTTTAATATCAATTATTATGTAAGTATAATAAGTATATTCCCATCTGACCAAGTGGTATATTAAATGTTAGGTAGGGCATTGAGTGATTAGTGTTTTAAAAAAATGAATTGTGCGATGTCATACTGCAACTCTGTTGTAGACAAAAGCTGCTGTGACAGCAAAGGCGATATAGTGATACAGCCTCTTATTAAATAATGAAACATTTTCATTAGTTTTATAACAATTACATTCCAGTAATTTATTATTATAATATGTTATACATATTGGATAAAACACTTTTACTTTTACACATTTATTTATTTTATACTGACCACTTATATTTATATATTATATTTCACTGCTTATATGGAGTTATAGCAGTCAGTATACACACACACACATATCACGCTTATATCCCCGAAGAGGATTACACACCCACAACTTGCCAGTATTTCTAGTCCCACTCAACTATTTCCGTCACCGGACACAGTTTTATCCAATATGTGTCTCAGATTCCACCAAGTGACATCAATCAACAGTATAAATATCATGTTATTATGTATACTAATTTCCTAATTTTCTTCAAATGGAGTTAAAAATAGGTTATTTCAAATTGAAATAAAACCTGTTTAGATCCTATTGTCAATTTGACAATTGACAATTGATGTAGTAGAGTTTTTTTTTAAAACAAAAATTATCCCAAAAAATGTTAGTCAGATTATTATTATTATTATTATCTATCATACAGTATTATGGTGAGTTTTTTTTTATAAGATAAATATTTTATAATGTTGAGTAGGTACTTATATTTTTAATTTAAGTAATCAATTTTGGATATCTTTTTTGTAAAAAAAAATTTAAAAAATGGGGCCTAAAGGTAAAGGAAAAAAGAAGAAGGCCCCACCATCTGCAGGATTTGGACCCAAGGGTAGGCATTACTGTATTATGTTGATTAACCATATTTATGCAGTCAGTGATGTCCAACAAACATATGTAATGTAGGTAGTTGTTTTAATTTAGAAATATTAAATACTGTTGTAGGAATTTACTTATTCTGTGTAAGGAAACAAATGTGATTATTGATTAGTGATTATAGTAATAATTCATTCTAAATTTTCGCTCTTTTTTCATTTTATTTTTTTAATTTCTCTGCCCAAGCCCGGGCTGCTCCCACGTCCGTTGCCGGGCGTCTCTGGTACGCACCAGAAGATATTTCCAGTGAAAAGTGACACTTGGTACTGAGTAGTGACCCGACATAAAATATAATGGCACCGATATCCCCGGAACGTATGTAGGGGTGCATAATACACCCATATGCAAACTGTGTTTTTGATCATCTTGGCAAAATGATTGTTGTGCTACCTGCGAAATCTGTGCCACATGACAGATAAAAGTAATGTGGCACATACTTATCTACCAGTACTGATGGTCCATTACATGAACAGAAATGGTTCATTTATACATTGGTTCGTATCACGGGGAATCCCTAACGAGTTTCATTTACGTAAGCTTACATATTAAGGCAGTAGCAGAAGTTGCACAAATATTAAAAAACTTCGCCAGACCTGTAGTTAAGACATGGTAGTGTAAAGTAAAATGGAATTTAGGTATATTGAATTTGAGTTTATTTTTGCAGGAACAATGAGTACCTACTTCCAATACCCAACCCCTGAGCTGCAGGAGGAGCTGAAGAAGATAGCTCAGGCGATTGTAGCTTCTGGCAAGGGAATCCTTGCTGCCGATGAGTCCACTGGTAAGGAGTTGTCATTTATAATTACTTATTGTAATAAATCAAACTTTTAAAAGAAATGTCAATATATCTATTGTATTACTGCTTCGGTAATGTGGTCGGTAGTGCTTCGTTGACGGTGGTTCCCGCGTCGAATCAAATATTTGTGTGATCCACAAAGTTTGTTTCGGAGTTTGGGTGTTTTCTATGTATATTATGTATGTAGGTATTTAGAAATATATAAGTATGTTTATCAGTTGTCTAGATCCCATAGCACAAGCTTATAGCTTAGTTTGGGTTGATGACTTTGTGTGAGAACGTCCAAAATATTTATTTATTTATTTTATTTTATTCCAGACTGAAGAACATTCAAATTGACTTTAAGAATTTCTAAAATTACTTTAGCTCATTACTCTTAGATGCTTGGTCATTATAATGCTGTAATGTCCAGAAATTCAGTTAAAGAAATATACTTAGATACCTACTCTAAAAATGGTAATGTGAGTTTATTAAAACTTCAGAACTATCTTATCATATCATGGCAGCTATTGGCAGAATTTCATTCTAAAGAGACCCCATTAGACCACTGGAGCCAGAGTTTCTAGCAAACAGTTGGATTATTTCAGGTTAACAGAAACTAAAAAGTCTACATAAGTAAATATAAATATAGGTGAATGTATATATATTATGGCATTATATGTAGATTTATATACGTTTATAGATATTAAATTTTTTAATTATTTAAGTACTAGTTATTAGAATTTTATTAGTCTATGACCTTCATATGAACTATTTTTTGACCCAAGCAAAAAAAAATATATTTTTAAATAGATTTTTTTTATTTAACCTTAAATTTTTATTAAGATTATAACGTAACGGTAAATTAAACTAAAGTTATGGGCGATAGACATAGGTATGAGCGGCCAGATTGACGGCTAACAACGTGGCTGTTTTAAACAGACCGTTGAAAGGTCTTTAGCGGTCTGACAAGATATTAAGATCATCATCACCTTAGACTGCCTTAGAGGAAGCAAGAGCCTTTGTTTGCGTCATTGTTTCAATGGCTCAAGGTGGTTATGAAGCGGGACCATAGGCCTGTGTCTCGAGAAATCGAGCCTCAGCGCTCGCAACACCGCCAGGATCTCATGGAGACATGGAAGGTGCAACTTTATCAACCACGGTGGGGAACCACCACCGTCGCAACGGTAGGACCGATCATGGACGAGTGGCTGCAAAGGCGCCACGGTCACCGGGTCTATGGTGAGGTCACGCTCCAGTGTTAACACTGCGAGGGCCCAGCGAAGGCACCGCACTCCACACGCTTGTGGAGCGCTCAGCGTGGGCGAGTCAGCGCTGAGACCTCGTCGTGGATCTAGGCGTGAATTTCTCAGACGAATCCATGGTTTGAGCCATGGTCTCCAGCGGGAGTAGGTGGAACGTGCCCGTGTCCTTCTTCGAGCACGTCATGCTCGCGAAGGTGGCGGCCGAGAGGTAGAGGGAGTGTACCCTCTCTGCTGAGTTACGAAGTCGGTGGCCAGGGCGACGCAGACTCATCTAGGATCAGCTGCAGTGTTAAAGCCTCGCAGAACGCACATTTACTCACCGACGATGGATAAAACCCAACCCTAATAATGCGGGATAAAACCCCACCCGACCCCAGAACAGAGGCCACTTAGTTGGCCAAAGTTCGCCGGCGCCATAGGGAATACTTTCGAGTGCGTACATGGGGCGCCCAGCAATAGATGTAGGGGTGGCCGAGGCATTGGGCCGCGGTATAAAAAAGGGGCCTCGCAAAGACCTGCCGCCCGGAGCCTCGCAATGGGTAAGGCCGCCGCTGACTACTAGATCTATCTGCATCACCCTAAGGTTGACTGGAAGATAATGCCTGTGGCATTAAGTCCGCCATTGTACCATAACTGTGCAAAAAGTTATAAATAAATAAATAAATTAGGTAGAATGTTTTTTATAGGACACTCAAACCTTCCTCGAGAATCACTTCATTGCATATAGTTTTAAAGATCTAAGCATACATTGAGGCGGACAGACATCGGAAGCGACTATATTTTTTATTATGTATATTATGATTCTCTCGTCCCGTTTACATCAAAATAACTGTTGTTTAGGAACCATGGGCAAGCGTCTACAGGACATTGGAGTAGAGAACACCGAGGACAACCGCCGCAAATACCGTCAATTGCTGTTCAGCACTGATCCCGTAAGTATGCGTAAAATAATTACCTTTGTTAAAGTCAACCTTAACGTCAGTTGCTGGACGTCCTGGATGCGCCACCCCTAGGACATGCTGCCGGACGCCACGGGAAATACCTCCTGGTTCGTACCAGAGACGTCCCCGGTAATAGACGTAGTTTGACCCCTAACGGAAAACGAGGGGGGTAGCTGTACACGTGGATTGTTATGTATGTCTGAGGCATTATAGCTCCATTGCGGACCAATATTAATGTAGATTATTTTATTCCAAATTCGATGCGACCGCTGCTGTTGTTTTTCACATTTGCAAAGCTTACATACGAGTATAAGAGTCAAAACTTTAAAGTGTTTGTCAGTTGATGTTATTTATGTACGAGCCTCAAAATGTTAATTAAAAACCGGTGAAGGCGTGGTAAAACAGGTATTCCATACATCTTTGAGGGCGTGGAATAAACCGGTCCATCAACAAAAAATTGCTGTACACTAATGCACTGCAAGCGAAGCCTGTTTTTTGTTTGCCAATGTGCACTTCACATTTAACCTTCCTTCTTATATAAACTTGTCCTTACCCGTTAACACGTTTGACTTGACTTGACACGCTTCCATAATATCACAGTATATCTAGTCCCACTTCCATTGGTCTAAAAGACTCTATTCTGTGACATTACGAGGACATCAAGCGTAAGTGTCTTTCCTCTGGAGATTCAGTGAGACGGGTAGACTCGGTTATGTCGATTATTTTAATAATGATTCAAGGCCACCTTGTCCACTTCTATTCTTGTTAAATAGAAATGTCACGTGGCATTCCATTTGCTCTATTATTATGTCACTGCTGGCACACAAAGATTAGCATCATTGTATTACACACGAAACCTATTATGAAATAAAACAATAATTGTATATGGTGGAAGGCTTTCCTTTACTTATATACCGTAGTACGTTTTCAGAGAAATAGTTGCAATTATATTTTACTTTACGTGCTGCTCGTATTATATTCCGCGATAGAACGGTTTGACCTTTAAAGTCCTGGCTAGCAGCAGTACCATTCTCCCCCTACAAAGCAACTAACAAAGGGTGATTCACCTCTGCTTACCACTTCAGGGAAACAGGCGGATCCATGTCATCTGTATTCACATTAACATTAACAGCATTTTCACTTTGTGCCCGGGCTGCGTTTAACAGATGCTGCAATAACAAGTATTATTTACTCACACTTTTTCTCGTCTCAGGCCCTGTCAGAAAACGTCTCTGGTGTGATCCTGTTCCATGAGACTCTTTATCAGAAGGCCGACGATGGTACTCCCCTGGTCTCTCTGTTGGAGAAGCGTGGTATCATCCCCGGTATCAAGGTCGATAAAGGCGTAGTACCGCTATTTGGAAGCGAAGACGAATGCACCACACAAGGTCAGCATATTTACCTCTATAAATAAGCATTAGTAAGTGCTTATAGATAAGTTTACATAATATTATCGTGTTAAAGATTTTCAAAGTCAAGTTAAAATTCAAAGTCATAAGGTACAATATTAGTATGTTACAATCAGCATAATATTTAGTCCTCTTTATAAATAAGCATAAGCAAGTACTTATAAATTTAAAATAATAATCGTGTTAAAGATTTTTAAAGTCAAAGTCAAAAGGTATTTTTCTAGACCCGGTCTCCTCTTTAAATTTGAAATTCGAATAGTATTAGGAACTTACTTATTAAGTTCAAAGTATTTTTTTAAATCTGATAACCGTTTTTGGTGATTGCGTTATTGCGCAATAACAATCATGATCTTTGTAAACTTTATTCTGATACCGTTCATTTGGCCAAAAAAGTTATGACGTCATGTGGAATAATTATAAATCGTATGTTTTGTATACATAAAAGTTCGGTTATAGATACTACTTATCTTATACTAAAAACAAGTATTTTAGTGGTATTTATCGGTAATACTCACGTTTCCTTACTGAGTTATCAAGCAAGTGGCGAAGTCGCGAAAATGTCACCTTCGAATTAGGGACAAAGGGAAATCCCCAATTCGAAGAGATCTAATCTTTTACACCTTTGCTAGTTATCGGCTAAAGCTTAAACACACTGGTCCTTCACATACGACGTATGCCACGCAACGTGGGAAACAGCAACACACTGGTCCTACGTCTTACGACGTCTGACGTTTACATTATCTACGCGCTATGACACTTAAAACGTGTGTGACAGCGTCGTACGCGTGGTATAGCATGGGAACACGCGAGTCTGGCGCGGTGACGCGTGAGACAGCGTGGTGAATGACCAGTGTGTTCGTTACCATACAAATTGTATAGGCCAGATCGTGTTCAGATGTCATAATGCGTGGTGTACATCGCATGTGAAGGATGAGTTTGACCGTGCCTTAACAGTTGCACTAGCTTGTAAAGTAGGTCTAGGGCTATAACGTGGCATTGAGGAAGAAATAAAACAACTAAAAAGTATGAATAATTAATGTTCCAAGTCAGCCCCAATTGCCTTCAAAATAAATAGGTACATTCCGGTGTTATGAATTTGAAAGTAGGTAGGTAATTAAAAAATAAAATTTATCATAATGAATGTTCTGTGTTACTACGTACCTATTTACTATGAATGGTATAATTAAGTCCTACCTAGATTTAACCACTTCAAAAAGGGGGTTCTGAATTTGTTTAAATAGGTACTTTTTATCTTTATCTGTGTTCTGAGTTAGGTATTATTATTCGTAACACAGTAGGTATGTAATCCCAAGCTTACACTTTATCGTGATTATATTAAATGTCTCACAGTGGGTAGGTACCCGTAATACCATTTAGTCCACACGTTATCAGAGGAAGATGTTGTAACATGGAGTACGTAATTGAAGTAATTGCGTAAGTAATAAACGATTTGTTTTCTTTGTTCTGCTATGGCAACAGGGGTTTAGAGCAGTTGCTTTTGTACTAACTTAATAATTAAAATACTATTGTTTCTCTTTTTATTAGAAAATAGGAAATTTCCTTATTGTACATTAGTGGAAGTATTGATAAAAAGTCGAAAAGTAATGATTGAAATGAATTATATGAATGTGTACCTATAATAAATATTGTAACTACCTACATACCTTGCATCTCAGTTTCGCTACTACCCTACAATTAACTATATAAGGGCATCACATACACATCTGCCGCTGGGGTAATCTAGGGTACATGGCGAGTGTCTCTACACACACATCTGCTGCAGTGGCAATCCAGAATGCATGGCGGTTGTGAAGACCAACCAACTGATAGAGAAATTGCCCCAACTATCTAGGGACCAACGATCTCGCACTCTGTCCGCCCTGCCACTGGACCAATCTAGGAAATTATCCCTGTTAGCCTACACACGTCACGAATAAGGTGACAATTTAGAGTCATTCCCGCTTTTACGATTGTCTCAGAGGCATGTGTGTTTTCATCCTTTTGAATGACATTAAACACGGAAGTTAAAGTATTTTCTGTGTTTAAATATGAATTTAGGTACCAACTTAAAGTACCTACATAAATGTATCAGTTTAAAAGTTCATTATTTATGTCTAGGTCTTGACGATCTCGCACAACGTTGTGCCCAATACAAGAAGGACGGTTGCCACTTCGCCAAGTGGCGTTGTGTGCTCAAAATTGGTCGCTTCACGCCTTCGTACCAGGCGATCTTGGAGAACGCCAATGTGCTGGCTCGTTATGCTTCCATCTGCCAGAGTCAACGTATCGTGCCTATTGTCGAGCCTGAAATACTTCCCGATGGTAAGTGACACTTGTCTCCCGGTAATATTTTTTCTTAATTTCCATCTGATTTCTCACTGCCTCCGGATTGTGGAACGCTAAAAAACGCTATGTGTATAAATAGATTTTACGATGTGAAAAATGTATATTTTCTCATTTTGAAAAATAGTCAGTTGAAGCTTAAGATCTGCTAAGTATTCTGCCGCAGGATTTTTTTGAATTCGATCAAAACTCGGCGAGATAAAAAATGTTGAATGTGACCATATTTGCGCTTTAAAATGGTTGTTTAAAATAATTTTAAAGTAAAAAGTGTTCTATTTTGCCCGTTATACCCTTAGAAATCATTATACAACATAAAAACCAACTTTTTATCAGTTAACAAATTAATTTGTTTATAACAATTAATAGCCCAACCGCACAAATTTTGTTTTCTTACCAATCGACGCTTTTTGGTCCAAGGTTTACAAAAAGTACAAATTTGTATTGGGGAAATCACATTTTCACTGATTGGTCAGTAATTTTCATTTCTAAGCACTTTTTCGGGGGTTTGCCGCTTGCCTATCAGTGCAACCACAGTATATCAAACTTGGAAAGTTTGATAACTGCTTCTTTTTTGCATCATTTGATAATTAATATGCTATTAAAGTAATATAGCTGCACCACAATACCTCTGCAAGACTTCTTCGTGAGGCGTCACGAAGTCTTAGCCACTATGAAGGTCAATTTTCATTATTTTTCCCATTACATGGAACCAACAAAATCTACTGGCAAAGTGTGGGTGTGTAATACACCTCTGCCTACCCTTTCGGAGATACACGCGTGTATGTAATACGTATAAAAAGAAATGATAAATATGCAAGTAAAACTTAATACACTTTGATATGAATAAATTTGAATTCAATTTTATTGTAGGTGACCATGACCTTGACCGCGCACAGAAGGTGACCGAAACCGTGTTGGCCGCCGTCTACAAGGCGTTGAATGACCATCATGTGTACCTAGAGGGTACTCTGCTTAAACCAAACATGGTAAGAAACCTCATCATGCACATACATGGCTTTTTTATATTGGGTTCGCCAAATTGACGCCGCCCGCCTGGTGGTAAGTCGCGACGACGTCTAGCGATTGTGGGCCACTCTCACAGCACACATTACTATTGAGAGTGGCCCTCAACTTGACGATCTACTGATGTGCCTCTTCACGCTCCGCTTAAAGAACCCAGGATTATATGTGGGAGGAAACACGTGCACAGGCAGGGCGTTCCAGGCCACTATCGTTCGGCAGAGAAACGAACGTTTAAAATGTATGGTTCTCGCGAACATGCTATCCACTGTGTGGGAGTAGCATCTCTGCCCGACACGCGTTGTTCGGGATTTCATTTCTACTTGACTGTTTTTGAATGTTTGTTTCATTGTGACTTGACATATGTAACAATGCTTGATAGATCACTTCGGTTAAACTGTTGACCGACCTTGTAAAGGCCAATTTCCGTCTGTTTTGCTAGGAAACTCAAATGTGCTGATAGTTAAACAGTTTTACGAGTAAACGCCTTTTAAAGGCGCCCCGACGTGTGAAGGGATAAGTCGGGCAACTGCGGATCGGTTTGCACATAGTGAATCCTCCGACACAGTTCAGTATCAGTGCCAAATTCTTTCATACATTTTCTATGAACGCGTCCCCACATGTCAGTGTCAAATACAATACAGTCATGACTGACACTGACACTATGAACGTGTCAGTGTCAGTGATGAAAGAATATTTCGTATTGATACTGTGCCGGTCGATCGGAACTTACACTTCACTAATCGACTTAAATCGCTCCCATGTATTTTAAACGTCACATTTGGTCGCTTCGCAGCGGGTTGCATCTTCCCCCGCGGATTATGTGAATTGCACCTGTGTCTAGTACCAGTTCCTTACGTTAATTTGCTCGAAATACGTTTTCGTATTCCCTATACATTTCACACCAGCGTCCCTAGCGGTAACATCAGGGAACTGTGCAAAATATATAGAGGAATACGAAAACGTATTTGGAGCAAATTAACGTAAGGAACTGGTACTAAAAACTCTGTACTAAAAATATGTCAGTTCTTTGCGACCCAGCCCGTCATAATGTGCTAAGTAAGCAAGTTTGCGCTACGATGTGGCCCGCCCCGGCAATATTATACGAGTGTATAGAATTCCTACCAAGATTTTAAAACCCCAAGCCAACCACAATGTGTTTCTCTGGTAACTCTTCAATACGGGCGAAACCGCGCATCATTTGGTTATTTACATATACTTAACAGGCTTATCATCTTTGAATCGATTTATAACCATAATGAATATTGCAGGTGACAGCTGGTATGGCCTGCAAGAAGACGTACACACCCATGGACATTGGCCGCGCGACCGTCACAGCCTTACTTAGGACTGTTCCTGCTGCGGTTCCCGGTAACTTTACCTTTGACTAATCATTATCACCTCAACCCTAGTGGAGAACACACTACCGACTCCAGTTCCATGTAAATGGTCTTTCGTCCCACTTTTGAAAATTTTCTTCTTGAAAATTTATAATGGTCAACTGGGTCCACGTTTTTTAAATTATTTTTTATTATCTATATATCTAGTCCGAGACGCCCAGGACTTTAAGCGGCTGGCACGTAAGATTTGTTGCCTTTCATCAACATTTCATCGCAAGGCAACGGGTTTAATTCTTTTTTATTTTCAAAATTACAATATAACTTCTTATTAAATTCATTCGGTCATTTTGGACATAAACCATTATAAATGTGCCCGGTGGGGGCAATGGGCTTGCCCCCTGTTACGTGGGACTAAAAATACTGGCAATTTGTGGGGTCTATATAATGCACCGCTGCCTACCCCTTCGGGGATATAGCCGGGACACCCAGTATGCCCCAGCAGCCTTTTAAACTTGAACTTGAAATCTTCTGGGCTGTTTGTTGTCCTATGGACCAATTTTAATGTGGATTTTGGTTCGAAAACTGACTTGATCAAGGCGGTTCTGAGCTGTAAATTTTAACAGTACCAGCTCACTTCTAAGGGATCACACACACACACACACACACATATATCACGCCTATATCCCGAAGGGGTAGGCAGAGGTGCATTACACACTTACAATTTGCCGGTATATTTAGTCCCACGTAATAGGGGGCAAGCCTATTGCCGTCACCGGGCACATTTATAATGGGTTATGTCTGTGAATTTAATAAAAAGTAGCAGCTATATTATAATTTTGAAAAAAAAATTAAACCCGTTGCCTTGCGATGAAATGTTGATTAAAGGCAACAAAATCTTACGTGCCAGCCGCTATGGCACAGCCAATTAAAGTCCTGGCCGTCTCGGACTATTCAAAGGGATCTCACTCTCATGTGTTTTCTAACCGACTTCAAAAAAGGAGGAGGTTCTCAATTCGACTGTATTTAAAGCCTCAAACTTTCGACTGGGTCGATAGGTACTGCTTCCCAAGTGGTTACATTTAAATTTGGTCTCATTGCCGTTAATAAATTTTTCTGTTCATATTCCCAACAGGGATAACATTCCTGTCCGGCGGTCAGTCCGAGGAAGAAGCCTCGACCAATCTGAACGCGATCAACAGCGTAGATATGAAGAGACCATGGGTCCTCACATTCTCCTACGGGCGAGCCCTACAGGCGTCCGTACTGAGGGCTTGGGGAGGCAAGCCTGAGAACATTCTGGCTGGACAACTAGAATTGTTGAAGAGGGCTAAGGTGATTATTGATTTTTTTTTGAAAGTGAAAGTTACTGACTGATCAATGAAGGTCTTCTCTTGCCTTTTGGATATAGGTGCGGTATTTAAGACGCGCCCGTTTTGGCGGGCGTTTGCTAATTAAATAATATTATGTTTTGGAAATGATCCATTTTCCTTTAAAGGTTTTAAAAATGTCCGCTAGGGGCAGCACCGGTATGACCGGAGGTTCGCCAGGACACCAGCTATTTTAATTTTTTTTTCAATTGGACTCGCTGGGGTTAGGTTGTAAATTTTAACAATTTTTCAATCCATCTGAACACACCATAAATTTCATTAAAATCAGTCCACTCGTAACATATAACTTATGTGCACAAGAGCTGCCTCTAGCTAATTGGTTTCTTACTTAGCTCTCCTTTCTTTATATATACTAACTTATTAGTAAATCGAAGTTGTCTGTTGGGTTGGATAAGCGCGCTAATCTCATGTCTATTTATCGGGAATTATTTAATGGATGTCCATTTACTAGCATCACGCTAGGACCAATACACAGGTATAAAAATATTAAAAAAATAATTTTACGCATACGAAGTCACGGGCGTACGCTAGTCATCCATCCACCGAGCCTTTTCCCAACTCAGTTGGAGTCGGCTTTCCAGTCTAAATGCGATTTGACTGAACTTCGATATTTTCCGTAAAGCGACTGCCATCTGACCTCCACAACCCACGGATTTTTGATTTAGGGCTCCAACTACCCCTAACGTCAGTCGTTAGGTAGGGGTAGTTGATATTCTACTCTAGTAGGTACTAGGAACACATAACTTTTAGAAGTTACACAGACTCAGTTATTTTTAAGTCTACAGGTAAGAATCGTTCATACACTATAGGTGTAGAATACACCACGTATATGACATCTGAACCGGATCTGGTCTATACAATTCGCGTGATCCCATGCTATCCCACGTGTACGACGCTGTCACACGTGTAAAGTGTCATAGCGCGTCGATAACGTAAACGTCAGACGTCGTAAGACGTAGGACCAGTGTGTCGCTGTCTCCCACGTCGCGGGGCATACGTCGTATGTGAAGGACTAGTGTGTTTCAGGCTTTAGACTAGCTATAGACGTAATGTGCATGTATGTGTTATCTTTTCATATGTATGTTGTATTGTTTACAAATTTGTTGTTGCTATTGTTCATTAAGGTCATTGCACACTGAATGTCATGCGTTATAATTATGACAATAACAATAATGTCAAGGATAATATTAAAGGTGCCATTCCAATAGGGTAGATGACTGTCAAGTCAAATCACCCTCTTTTTAATAAATGTCAAAACTGTAAGGCTCGTAGAAAAGCCTATGGCATGACTTTAATTTACTGTCAAATCAGTAAAATAACCAAAGTATTTCAATAATAATTGATGATTAAATATTAATACAAGACAGTTAATTTGATTGAATATAATATGCTAATCTTTTTAGAAATTCTTTATTTAACAAATACGTTTTACTTGCATCTTCCCTATTTCGGCTGCAAGTTGCGACGCAGCATCGACTGTCAAGTTGACACTGACAGTTGCCGCTCGGCAGTAAGTGCAGTTGCATCCGTGTTTGGAATTATTTTAAAAGAAATCCATACATAAAAAACCAGTCGTCCATCTGCAGAGCTCCGTGTGCTTTATACGCAGCTTGCATGCGCAGCTCGCAGCCGAGATTAGAATGGCACCTTTAAACATTGTTGGAGTTTACTCCTTAAGAATTGATTTTCATATATAAGGCGCCCGGTATGAGAAAAATCCGAGGGGTAAAACCTACTAACAAGTAACGAAAATCGTGTCACGTTTTTGGTGCGCACCTCTAGTGCGCAACTTTCTAATTTGTTATGGTTAGATACTCGTACTTAAGGAGTAAACTCCAGTCGTGTTTTATATTATTTTCTTGACACACCTTAGGGCGAATTAAAGGCCCGAAGCCATCCTTACTGCCGATTAGCGAAGAATGCTCTGTCAAATATGAAAGTGCAAGGTTAACGGTAATACGCCTCTGCTTACGTCCTTCACGGAAACGGACACATTTTTTTCAGTGTGCATTGACTGATATAACATTTTCACATTCAGCACTAGAATTTTTTTTCATTTCATGTCTACTGTATTGTTTTGGTTTCTAATCTGATTTTTTTTCCCTTCTAAATTTTCCATTGCATCAACACCAACGAATCTCCGGCGCATCCAAATGATCTTCACGCATCACGTGTTTCGGCCGATTCTAAATTTGAAAATCTGTCGTTGCCAATTGTGACGTTATAGGCTAACGCTCTTGCCAGTGTTGGGAAATACGAGGCTGGATCTATTCCTTCACTTGCTTCGGACAAATCTAACTTTGTTAAGGCACATGCTTATTAAACACTATGGTATAACTAAACCTGTCTAATAATTATTGAAATATAGATTGACATTTTTCGTTGACTAGACGTAAATGTAAATTGAAATTTGAGATTTTCTCGTCTAAAACTGAAAAAGAAATACAAGTTTTTAAACATTTTTGTCAAGATTTTTATATTTCAATGTACGCTTACGCAAATAATGGGCTAGATTTGTCACAATAACCAATAAAATCGAAAGCAAAATTTTTTTATTTTCTTTTTTAAGAAATCTTTATTTTGCACGTGATTGAAAATTGCAATAATGTATTTTTTTGTTTTTAAAAAATATTGTTTTGCAATTTGAATGAATTTGTATCTTCCAATATGTTTATACAATTAAAATTTTATTTCAAAAAACATGCTGAAGCATGAATTATTGTATTATTTTAAATTTTATATTGCGAGTCAAGATAATTATATATTATTTTCGTAAAATTATTCTTTTAAATTTTATCTCAAATTATGTGATGTCTAAAAATTTTTTTTCAAAACTCGTAAACTACCTACTTAACATTCAGTTGTAGTTTAGATATTTCACACACTTGTGTAGTTTGCATGTATGTGCCCATTACATAGTAAAATACTTACACATTCCTAGTGAATCATTCCCATGCTGCTTTGTGAGTGCTTATTATTGTGTTGAAATAAAAACCTGTACTGTTAACATGCTTTGTTTTTCTTTTCACCTTTAGTATTTAGTGTACTCATTTGTTGTGTATGTAGTTGTATCCCATAATAGACAATCATACACTTTTTACACTGCCATAAAATTCACACTTCCAAACACTTACCTTCTTATTCATAATGAGTTTTCAGATGTTTAAAATACCTATTTATTAGAATAGAATTTAGTTTGATATTTGTAATATCTAACTAAATTCAATATATAATTGCATAATATAATAATATAGTTAATTTGCGAATGAGTGAATTTCCCCATTTTCAGGGTAAATTTCTTACACTGCCTCTTAAATTTTATTTGTATCTACCCACATACCTATGTGTTAAGAATTTAATTCAACAATGGTTTGAAGATTATGTTAGACAGTGTAGTAAAATACTTGTTTAACAAATATGTAAAGTGGTGAACAACCTTTGATAATGCTATAAAGCGAAACCGATCAGGTTAAATCCTGTAAATTAAATAAAAGTGAAACGGTGTACTAGTGTTTTTGTTAGCATGTTTGAAATACCGTTAAAATAGGTTTTATTCATAATGAGGCATAATGTAGATACCGATTCTCATAACATAAAGAGACACAAACTGTTCCCTTGTACACCTGACAGAGACAGAAAATTCTCTTGAGCTCATATGGGTCTTAACAGTTTCTATAGATAAATTTTAACTAATAAGGTTTTTAGCCAATAATAGCGTTTCATTATGAATAAGGGACACGTCAGGGAACTGTGTGAAATGTATGGAGGAATACGAAAACGTATTTCGACCAAATTAAAGTAAGGAACTGATACTAGACACACTGATCACCTCGGCTTCGGTAGTGATATAGTAGAATACATTACCAGGATAAAATGTATCCTATGTTACTCAGGGATAATCTTCAATTAAAAAAAAGAACAAATAATCAAAGATCAATCTTTCCTCTCTAGCGGACTCTCATTCGTTTGGCTCATTCTATGTTTTTTTTCCGTTCACTGAGATATTCACCAGATTTATGTGAAGAGCTAGTGTCAACGATTTTAACTAACACAACAAAGTTCACTTGGCATATTATTGTCCTCGAGTCCACCTAAGACGATCTCCTTCAGTTCATGAATTTTGACACCTTTTGAACAATAGACAATTTCAAAATGGATGCAATTGGGAGAAAGTAAAAACGAGTGAAGATATTTCTATCTATGCTATGAAGTTTGCTAACTTTTCTCAAATAATTTTACAATATGAATCGCTAATTGACGCCGTAATTCCCACATTTACGATCATTTCAATGTGGTCTGGGTCTAGGTCTGGCTAGTGAAGTCTTAGTCAGTGGACAGAACGCTCCAGGAAAAGGACAATCGCTGGTTTGAATACGGCCCTGGTCCACTAGGATTCACTGGAGGAGCCATTTGGAATTTGGGTCCACATCGATCCCTAGGGTTTAGAGATCTACTTATTTGAAATTTTGTCTAGGTAAATGGATCCCCTAGGGGCCCTATTAGACTATTTGAGGAATCCACTGTCAAGTCCGCCCTTAAAAAACGTCAAGCGTTTTTACCTTGTGTTTATTCACACACACACATCACGCCCATATCCCTGAAGGGGTAGGCAGATGTGCATTACACATTTTATTCACCCTTAAATATAAATCTCAGGATTCCTTTAAAATAAAACTAGTGATTATAAAAATAATCAACAGTTGCATCACGGAACTATGAGCAACGAACCGTCGAACTATTAATAAAATAAACGTCTGCTCTATAGGTACAAATTCACTTCATTAGGGAATCGGTGTGGATAATAATTACAAATGGCTCCCCTAGGGGATCCGACTATCGTTATTGGGATTTATATGATAAAATGGTTTCAATTGGAACAAAATACAGATGATACTGATGAGTGGTCACTTATAAGATGATAGCTGATGTCCACGGCTATTAGTTTCCTCGATCTCAATTCCCACGCGAACACATTACAGGGATAAAAAGTAGTGTTATTTTAGCTTTGTTGCTAATAAGTAGTTGGCCAATACCAAATAGGATAATGTTCTAGTAAATAAAAGAATAATCAAAGCTGTGTGGTTCTTGGTCCTTCATCCTGAAGACGAGAGAGAGTCAACCGAAAATAACAAATCATAAATTGTGGTCACTGATAAAAGTCAGCAGTGTGTTGCATATTTTGCGGTTACAATTTTTTTCAACGCCTAAAAATCGCATAATTTTACGGTACAATCAAAGTATTCAAGAAGTTCTTACGTAGGTATTCCGTCAAAAGATGGCGCTTTTATTAGTCTGTGGTTCTTATCATCTAAGTACTTATAGGTAGGTGCAGGATATTGTATGCTGGTGAGAATGCGTATACACTGCTGGTATTCATTATGAATAAACATTATTAAACGCCTGATTATAATGGTAAACCTTTTAAGTTGCAAAATGCAACTGTGTGAAATATGTCTCTTTGACTTTTATCAGGCGTTCGGCAATTTATAGATGGATGAGACTGTGAGGTGTTGTTTTATAACTTAGGATACCGTGCTGCTATCGTTGGTTCTGCGAGTCCATCGGGTACTTGCATTAAAATTGAGCAGTAAAATTGTATCTACCAAATCATCATTTCGGCCGCCCACTGCTCTCCCCCAACGAACGCAACAACATTCGATCTTGAGCTTCCCACATTCAGTCTACCAAAGAATACCTACACCCTAATCCATTAGATACCTACATCAATGTATGTACACTGTAAACAGAAGCTCTCTCAAAGACCCTTCATCTAATTTAGGGATTTACGTAAATAGCGCTCGAAAAATTACTGGAATAAATAAATAAATAAATAATAAATAAATCTTTATTTTCGTTTCTTACTTGCTAAATACATATCTATTAGTGATAGAGACACTCCCTGTAAGTAATAAATACTTGTGTTGGAAGAATATGATATTAATTTCTAATGTTTTCTTTTCAGGCTAACGGCCAGGCTAGCCAAGGAAAATACGTGGCTGGATCTGTAACAGGTGTGGGAGCCGACGCCGGCCTTTTTGTTGCTAACCACGCGTATTAATTACCATACAGCTATTGATTAGCATGTCGCTAGTTTAGTAGTAAGATTATTTTTTGCTGTAAGACGTAGGTGGAGCGCCACAGAATATGCAAAAATGATTTAGTTTATTACCAATGTTTGGTTATCTTATTTCCAATAGGTATGTCTACTGCTGATTCTTTGACAGTTTATCTTTTTTTGTTATCCTGTAGTGTATGCAAATGTTAAAGAATTAAAGCGCGTTATATCGCGATATTTTTTTTTATTTACACCCTGACAGTGTTCCATTTTTTAAATTAAAAATAAGCTAGCTGGTTAGCCCTTCCTAAAGAGTTTGCGCCATTAACGCGCCAAAAATATAACGTTCTATGATAAAAAAAAATAAGTGACGTGAACTTCAAAAAAAGTACCTAAATGCCGCGGCGCGTAGTAGTTAAGTAATATTTTGCTGTTGTTGAAAATGTATTAAATATTGAGATTAGTGCTGGGACATTTGTAAAATGTATTTTACCAAAGTATTCTCGAAAGTAGAACTATTTATCGTAGTTGAGAAATAAATGTTGTAGTAATTTAATCTATAAAATATAGCATAAAATTGTATCACAAAATCTTTTATTAGTTCATGTATGTAAGTATTTGTTATTATTGTGAATTTAATATTTTATCTATGTATTGATCGATTTTATCACTTAGTTGTAAATTGGTTCATATTTTAAGATGAATAAAAGCATAATATTATAGTAATATTAAAAATATTTATTTACCCATCTATATTAACCCATTTAGTGACTACTTAATATTTTTTTTAAGTAGGTAATTAATTATTTCTAACTACTACATACGCTAGTATTCACACAAAAGTACCTAGCTATTTAGAGTTTGTGAGACGTCGTAGGTTTTAAAGCGTTTGGAGGCACGGCGA